>CADDIJ020002277.1:0-382410 GCA_902809745.2 Tetradesmus lagerheimii | reverse complement strand
TGCGTGCTGTTACACAGTGTGTGGTTTTCGCAAAGAACATGGCACAATTGATGCGTTGTTCACCCTACGCATCTCATTAACAGGGCCCGCCACCAGCGTAAGAAGTTGTATGTTGTGTTCATAGATTTTAAGAAAGCTTTTGACACGGTTCCTAGAGACTTGTTGTTGGCACGTTGCAGGCAGCTGGGCATCCATGGCCGCTTCTTGTCTCTATTGGAGCGTCTATATGACACCATCCAGCTACAGGTGTCTGTGAATGGCAAATTGGGTGACCCTATTGATACGTGCCTTGGTACTAAGCAAGGAAGTGAGCTGAGCCCGCTGCTGTTTGGGTTGTTTATTGAGATGCTGCACGAGTTGATCACAATTAGAGGCAAGCCTGTTCCAGGTGGGCTTCTGCTCCTCTTGGACCCAAGGTTGGCTCTCTTCATGTGCCTGATTTGCTCTATGCGGATGACGGCTGCTTGATTGCTGAGTCGCCGGCAGACGCGCAATGCTTGTTGGATTGCTTGCAGTTGTTTTGTGAGATCACTGGCATGGAAGTCAACATGCAGCCTAAGAAGACGTGTGTGGTGGCGTTCCGTGGCAAACGTGTGCCACGCCCGCGCTCAACTGCGTTCACGTATGCTGGTCAGCCCCTGAGCATTCAGAGCAGCTACACATACCTTGGTGCAGTGTTGCATGAGACCAAAGGTCTGCAGCCGGCAGTTGATGCTTTGGCAGCGTCTGGGCTCAAGGCCATGCATACCCTCTTGGGCCGCTTCCGTAAGCAACGCATCACACAATACGACATGAAGTGCCGCATGTTTGACATCATGGTTGAGCCTGTTATGTCATACGCATCTCATGTGTGGGGCCCTGAGTTGTGCCATACAGGCTTGTTCAGGCGCACAGGGTGGCGCATGTCTGCAGCTGACAAGGTGCATGTGTCATTCCTTCGCTACATGACTGGGGCTGGGCAACGCTCCAGCATTGATGTGCTGATGCGCGATCTTCACCGCTCGCCTGTTCAGCACCATTGGGTTGTGCTGGCGGCGCGCTGGTGGGAACGCCTTAGGGCCATGCCCGTTGATCGTCTTGCGCGGGTTGCGTGGGTGTCGGATGTGGAGTTAGCATTGAGTGGTTGCAAAACTTGCTGGACATACTATCTGCTGCACACTATGCAACGCCTTGGTGTTATACAGCAGGCTGCATGGCGTGGGCCTGGGGTGACGGCTGCAAGTGTATGTGGGCTTGAGTTGCATGCTACAGCCGTGTCTGCTGCCCTTGCACGCTTGGTTAAGCAGGGGTGGGCCGATGCAGGTGCGGAGGATGCTGACCCAAGAACAGCACCAAGCAATCATGTTACTATGTGCACACATGCTGCCTGGGTGCATCCTATGGAGGCTGATGCTGCTTTTGACCGCAACACACAACCTCAATACATGCAATTATGCTTGCCGTTCCGGGTGTTGCAGTGCCTTGCACGGCTTCGCACTGGGGCTGCACAGTTGGAGGTGCAGCTGGGTAGACATGCCCGCCCTCGGGTGCCCAGGCAGCAGCGGTTGTGTAGACTGTGCTCGTGTGCTAATCCTGTTGCAGCTAGCCGAGCAGTTTGGCGCACACGCGTGCACGCCCGGACTGGGACCTATGACAATGTGGAGGATCTCAAACACTTTCTGCTAGAATGCCCTGCATATGACCACTTGCGCGGTGCCTGCCCTAGTGTGTTCTATCCTGCGGGTACTGTAGATCGCTATGCTAACGAGTTGGTGCCGCGCATTCTAGACTGTGAGGATCAAGAGGGCTTGGCTGTGGTGGTTTATCAGATGTGGTTGTATCGCTCAGTGTTGCTGGGGTTGTCCCCTGATCATCAAAGTGTGCCAATTCAGCCTGAGGGTTATGTCCCTGTAGATGACGCCTTAGACGCTGTTGCTCCTAGCCCGTGATGAGTTTAGGTTACTTGACGAGTTACACATGCATCCTGTCACATTATTGGTTTGCTGCCGCCTTTATGCCGCCTTAGTTGCCCTGCCTATCTCTCTGGCTGTGTGATCTTGACAACATGCTTTTTGGTTGGTGTGCTTCTTCAGCACATGCTGTTGGCTGATTGGGGTGTGTCACTGACACACCGCAGATATAATCTTATGCTCAATCTGGAGAGACCCTGCGCTCATCGGATGGCCTCAATGGGCTACATTGTGTGCTCATCTTCTTTCGTCACGCGTTGACATTGTGCTCATTTTGGGGTGGCTCATACCATCTGAGATGGTGACTGGACCCACATGTAACTACTCTCTCTCAATAAGCCCGAGGAAAAGAGTAATTCAAATCAGGGAGTACCAATAAGCTAATACATACAATACGTAATACGTATTTCTGATACGTGATACGCGAGGTAGCTGAAGCTGATACGTAGTGTGATACGTTGCTGCTGTTTAGGTTGCTGCAGCCTTCCTGAGCGTGCAGCTGCTCCTCTAAACGCTGTTTACGATAATTCAACGCATATATATTGTTTCTACGTCTCATAACACCCATCAAGGCTTGGCATTGACCAGTTACAAGTGCATCACCATGCACCGTGTGCATGACGCAACGCTGTCATGTGGCCACCAGCACCTGCCACCACATCATCGCTGCCTCCAAAGCCTGCTGCTCAGCTCATCGTGCTGACCATTTTCATAAACATCCAACCAGTTTCTTGAAGCTCCAAACATTGCGGCATTCTCGGCGAGACTCTCCGAGAAAATTTCTCCGAGAAATAACAGCAGGCTGTTTATGTAGTCGTGCAGATCCCTCGAACCCTCAAATAAATGGCGTCAAACAACTCGAATAAGGTGCTAGCAGCCCCGATGTGCCTGTAGATCAAGTATGGTATAGGTGTTACAAGTCAAACGTGGTCATGACTGATCAGTCCTGCTGCTGCTGCTGCTGCTGCTCACTGCTTGCACAGGCTCACGTATCGCAACTACGTATTGAAAGCGTACGACGTATCATACGCGTATCATACGTAATACGCTGCCAAAAACAACGTATTGGTACTCCCTGATTCAAATATAGGCGGTGGGTTTACAACAAACGGTAGTGGCAGCACGCGGCATCCAGCGGTGCAGAATTTGCTATCACATCTGTTTCACCAGCCGACGATTCGCTGTGCTGCATGCACGTGCCTGTTTGCTGACTGTCTATCGGCGGCTGGGCTCCCCCCTGTGATTCTGCAAGAGTGCTGGGTGTCGGCCTGCTACTGAAATCCAGCATGCAGATCATACTGTAATACATCACGCGCCTTGCTGCTGTCAATACTGTAGTAATGCGCTACCTGGGCACACAGCCCCCTTTGGCGCAGCTGCACCCCAACTGCACTGCGACTCCTGGAGCAGCTGCTCCTGCAGGAGTCCTGCTCTGCAGCAGCCGCTGCTTGCTAATCAGTGGCCAGGAAGGAAACGACACCCAACCCAATGCTGTCGCACAGCTCTCAGTCTGCCTTGTCGCAGATCCAGTGGCTCTCCTGCGCCTGCTGCCTTTCCACGCACTGCTGTACTTGCTGCACTGTGGTAGGGTTTGTTCGAAGGCAGCCCTCAAAGACGACGATGTAATGCTCCCAGACTTCAGCTGAAACGGTTTCAAGTCGTTTAGACGCGGGACACGTTATGTACACCATCGACGACGATGTGGCTGCCGTGAAATGGTGTCGTAGGATCTAGGTGTCTGTGGAGCTTGATCAACTCATAAGCTGTTTGCAACTCCATGTGCACAGGCACAAGCACTTACAACGCAACAGATGTAGCCAATCGTTTTTGATATCATCTGAATGCTCGCCATCGCCAATGTGCGGTTGCTGGTCAGCGCCCAGCAAACTCACGAGCCACAGTTCCACTACCAATCCTCGCTCTGCGTATCGATCTCTTTGCATACAGTTCTGGATGTACAGATGTCTTGTTCTGCTGTTTTGACGCCGCTCGCGCTCAGCACACCCGCAGCAGCATCAACCACTGGAGCTCAAACCACGGACGTTGAAGTGCAGGCCACTGTTGGCACTGGTCGCTACACTGCGACTGATCACAAATGCAGGCGCACTAGCCCAAAATATTCAGCATAACCTCGTGTCACACAGCTCTGTGCATGTATTCTAGAAATGCTGCCCGCCTCAGCCAGCAGCAGCAGCAGCGCCAGGCTCAGCCAAGGAGAGGGGTCCACAAGAGTGCCACATGACCCCTGCAGTAAATTGCAGCAATAGAAACTAATTTTTCATACATTACATATATGCCTTTTGTTTGTTCATGAGCTGTGTGCATCCTTTTCATCCTCGGCTTTTTGATTTTTTATATAGTTCTCCCAATACACCCCCTTAAAAAGTGTGTTGTACCCAACTGTACATGAAACACCGCGGCATGCGCAGCCAGCAACAATCAAGGTTGTCGCCGTAAGCCAACCATGTACGCATAGCAGCCTTGAGTATATCAGGTCCATGGCAGAACTTGACAGCTTTGTGGCATCACATGGGGCGTCTCGGCGGGCTGCAGTGAAACAATCAGCCTAGAACTGCGACCACACCAACTCACTTTGGACTCACTGACTGGTACAGTCGACCAAACAGGAGGTGGGTTGGAAAGCGCACTGCTCGTTGATGACAACCACTTGGCACCAAGCTGGTCGCTGCCATATCATGCCCAAGCCATCTGCGGCCAGCTCAGCTTGTCTTACAGCAGCATTACGATAATGCATGTGCACCAGTGTTGGACAACATGCCATGTTGCGGCAGCATGAAGCCTGAGCTGACTAAGACCGCATAAGTCATGGGTGACAAGAATAGTCATGCCTGACTGCTAACGTGCTACCCATGCCGCCCGCCGTCAACGCTGCTGCTGCAGCTGATGCCTTAATGGTCATTGCTGCTGCTGCCAGTGCGCTCATGCCGCGGCTGTTTGCTGCTGCAGCAGCTCCTCAAACAACTCACTGAACACCTCAGGCGACTGCGCGCCACCCACACGGTGACTGCAGGCGAGGCAGGTGGCAGTACAGAAGATAAAAAACCTTAGCACAACACACTGTGAGCCATTTCGAATGGCAACTGGCAAATGGCAAACGTTAGGGCAGCTTGATCAAGCGTAACTGGTACGATTTGTGCGCTGACGGACGTGATGCTGTGCAGAGAAGGAATCACGCTACCAGTGCCACACACAACCATGTAAGCAGCTTTGTCCTGCAGCAGCCCCAGCCTGTGGCGGTGGATGCTATCACCTGTCTGCACCAACACACACGCGACCGCGCCGCACCTGCCGTTCACCACAAAGTGAGGCACGCCATTGACGCCAGGGAACTTGCCCAGCTCCTGCTGCACCAGCTGCTCCCCAACGCCCGACTGCTCAAGCGCAGCAGCAGCAGCGTCACGAGGCAGCCCGGCAGCCTCTGCAGCTGCCAGCAGGAACTCTGTGTCGTTCACGTACTGCTCCTGCAAGGACATAAGGGCACAGCACAGCCGACACAATGAAAGAGGTGAGTTACGGAACACAAAGTCCAGGTGATGACACACAATTTGAGGCCATGTGCTGTGCTGGGCGCTACAGGTGACGCGCCAGTTGCAGCTGACGGTGAGTTGCACACGTGATGAGACAGCGAAACAGGCATTGAACAGAGGAAGAGGTACACACCATCGCCAGCTCAATCACTGGCAAATGCCTCACCTTGCAGTGGTAGCCTTCAAAGAGCTGCTCTGCCAGAGCGTTCTGCTTTGCCAAGCCGTGCTCCTTGGCGGCCCACGACATCAGCCGGTGCGCCCTGCGAGTGCTGCCTGCACGGCAAGATCGCACAGCAGGTACCGTCACCAACAGCCAGCTAGACGTCTGCAAACAGTGCAGTGTGCTGCATCCTTGTTGTGCTGCGCACCTGTCCATAAGAGGCATAGCTGCTGCGTCACATGCACAAGTCAAGGTACACAGCACTTGGCAAAACCGTGCTCCTTAGCAGCCCAACACAACCAGCGGCAGCGCCCTGCTCATGCTGCTTGGCATTACAACCAGTACAAAAGAGCATGTGTTGTCACAAGCCACAAAGGTAGCTTGCCAAGCGCTACGATGGCATTCCACATCTGAAATGCAGCGCCATGGGGTGTTCTCAATACTTGCAGCGCTGTTGTCGTACACATGCCTCATGCATGTACTACTCAAGTAACAAGGTGTTACTTCACATTGTTGTGACTTCATGTTGTTGTTACTTCATGTTATGCGGGTTGCGCGGCATGCTCACCAGTCTCGCCGCCAATGCTGTACTGCAAGCCCTCTGAGGCAAAGTTGTGCTGCAACACAACACACCCGGAGCAAAGGCAGTAACGTGAGCAGAGAAGCCGCAAGGCATCTACAATGCAACAGGATCGCTGCTTCAACGGCGGCCACTGGTGCCGCACAGGCCCAAAACGCCAGAACACCCCAAGTCACGACCTTGTGAGAAGAATGGAAGGGTGACCTGTGATCATGACACAGCAAGCTTGCAGTCATGCCATGTCACTGCTGTCAGGGCTCCACTGGTGGTGTAAACCATGTATGACCGCGCATGTAGTCTGCATCAACGTCTGCCATATATACTTACCTGCATGTTTGGGATGATCTGTGCCACTCGCGCAGGCCCAAACTTATCGTTGTAGTACTGCAGCTTGTTGATGGCCTCAGGGCCTGCTGAAGGGTTCAGCTGGTACGGCAGCCTAAACGCAAAACGGCACACGGACGCGCATGCGCAGGTACAGCAAACGAAGCTGTGAGTCCAACTGAACTATGCCGCACCGCATCATTCCTGCAACTGTGGCTGCTCTGCCACATGCAGCAAGGCTGTCCAGGGCTATTGGCAGCAGCTAACTGGCTGCTGCTCTGGAGCTTTCCATAGACGAGTTTGCTGGCGATCGCACTGAGACAGCATACACAGTGTCCCGTACGCACCAGACCGAGCTGCCCTCATGCAAACCAGCCCAATAGGTTCATCTATCATATGCACCTGTGGCTGCCATGCCGCGGCGTATGTTGTGCTGTCCACCCACCAGTGCACGTCAAACTGCGCCTTGCCTTCAAACTGCTGCATGGCCTTCTCCAGCCGAAGTTTGCCCACATAGCACCATGGGCTGCAGTAAGAACACTATTGTCGAGTTACTCACCGAGGTGATTATAATTGGGGACTGAATCTGCTACCTGTCAGTCACTCATGCATTGCAGAACAGCAACGTGCGTCTGCTGATCATGAGACAGCAGGTCAGCAGTATGGCATAGATGCTGCCAAGCACTCACCAGACGATGTCACTGACGACTTCTACGCTAATTATAGGCTTTGATGCAGCCATCGTAGCCAAGGACCGCGCTTGCAAGCGTGTTGCGGGTGAAAGTCCTTTCAGGTGTGGAACTGCTTTGAGCATACTCAAGTGCAAGGTACGCAATACTTTTCAGCCATTGATGTTCAGAAGACTTGAGCAGCACAGGGAGTATCAGCAATCCTCCCATGCATGCCATACCCGTACACCGGGATCGTCATGGCACTCAGGACACAATGACAAGGGTTGTGCAATCCAATCACAGGGCGCCCTAAGGAGCAACGTCTGAACGCCAACGCACACGAATCGCACCAAACATGAATATCACGCATTGTGTCCAGATCAATTCTGAACCAATCGGCTGGCTTTCCCTGCTGTTGCTGGCTTACGTCGGCTGCCTGTTCTGCCCGACAGAAAGCGAAATCCGCCCAGTCGAACAAATAAGATTGGGAATTATGTGATTGAACCTTTGCTTACGGATTAAGGCAGGCTGCCACAGTGGTGCTTGTATCTGAGCCAGCTGCAGCAGTAGCAAATAGTAGCTGGCGGACGCAGTAGTGGATGCCTTTGTCTGGCCTCTGCGCCTGCTGGGCCTAGGCCCGAGCAACTAGGAGCAGCACTTGCCCCTGCTCAACATCCCGCACAATGCCCTAGTAAACCACACCATACCAGCATTGAGCCCAAAGGAGAAGGCAAACCTTGGCCTGTCGTGCAACGTGCTGTGGCAGCTTGTGGCCTCCACGATCACCTGCCTCAAGTTTTCTCAAGCCCCAGGCACGCTGTGTGAGGCGGCTAGGAGCCCAAGGATACGGCAGGTGAGCGGTCAGCAAGGCTGCAAACGGCGACCATCAACCTACCGTAACATGTTGAGCAGCATGAAGGGGTGCTTTCAGACTGTGCACTCATGCTGCACTGGCTTATGCAAGTCGCACCACACACGTGCTGTTGCTGGTGGTTCATCCCAGCTGTGCACTGTGACACTGCGTGTACTGGCCTGCTGGCGTGCTGTTTGTGTGCACCCAAGGTTTGCTGCCTGGATGAGTCCCAGTTCTCGTTTTTCTGGGTCTCTGCAAGATAAAGCCGTCATGGTTTTGCCTGCCCATCTGCAGTTCACAAACGTAACACGGCTGGAGATCACTGTGCGGCTGGCATGACGTGGGCGTGGGCGCGCCGCAGCTGCTGCTGCAGCTGTCCAGCTGCCTGCCCACGCTGCAGGAGGTGCTGCTGCTGGACAGGTCACACGAGGACGTCTACAAGCCACTGCACACGCCAACGGCAGGTGTGCATGTTTTGTAAAAAAAGTCTTTGTATCAGCAGCCGCATGCATGTACAGCTTGGCAGCGGTTGTGCCAGTGTTGTATTGTTGCAAGCACACAGAAGTAACACCAAGCGCTGTGCAGCTCAGGTTTCGGTTTCGCTTGGTTGCAAACACTACAGCTGTCTAGCCAGCTGCCTTTTGGCAAGTATGCCATTTCAGTTCACCGCGGGTTACATCTGCAGCTGTGACAGCAAGCAGTGCTGCTCCAGCGTGCAATGCGTCCCCTCAAACAGCAACAAACACACGAGCTACATGCGCCACATATTTGCTGCGGCCTTGTGTAGCTGGCATGGCTCAGCAAGTGGGCTCTATGCTGTGGCAAGCAGCAGCCAATGCAGCCAGCGTTGCCGGCGTGGGTGGCAGCAGCATTGCAGGCGGTGACGGGGCCATCTGCGAGGGCTGCGGCTATAGCTGTGAGCTGCCAGACACGACTGCGGTGCTGATGTCGCTGCTGGCGCTGTACCCCGGGCTGAGGAAGCTGGAGGTGTACACCAAGGTGAGGTGGCTGCAAGCAGCGGGTTTGATGATTGGTCTCACAGCAATCAGATGTTGTATTGTATCTGCAGCATAGCTGGGTGTCTCGCTGGCCCCCCATAGTGTGTTGGCCTAGCACTGCAACGGAGTAGGTGGACAGAGCATGCTTGTACTTTGCGTGGCAGACTGCTGCTTGCACCCAAGCAATACGAGCAGCAGCGATGTGTAACAAGGGCTTAAGAAGCTGGAAGTTCACACCAAGGTGAGACGGCTGGAGGCAGCGGGTTTGATGATTGGTTTCACAGCAAGTAGATTTTGCATTGTATCTGCAGCATAGCTGGGTGTTTTGCTGGCTCCCCGTAGTGTGTTGGCCTAGCACTGCAACTGAGCAAGCGGACAGAGCATGCTTTTGCTTCATGTGGCAGACTGCTGCCTGCATCCCAGCAACATGAACAGCAGCGACAGCAGCGCCGTGGTGCCCAGCACTTGCATGTGCTGGCAGATCTGCAGCACCTGTAAGCCTCGGGAGCTGCCTTGTACATTACTTTACTAATGGCATCCGGCACAACACCACACACATCTCTGTCTGTGTTCTGCCTAACCATGTATCTCGCCAAACCCGTGTGTGCAGGGCTACTGTCCCCGGCTGCAGCCGCCGGTGCTGCGCCGGCTGCTGCAGGTGCACTGCGCCGTGCAGCGCTACCTGCAGGAGCAGCAGCAGCAGGCAGACCAGGAGCAGCGCTGGGCAGATTTCCAAGCAGCAGGCGTAGTAGGCAAGACAGCACGGGCGGCGCAGTATGCAGCGTCTGCTGCTGGATCTGCTGCTGCGTCTGTGATTGGTGCTGCTGGCAGTAGCTTACTGAGTGTGGTGCCAGGGGTCGGCAGCAGCAGCAGCAGCAGCGTTGAGGCTAGCAGGGGTGTTGGTGGTGAGCCGGTAGGGCCCCACATGCGCAAGTCAGAGCAGATGCTGCTGCAAGCAGGTAAGCGATTGCAACCTACGGTGCTTGCAACCTATGGCAGCTGTAACTGGTACCAGGTGATTTGCGGCTGCAAGATCACGGTGGCAGAAATCAAGGTTTCAGCCCAGTGCAGGGGACTGATTTGACCCTGGTGGCACCCTAGGCGATGCAGCATGCACAGGTCACCCAGGCTTGCAATACATTTTTGAGCTATCACTGGCCCGTGCGCGTGCAATGAAGTCGCTTTCAGCTTGCTCACCTTCTGCCGTTTGCACAGGTGTGCCATACGAGCAGCTCAACAACGAAGGAGGCAGCTCAACCAGCAGTGCAGCACTTGCAGCTGCGGCAGCAGCAGCTCCCAATCCAGAAGGCTACACGTCGTACACACAGCAAGAACAGCAGCAGCAGCGCAGCAATCTGCCTGACACCGCTGCTGCTGATGCCTGTGCTGCTGAAAGGGCAGGAGGGGGGCATGTGCTTGCCGCGGCTGCTGCTGCGTGTGACGCCAGCATTGGAGGGCCGGTGACCTCTGCGAGCTTCAGTGTGCCTGCAAGCAGCAGCAAGCCCAGCCCAGGTGAGCTTCCTGCACCCAGATTCACAAAGCATGCAGTCGAATTCCTAATCTGGAATCACAGCTCTCTTTTATATGTATTGGTGTAGAGAAGGCGCAGGAGATCCTGCGCAGGATGCTGCATGCTCTGAGCCCTTGTGGCTTGCTGCTCTGCTGCTGCAAGCCCGTCATTCAGGCTGGTGACTGAGCTGTCTGTGTGCATTGACGCAGAGGAGACCTGGGAGAGCAGGCCTGGGCATTCTTGCACAGGCATGCTGCATGCATTGAGCTCTTGTGGCCTGCTGCTGTGCTACCGCTGCAGGCCCGTCGTTCAGGCTGGTGACTGAGCTATCTGTGTGCATTGACCCAGAGAAGGCCCGGGAGACCTTGCGCAGGCATGCGGCATGCACTGAGCTCTTGTGACCTGCTGTACTGTGCCACAGGCCCGTCTTTCAGGCTGGTGACTGAGCTGTCTGTGCATTGATGCAGACAGGTTCTGTGAAAGTCCTGAGTAATCTTGCGCAGGATGCTGCGTGCACTGAGCTCTTGTCTGCCTGCCTGCTGTGCTGTGCCGCTGCAGGCCCGTTGTTTAGGCTGGTGACTGAGCTGTCTGTGTGCATTGACGCCGAGGAGGGGCAGGAGATTTTGCGCAGGATGCTGCATGCGCCGAGCTCTTGTGACCTACTGCTGTGCTGCCGCTGCAGGCCCGTCGTTCAGGCTAGTGACTGAACCATGTAAAATACTCCACATCTTTCAAGGCGGCTTCTGCCACAACTCACTCAGGATCCCAAAGAACTAAAGCTTTTCCCTGTATGTTTTCTGCAGGCCCGTCATTCAGGCTGGTGACTGAGCTGTCTGTGTGCATTGACGCGGAGGAGGGGCAGGAGATCCTGTAAAAGATGAGCCAGCTGGCACTGCTGGAGTCGCTGCTGGTGGACAGCACAGACGAGTTCAGAAGGGGATGAACTGGCGACAGCAGCAGCAGCAGCTGCTGCTGCAGGGTCGGCTGCGGGCGTGTGCGCAGGGGGGGGGGCAGTAGTTGATGCCGCCTCACCAAGGCCCACTGATAGATTGGGTATGCATGTTGATGCGTGTGGTGCCCATGCTGCTGCAGTTGTCGCAGCTTTTACAAGCTGCGAATTTGCACAATGCTGCAGTGCAACCTTCTGCAGATTTGTGGCTTACTGGCTGTTTGTGCTTGACCTGACTCGCAGCTATGACCCTGGCTTTCAGCCACTTGAGCGCACCACGAACCTACGCAAGTGAGCATGGCATCATGGGCGGTTGCGTCAGTCATGGCAGTGTGTGTTCCCGGAACCTGTGGCACAGCTCACAGCTCAGCAGCAGCTACAGCCTTTTCGTTGTATGGCCTACTGATCAGCAGTTTTGCACGCTGATCTGCAACTTGGAGCAGAGGTGCTGCCACTCGCTGGCCATGCAAGTGTGTGAATGTCACTGCCAGACCACACCTTGCCTAGGCCATGCAGCAGCAGGGCAGGTCTGCATGCCATAAAGCACATTGTACTGACCAGCCCTGGCACAGCAGGCGCACCAGCTGCACAGTTGCTACGTACTGCGGCACCTTGCTGTATCACTTTGCAACCCAACACCAACAATCTTCATCACGTTGCCCATCTGCAATGCAACATCACCACCGCGCATCTGCAGGCTCGCCATCACCATGCCTATGAGCCTCGCCAACACCAACAGCCTGAACAAGTGCAGGTGCGCGCCAGCAGCAAGACTTCATCTGTGTAAGAAGATGCATGCATTGCAATCGCCGCACACGTGTGCAGCTGCAAGCATCAACTTTGCATGTGCGCAGTAGTGTGTTGTAAGAAACCCAAGCGCACAGTGTTTGCCACACTGTCCTGAGGTGTGCTGTGCCACAATGTGTCACCTTGCTGCAGGCAGCTGCGTGGGCTGCTGCTGTGTGCGCTACCCAAGGACGTGCTGGGCAAAGGGGCACTCAGCCAGGTGCGCTGCACAGCACCCTGCATAGCACCCAACATACCTGCAAGATAGCCGTACTTCTGAAGCAAAATGCTGCAGTGATGGCTGCATACAGAATGCAGGATGCTCTTGGCAGCACCAGAGCAAGCATTGGCCGCATGCCCTGCGATGTAAACGGTCTGCAAAAGCCGCGCCACGGCGTAGCAAAAAAAGCGTCCCTGTGTACCGCCACATCTGCATTTGAACTTCATGTGACATGCGTATGCGTATGCACAGCGTGTGACTGCGACGTGCTGTTTTCAGGGTCATCTGCTGCTGCTGCTGCTGCCCTGCTGTGTTCCAGGTGACGCGGCTTGAGCTGCTTGACGTTGCCGCCAACCCAAGCCTGACCTGCTGCAGGCCTTCCCAAGCATCAGCCACCTGATCATTCGCGCAGGTGGGCATGTTGATTTGCATCATACCTCATCATGTGGGCTGGTGGGCATGTTCATTTGCATCATACCTTATCAAATGGGTTGGCGGGCAGCATAGAGCGCAGCATAGCAGGCGGTGGTATACAGCCAGCACAACTGCTGTGGCTGGCTTCTTGCCACACAGCATCAGCCACCTCATCATACGCGCAGGTGGGCATGACGGGTTGCATCATAGCAGGCGGTAGTATGCAGCAAGTATGCAGCCAGCACAGCTGTCGTAGCTGGCTGCTTGCCACACAGCATCAGCCACCTCGTTATCATGCTGCGCTGTTAGTGGTTGTGCACACTGTGCATGGGCGGCCCTTGGCCAAGCAGCGAGTCCCTGCCAGCCGCTTGGCAAGTTCAGCTGCATACAACTGCTTCATGCTGGATGATAAGAGACGGGGTGTTGATTTTGGCCATGCACAAAGGTGAAGTCACAACAGCCATACTGCTGAAGACCGTACAGGAAACCCGCCACCACTATGTGCACCCCCCATTGGCAAATTGCCAACACATCACATACAATCCGCTGGACGCCTGCAGGTGCTGACGACGCCACACTCGGCATCATTGGCCACCACCTCACCAGCCTTGTACACCTGGAGCTCTACCAGCTGCCAGCCAGCTACAGCCAAGGCGGCCTGCGCGGCATCGCAGGCCTCGCTAGCCTCACCACCCTAATCTTGGAACTCGCCTCGCCCGGCACAACACTCGGCACCCGCCTGCGCAATCAGTTCAGCCAGCACAGTGCTGTGATGCTGCTGTTTGAGCTGGCAGCGGAGGTTGGGAGTGAGGTGACGGCTGCTGCTGGCAGCTTGGGCGTGCCGCTGCTGGGCACTAACCCCATCCTGGCCTTTGCGCCACCCGTTGACTGGGGACTGGTGAGTGGTGCAGTTGGGCTTGGTATGCGTGTGGAGGCGGGGCTTGAGGCTGTCGCATGCTGACTGCGTCAGGCACTAGTGAGCACACTTACACACACACACACAAAATGGCGTAGCTGTAACACGTGTGCAGAACCTGATCAGCGTCATTCATTCTTCACATGTGCTGAGTTGAGTGCGTTCGCATCACAAAAGCTGCCAATCACAGCCAAACGTACGGCTGGCTGTGTTGGTGATGGCAAGCCTGTGCGGGACGCAACGCTGTGTTTATCGTCACCACACCTGGCGCTGCAAAGTACTGCGCTAATCGC
Organism: Tetradesmus lagerheimii; assembly: GCA_902809745.2. Lineage (NCBI taxonomy): Eukaryota > Viridiplantae > Chlorophyta > Chlorophyceae > Sphaeropleales > Scenedesmaceae > Tetradesmus > Tetradesmus lagerheimii. The sequence continues at coordinate 368,239 of CADDIJ020002277.1, read as the reverse complement.
TGACCGCGGCAGACCTCAGCTACGAGCAGCCGCTGCCGCTCCCGATCCTTCACTTGCGATCTCTTGCACGTGCTCGTGCTTGTTACCTATGTTTGCTGCTGCTGCAGCAGCTGCGCATGCTGCCTGGCTTCAGCAGCCCTGGCTGGTTTCCCTCGCTGCGGGAGCTGTCAGTGCTGGGCTACGTGGCGGCAGCAGACAAGGACCTGCATGCACTGGTGAGTTACGTGGCAGCAGCAGACAAGGACCTGCATGCACTGGTGAGTTACGTGGCAGCAGCAGACAAGGACCTGCATGCACTGGTGATTTACGTGGCAGCATCAGACAAGGACCTGCATGCACTGGTGAGCCGGCTGGCTTGTACTGTGCAGCTGCACTGCATCATGTAATCATCAGGGCAGCCCCTGCTGCATGCATTTGTTGCTGGTGCATCTGTGATTCGCCTTCATGATCAGACAGGGCACAGACAGTGGTAATCTGGCTGATTTGTGCTGAGCTACGGCATGCTATGCGCATCTGGCTCTCACAGGTTGGCACCTTACTGACACTGATGTGGTTCAGGCTTGCACCATGCTACTCTGCAACATGTGTATTGCAACACGCATCCTTACAGGTCATAGTAAACGACGATGTCGGAAGCACGAGAGACAGTCCCTGGTCTTTCGCTGTACTTTTGACACATCTGCAGCTGCCAGCTGCATCAACTGCTGGTGCTGCTGCTGCTGCTGCTGCTGCTTGCCTGCAGTCTCACCTGACAGCGCTGCGCAGCCTGAGCATGCACCTGCAGCGGCCCAGGGGCTTGGCAGGCCAGGTGACGCTGCAGGGGCTGTGGCAGCTGGTGGAGCTGAGCCCCAACCTGGCTACGCTCAACCTCACAGGCTACATGGAGACGAAGCTGCTGGTGCCCAGCAGGGTGCCTGGGATAGGGATCTAGGTGGTGCGTGATGGCGGCTGGTATGTGTTGAGTTGCGTTGTGCAGCTGCATCTTGATGGCTTCAGTGGGTTGTTGGAGTGCATGGCCATCATGTTGGCAGTGAGGGAAGCGACTGGGGTTTGCTGTCGTAGCGGGAGGGTAGACGTACCTGCTGTTGGCACATCTAGGTGGTTTTCTTCTGGTGGCAGCATAGATGTGCTGTCCGACAGCCTGGCAGGTTGTTGCTTGCTTGACGGAACTGTGACAACATGGATGACAGCTTTCCATGGCCAAATGCTGGGTTTGTCCGGGTTGGTTGCAAGGCTACGCTTGGTAGTAGTTGAAAGCACAGTATGCTAGGATGGTTGTCATGCATGTCGGCTGCCTGTGGTGTTGCCCAGGCCAGTATACAATAATCACAGCGTTGCCTGCGCGAGAAGCAGCTGTCTAGTATCACGTGCTGTGTTTCCTTCTGCTGGTCACCGCCATCGCATCAGAGTGTAGCTATAGCTGTGGCACTGAAGCCATGTGCAGCGAACTTGCTGGGCGATTTGGCATATGCCTTTCGACGTTGTATCTGTATGTGATGCAGCGTTGATGCAGTGGTTTTGGTGAGGCAGGTGCATGCAGAAATTCAGCAGGTGCATCATTGCTGGCCACGCAGATTGCTGTATGGTGGCACTGCAGGTCTGCTTGGCAGCGCTCTCATCGATGCGTTGCATCTAGGGCTGTCGAACTGGGGTACAGTGCAGGTTGCATCTGTAGAGAGTGCGGAGAAAAACGAAGAAGAGGGGTTACATGGTGTGCACAGGCAACTACGTCGCAACGAACACCCGAAAACAAAAGATGGCCGCAAAAAGTTCAGCGGAAAACGAAAAAATATTTAAGAAGAAGAGGGGTTACACGGTGTGTTCAAGCGGCTACGCCGCAACGGACACCAGCTGGAAAAAGGATGCTGCGAACAGCTCAGCTCTGACTGTCACTCAAAAAGAGGCTGAACCCCAGAAAAACAGCCCCTGTGTGAGAGGCATGACCTGTGTTGTATAAGCACAAATAGTCTTTCTCATCACACGCAGTGTTGTTGTATCAGATAGTATCTGATCATGCAAGCAGTAGTGTAAGCAGTGTCAGTGACTGTCACGCCTTGTCGGCGGGCCCTTTGGCAACTAAGGTCTTCTATAGCGATTCGACGTAGGCCGTAGTTGTATAGAAGGCTCAGTTAGTTACCAAGGGAAGGCTTCACACAACAGACGAGGCTACGAGGACTTGAGAGGTCTGATGGAAAGACTTCTTGAGTGAATACTTCTTGTTGAGTGAGGAGAGGCCCCCTCTATTTATAGCCTTGGCAAAAACCTACAACGCCTCCTCAACTGCCTACAATTGGAACATTCTGGACCAAGGAAGCTTCTAGACAATCCTAGAACATACTACTTCCGGAAACATCTACATCCTTCCGGAGACTTCTAGAACTTCTGGAACATTTGGAACCTTCTGGAAACATCCAGAACCTTCTAGAACCTTCTAGAAACTTCCGGTTCCTTCAACCTTACATCATGCCCCCTCCCCAAGGAGCAACGTCCTCGCTGCTTACCCATCAGCCACGTTGACGCACCTGCCTGCGTGTGCTGCGGGTAGCCACCTCCTGCTCTGGGGTTGCATGATGAGAGGCTTCATACTCATCTATAAAGCTCTGCTCAATGTTGCTTGCTGGCTCCCATGAATCATCCTCTGGGCCACAATTGAGCCAACGGACCAAGTACTTGATAATCCAGCGCCGGCCGACTTGCTCACGCCGCTTGTCAAGGAGCTTGTCTACCAGCCATTGGTCGTCATCAGGGTAGACGAGCACGGGTGCAGAGTGTCCTTTGTGGTCAGGGAACTGCGCATCTTCCTTCCATGGCCGGAGTAAGCTGATGTGGAATACAGGGTGAATCTTGAGAGAAGCAGGAAGCTTCAGCTTGTAGGCCACCGGATTGATGATCTTCTCCACCGTGAAGGGGCCAATGAAGCGAGCTGCGAGCTTCTTGCTCATCGTGGATGGTAAATTGAGGTTGATTGTGGACAGCTTCACCTTGTCTCCGACTTGGAACAGGTAGTGCTGTCGCTCCTTGTTGGCTGCGCGCGCTTGGCGCTCATGGGACTCCCGAAGCTTGGCCTTGGCATGCTCAATTGCGTCCGTCATTTCCTGAGCACGCATCTGCGCTGCTGGCACGATCACATCTGCCAAATCAATAGGTGAGGACACATTCTGACCATACGCCAAATAGAAAGGCGTGTAGCCCGTAGAAGGACTGACTGAATCATTGATAGCAAACTCCGCCAAATCTAGGTAATCGTCCCAATCATCCTGGCGAGGTGAAACAAAGTGGCGTAACACCTCTTCCAAGGTGCGGTTCGCACGCTCACTCTGGCCATCAGTCTGCGGGTGAAAAGCTGTAGAAAACCGCAGCTCAGTGCCAAGAGCTTTGAACAATGCCTGCCAAAAGTGGCTCAGAAACCGCCGATCCCTGTCAGAGATAATGACACGAGGCAAACCATGGTGCTTATACCATGTACGCACAAATACGTTGGCGATCGCCTCCGCTCCTGCAGTCTTAGTTGTGGGTGCAAAGTGGACCATCTTTGTCAGGCGATCCACAAAGGTCACCACCGCATCATGCCCCTCCTTGGTAACAGGCAGATCTGTGATCAAATCCATGGTAATCTGCTCCCATTTTGCCGTAGGCACAGGTAAAGGCTGCAGAAGACCAAGAGGTCGCTGCATCACAGGCTTATTGCGCTGACATGAAGGACATGCCACAACATAAGAATAGACAGAACGGCTCATGTGCGGCCACCAAAATCTCCTGGCCACACGTTGCAGGGTCTTGGTGTGGCCAAGATGTCCTGCACTTGGACAGTCATGGCACTCGGCAATAATGCGCTTCCTGAGCTCGGGAATTGCTGGGATAGCCACGCGATCCTGGAAGTACCACAACCCATCATGCATCCACAGACCTGGCATCACGTCATCATAGTAGTGATCCTTCTCATATCCAGCCTGAATCTCCTCTTTCAAGTTGCTAGGCACAGATGCCGTAGCAAGCGCAATTGAGGCGAGATCCGGGCGCCGTGACAGAGGATCTGACAAATTCTTAGCTCCCTCCTTGTAAGCAATCTCCGTACCACTGTAGTACGACTCGATCCACTGACTCCACTTGGCCTGTCGTCGAGAAAGATCCTGCTTCTTGTTGAACCAAGTATGGTTCAGGTGATCAGAGTTGACCTTGAAGGGAACTCCTTCCAGATAGCAACGCCACTGCTGTAGAGCGTAGTAGATTGCAAGCATCTCCCGATCTCCAGTGGGGTAGTTGCGCTCTGTTGGCGAGAGCTTCCGTGACAGATAAGCCACGGGTTGCAAGCCCTTGCCCTGATTTTGAAGTAGTACCGCTCCAAGCGCAAACTTGGAGGCGTCGGTGTAGACCTCATAAGGCAAGCTCGGATCAGGCGTCACCAGCACAGGTGCGGACACCAATGCCTTCTTGAGCTCGTCGAAGGCCCGACCTTCTACATCATCCCGCCAGTGCCACTTGATGCTCTCCTTGGTGAGCTCCGTCAACGGGTACGCCTTTTGAGCATAGTGCTGAATGAAGCGCCGGTAGTAACCAGTCAAACCGAGAAAACCTCGCACTTCACGCACAGTGCCAGGTGTCGGCCACTCCGTAACCGCTGCCACCTTCTTGGGATCTGGCTTAATGCCGTCGGCACTGACGACATGTCCCAAGAAGTCGATTTCGCTGAGCCCAAATGCACATTTGTCAAGCCCCACATAAAGCTGATTCTCCCGCAAAACCGCGAGCACCTTAGCCACGTGCTCCAAATGCTCCTCAGGTGTCTTGGAAAAGATCAAGATGTCATCCAAGTATACCACCACGAACTTATCAAGATATGGCTGCAAAATCTTATTCATCAAATGCTGAAAAGTTGCGGGTGCGTTGGTCAACCCAAAAGGCATAACCTTCCACTCAAAGTGACCATAACGCGTCCGGAACGCGGTTTTTGGCACATCCTGCTCAGCAATGCGGATCTGCCAATAGCCACTCTGAAGATCAAGCTTGCTGAACATCGTCGCCCCATGAAGCTGATCCATCAGCTCGTCAATGCGAGGCAAAGGATAGCGGTTTTTCGCCGTTATCTTGTTCAGCGCCCGATAGTCAATGCACATACGAAGCTTACCATTCTTCTTAGGAACAAAAAGAATGGGTGCTCCATACGGCGACTTGGAAGGTTGGATGAACCCCATGTCAATCAGGTCCGTTAGTTGTCGCTTGACCTCCGCCAGCTCCAAAGGGCTCATGTGATAAATACGTAGGTAAGGGGGCTTGGCACCAGGCTCCAGCTCAATCTCATGTTCCACACCTCGGGATGGAGGTACACCTTTTGGCAGTTTGCCAAAGATGGCTGAGTACTTGTGAAGTACCCCCTTCATCCGTTCAACCCACTCGGGATCCCCCGAAGGGAGAGAGAGGTCATCTATCGCACGGATAGTTGGATCCTCCTCAACCTCCTTGAGGATGGCAAGGTGAGCAATTGCGCCCTTGCGTAACTCCCGCTTGAGTTGAAGTGCAGACAACAAACTGACACCGGGAGTTGTCCTCTCGATGTTAGAGGGTTGCTGCAAGGTGTATGTGACGTCCCTCTTTTCAATGGTGATGGTGTTAGACACCCAGTCGATGGCAGGGTTGTGAGCAGTCAACCAAGGCTTGCCAAGGATGATGTCGTATGGTGCCAACTGAGTGACGGTAAAAGGCCTCCGGTCCTTGAATTGTCCAATACGGAAACGTAGGTCAGGCACGACTGTCCCCGCATCTTGCAGTGAACCGTTGGCGAGCCTCACTTGACGTCGATGGAGCTTGAGAGTCGGCAATCGGAACTTCATCACCACCCTCGGATCGATGTAGTCCTCACTCGCACCTGAGTCTACTAGCACATCAAGCACCTCGCCGCGGCACTTGGCCTTCAGACGAATGAGCTCATGGCTAGCAGGCTCAAGACCACCTAGCTCCATGGCGGTGCACGAGTCTTCGGCCTCGGGTGCAGTGAGTGCCTCCTGCTCCTGCTTCGCCGGCAACTCCTCCTCCCATGGCCTTGGCTTCACTCCTGTGTTCACGGGCGGATCCCACAGGATGATCACCGGCCATTCAGAAGCTTGCTCCACCCACCTGTCCCCGGATGGGATAGAGAACAAGCCCTCCGTTCCCGCAGGGTACTCGTGAATTACCCTCATCCCCTGCGTCAGCTTCCACCACGGCTTCCTGTCCCACTTGGGCAGGATAAACACGCCGCATGTCGTCTCCGGTGCGGTCTTCTTACAATCCAGGTAGTGCCTCAGATATTGGCCAGCATGCCGGAAAGGCACATTCAGCCATACTGACTCGCCGCTGACATTAGCCTTGCGGAAGTCAGTGAAGCCCTTGTAGAACTTGTCAGCCTGGGCAGTCTCCTCACGTGCGCAGGCGTCCACTGAGAATGGCCCGTAAGCATCGGCATACTTGACCTTCTCCAGGCGGTTGAACAGCCAGTAGGTACAGTCCCGCAGTCGTCCACAACGACGGGTACCCGCTTTTCCCTGGGCTGCACTGGATGCTCCAGGCTCACTAGGCCTTTGTGAGCCTTCTACCTGGCGTGAGTCTCTCACAGGCGCACGGGGCTGAGCCTGCTCAATGCGCACAGTACGACCCACACTACTGCACGCGCCCTTCAGTTTGACCGTGCAGAGGTGTCCCCATCACGCTGCTTGTACGCTTGCAGCTTCTTGCAATCCCGCCGCTTGTGCCCTGGCTTGCCACAGTAGAAGCACTTGAGCGGCTGGTTCCTGGGCTTCTGCGGCTCCATTGCTCCGAGCTCCATGGGTGCCGGTCCGCCCCTTGCAACCGCTCCACGGTTGTTGCTGCCCATGTTGACGAAGCGGCTGTTGCCGTTTCGACCACGCTCCCACACCATCGAGTCTGCCTTAATGGCAAGCTCCACGGCGTCATGCAGTGTGGTTGGCTGCTGCAGCTTGACGTGAATGCGCACCTCCGGCTTCAGACCGCGGATGAAGCGATGAATGCGGTCGTTCTCGTCCATGTGCGGCAGCTCCAGCATGTAGGTGTTGAACTCCTGGGCATAGGCGAACACGCTACGCGTTTGGGTGAGCCGGTCAAGCCTCTCCCGCGCGTCCACCTCTGGGTCAACAGGGGTGAAACGGGCGATAAAGGCCTTCTTGAACTCATCCCAAGAAGCGTAGGGCTGAGCCTTGCCCACCGCCACAGCCTGCTCATGCTGGCGGTACCAGTTGAGGGCTGAGTCCTTGAGGTAGGCCGCCGCCACCGTCACAATGGAAGAGCTGCTGAGGTTGGCGCCCTCGGCCGCAAGGTACGTCTCCATCTTGTGGCACCAATTGACAGGGGTAGGCTGCCTGCCATTGGTCTCTGGTGGCTTGGGGAGCTTCAGCTTGCTTGTAGGCACAGCACTGGTCTGCTGCTGCAGCATCTGCTGAAGCGCGTGCTGAAGCTGAGCCACCTGCTGCTGTAAGGCCAACATCTCCGGCGACACTCCAGATCCCTCCATGGCTGCTTAGCAAGCGGACTCACAATCAGAGACGCCCTTGGCCTTGGCCTCCTTAGTGATGTGCTCCTCAATTGCCGTGTGAAGAAGATTCCGGAGCTTCTCCTGGTGTGCGCGGTGCTCTGCCGCCTCGGCTGCCCGAATGAGCACACAAACGTCTTCAAAAGGGATTGGCTTGCGCACCTCCTTCTTGTAGCACTGGGGCTTTACGGGCGTGGGCAGAGGCTTGATGAGGATGTTGTTGAGAATCTCCTGGATGCGCGGAGAGTAGGTTGAAGACTTAGGAACCTTCTTGGCTGGATGCTTCTTGATGTTAGTGGAAGGCTTAAGGCAATGGTAGTCGGTCTTGGCAGGAAGGTTCCGGATAGGAGTAGAAGTGACGAACTCCACGCCGTTGAACTCAAAGGTTGTCCAGAACTTGGCGGCGCTTGGGTGCGAGGAAGGCTCCAGAAACTTCACCTTGGGTGCAGGCTTCTCCGGATTGTACTTGCCTGGCATATGCCGGAAGCTTGTAGAATCTCCAGGACTCCACGGTGTTCGTAGACAATCTCAGCTACCACTTGTCACGCCTTGTCGGCGGGTCCTTTGGCAACTAAGGTCTTCTATAGCGATTCGACGTAGGCCGTAGTTGTATAGAAGGCTCAGTTAGTTACCAAGGGAAGGCTTCACACAATAGACGAGGCTAGGAGGACTTGGGAGGTCTGATGGAAAGACTTCTTGAGTGAATACTTCTTGTTGAGTGAGGAGAGGCCCCCTCTATTTATAGCCTTGGCGAAAACCTACAACGCCTCCTCAACTGCCTACAATTGGAACATTCTGGACCAAGGAAGCTTCTAGACAATCCTAGAACATACTACTTCCGGAAACATCTACATCCTTCCGGAGACTTCTAGAACTTCTGGAAGCATCTGGAACCTTCTGGAAACATCCAGAACCTTCTAGAACCTTATAGAAACTTCCGGTTCCATCAACCTTACAGGTGGCGTCGGCACATGTATGTTCGCTGATCTGGTGTTGTTCCATGGTGGTGAGTGCTGCCGCAGCATTCAAAGTTACTGCCACGGCGATGTGAAGCGGTTGACCACAGTGAGTCTAGCAACAAGTGTATTGACCCGTGCAAGGGTTAGAACGGCGTGCCACGTTGACGGCAGGGTCATGAGGACTTGTGAGGGCTATAGTGGCTGCCATATCGTTTGTTGCGATCAATTATGGCGATCAATGTATGGATAATGTTGATTTGATGTTAATGTTGCTGCCGAATGACCTGTTGTGAACATCTGCCAACAGCCTGCCAGGCTGCACATGTACAGCACATGGTTGCAAGGGCTGCGAGTCACAGCAGCAAGTAGGTCATATTGCGGTGATTTTATATCAACTATGTCTATGTGCTTGCCTGTAGATCAATTCCGTGGCGGTGCTGCGTTGTGAGCGCGACGGTTGACACGCCAGTACTTCGTGAGTAGGGTTTGTCGCTCCACCACGACCTCAGCTGCCCAGCACTGACTTGCATGTGTCCGGTACATCAATGGTATGGTTCAATGTGTGAAGATCGGTCAATGCGCCAGCTTTGAGGGATACATAGTCGCTGAAGGAACATTCGCCTGCGTCCGTCTTCTGTTCTGCCTGCGACCGATTCAAACGTTCTCATATCGTGCTGGTTCCTTTATCAAAGACCGTCAATGTTGCAGCAAGGCCTTGCTGCGTCACAGCAGCAGGGCTGTGCTGCTCTGCTGCGTCAACATAGCTCTGTCTGCTGTGTGCGGCCTCTAGGCCGTGGCAGACGATGCATCAACAATCCATGCAGCTTATCGAAGCAGCATCAGCAGCACATACGCTTGGAGCAAGCCGTGCTGGCAGATTACCCTACAGAGCAGTTGCTCCAGCTGCTGCAGAAGCATGGTGAGCATTGGCCAACATAACTGCACCATTTCCAGCCATGAGGCGCCCATATACATACTTACGCATTGTGTTGCAGCCATCCGAACAGTGCTATTCTGCAGGATACCCAGCTGCCTCACCTTGAATTGCTCCAGGCAAGCATACTGCAGTCTGAGCATGCACAGCAGCGCACTGGGTTGTGAATGTTGCCTTTCCCCATGCTCAGTACAGGGGCATAAGTACTATGAACTGTGCAAGCTATGCACACGTGAGCATTATGCCTGCTGCGGTGCTTTGACAGGCCTACACATACCAGACGAAGAACCAGAAGAGCAGCAGCAGCAGCAGCAACAGCGAAAAAAACAGCAACCGCAAGTGACTCAGCAGCAGGCAGCTGCCATAGACAGTCAGCGGCAAGTAGTCCAACCTCAGCAGCAGCAGCAGCAGCAGCAGCAGCTCTCCAAGCAGGCCGCCTCTCGTGCTGCCCGTGTCGCTGCCAGCAACAAGCGCCGCTCTGCCCTCCTCGCCCAGCTAGCCGCTGCACGTGTCGCAGCACGCGCAAAGATCGTGCGGCTGCCGCTACGCCTAACCATAGCAGGCAGAGCAGGCAGCAGGCGGTACCTGACAGTGCCAGTAGATGTTGAGGGTGTAGGGTTCGTGGATTTCTTGCTGGACGGGTCGTCATATCTGTCAAGGATTACGCCTGGCCTGCGCAGCCGACTGGGAATGGGGCCAGCTGACGGTGTGGCAGTGGTGCTGGGACGCAAGCCGCCAGCACCCAACAGCAGCAGCAGCAGTGGTGGTGGTGGCAGCACCGTTGTGGGAAGCCAGACAATGAGCAGCGGAAGCAACAGTAGTAGCACAGCCAAAGGCAGCAGCAGCAGCGGCCAGGTTGCTGGCAGCAGCAGTCAAGTGCCTGGCAGTCGCAGCAGCGGCAGTGTGGACAACAGCAGCAGCAGCAGCAGCAGCAGTGCTGGGTCTCCTGTGTCAGTCAGCAGGCTGCGGCTGCGGCAGCGCGTGCAGCTTCCTGACATGTGGCTGGGTGAGTGGTGCTTGCTTTACTGCAGCGGCTGGCTGCGCAGAGCTGCTGTTGATCCCGCTGCATGCAAGCTCACTTTGAGCATGTCAACGTGTCCACACGCCTGCCAATTGCTTTTTCCAGAATGAAATGTTCTGCCGTGTCTGGTTTCCATGCATGTGCAACACAGTGCTGCACACAACTGGCTACAAGATATGACCTGGCTCTAACTCCCAGCTTTGAAGTGCGCATGACATCTGGTTGTCGCCGTAGAAGTGCAGCAACAGCTATAACAATTACTGATGATCATAATCATGCCAACTGACTGCAGGGACCGCCAAGTTGCCTTCCCAGCAGGCCTACGTGGCCTCCCTGCTGCTGCCACCACGCCGCCAGCAGCAGCAGCAGCAGCAGCCCAACAACAGCAGCAGCAAGCCACCTGCCACTCCGCAGCCCCAGCAGGCTGGCAGTACTCCTGGTGTGGCTGCAGCAGCAGCAGCGGCGGCAGCAGCAGCACCGACAGTTGGTGGTCTGCTTGGTGTGCAGGTGCTGCGCAGCTTTGACTTGGATGTGGACGTGGCGGGAAATCAGCTGGCGCTGCACCCTGCAGGGCATGTGGAGCTGGGGCTGTGTGACGTGGCAGGAATGACACCCGTGCCCTGCCGCTTCACAAAGAGTGAGTGCATGCTGTGCTGTGGTTGGTAATGTTAGGGTTTCTGCTGAGGGCATTTGGAGCTGTGTGACGTGGCAGGGATGACGCCAGTGCCCTGCCGCTTCACAAAGAGTGAGTGCATGCTGTGCAGCTTTTTCTCGTTGTTTGGTACATATTGGGGTTCGTGTTCTGGTACCTTTTATGTTTCTGTCAAGGGCATGTGGAGCTGAGGCTGTGCGACGTGGCAGGCATGACGCCAGTGCCCTGCCGCTTCACAAAGAGTGAGTCTATCACATTCAGTGAACGCTGTGTTGTGGTTGAGTACCTTTTGGGTGTCTGCGAAGGGCATGTCGAGCTGTGTTGGCAGTAGCATAACGCAGCTTCGTGCCGGTTCACAGAGAGTGCATGCTGTGCATGCTGTAGGTTGGTGGGTACACTGCTTATTGACCGGTCAGAGGCAACCAGCTTCTAGTTGCTGCCTCTGCGTTGTTGCCATCTGCAGGTGGGTGCACCTTACTGCCAGTGTCTCTTTCAGGCAGCTCTCCGGTCATTGAACTTTTTCACCTGTATTCACTGAGCACCCAAAGCTGTGCTTGCTTCCTTTTGTTTTTGCCATCTGCAGGTGGGGCAATTGTACTGCCCATGTCACTAGCAGGCAGCCCTCCGGCCATCGGACTTGTTCACCTGTCATCACTGAGCAGAAGCCGCACTTGCTGTCTCTTTTGCTGTTGCCATCTGCAAGTGGCGCATCGTGCTGCCGGTCCCACTAGCAGGCAGCCCTCCCTTCACGGGTCTGCTGAAACTGTCGTCACTGTTGCCGCCTCTGTTGGCTCTGCCATCTACAGGTGGCGCCATCGTACTGCCAGTGTCACTAGCAGGCAGCCCGCCATTCATGGAACTGCTGGACCTGTCATCACTGGGTCGCACTTGCTGCCTCTTTTGTTTTTGCCATCTGCAGGTGGTGCAATCGTACTGCTCGTGTCACTAGCAGGCAGCCCTCCCTTCACAGGGCTGCTGGACTTGTCATCACTGAGCCGCACTTGCTGCCTCTTTTGTTTTTGCCATCTGCAGGTGGCGCAATTGTACTGCCCGTGTCACTGGCAGGCAGCCCTCCCTTCACGGAACTGCTGGACCTGCCAGCATCCAGCTCCGGCTTCACGTGCTGCCTCTGTTGTTTACAATTTCCGTGGACGGTGCACCTGCACTGCGAGTGTCCCTTACAGGCTTCGAAGTGCTTCCTAAACTAGCAGCCAACCACCAGCATACCACCTTGTGTTGTTTTACTTTCCCGTGTGCAGGTGGCGCGATTGTACTGCCCGTGTCACTGGCAGGCAGCCCTCCCTTCACTGGGCTGCTGGACCTTTCAGCTGCCACAAGCATCCTCAACTGGGAGGCAGCAGCACTGCTGGGCATGACCTGCACAGAGCAACAGCAGGAGGAGCGGCAGTGGCAGCAGCAGCAGCAGCAGCACAAGGACGGCAGCAGCAGTGGGGGAGGCAGCAAGCCTGCTGACTCAGGCAGCAGCACCAGCAGCAGCAGCGGCAGTGCAGCAAACATGTATGGTTACTTTGGTAACATTGAGGTGCTGCCAGATGCAGAGCTGCTGCTACAGCGGCCAAAGCTGCCCGGTGGGAGCAGCAGCAGCAGCAGCAGCGGGCTGTTGGCTGATGAGCACCACGCTCAGCAGCAGCAGCAGCCTGGGCATGTTGCCGGCCATGACAGCAGCAGTGGCAACAGCCCTGGAAGTGGTGTGCAGAGCCAGCAACAGCATTTGCCAAAGATTCCGTTGCTTGGTACACCTGGCGCAAACATAAGCAGCAGCAGCAGCAGCAGCAGCAGCAGCGGAGGAGTGTGGCTGAATGGCAATGTGCAGCCCTTCAACATCGCACAGGGCGCCAAAGGCAGCAACATCAGCAGGAGCAGCAGCAGCAGCAGGAGGAGCAGCAACAGCAGCAGTGTCGGGGGGGTCACTCCTCTGCGGGTGCAGCAGCATAAAGCGGCTGCCAGTTCAGTAGCACTGGTGCTAGGCCATGCCAGGCTAGCAGCAGCAGCATCAAACATTGGCAGCAGCAGCAGTAGCAGCGGCTCATTGCTGTTGTCGCCACCGTCGAGGTTTGGTGTTGCTGGGTTGAGGGGTTTAGCGCAGCTGGGACTGTCTGGCCAGCCGGCAATGGTTGTGGGTGCAGATGTGTGGGGCCGCCAGCGTGCTGTGTTGTGTTTGAAGTCCGGTTGGCTGTACCTGTCAGACAGGTCTGCACAGGTGCACCAGTAACAGCGCTGCTGAAGCAATAGCTACTGCTAGCGCTAGCTAGTTAGCACATGGTGTAGAGTATGATTGCCAATGTTATTCAGGCGCAGTGCTAGCGCAGTTGCTGTGGTGTACAGTATTAATCGCTGGCAGCATGTCTGCAGCATGCAGATGCCATTGATTGCAGGCAATGCTATCTGAATACGCTGGGCTTAGGTTCACAAAACCTTTTACATGCTAGCACCTGTGCAGCAACCCTGTATCTGGGTATAGGATGCTCTGTGCTCATGGACCTACATGCGGCGCAGTGCGCGTGTGCCCCGGGCAGTGGATGTGCTTCACCGTCAACGAAGGATACGTGGTGCACCTGGCCAACTGGGCAGCCCGGCACAAGCGCTGCTTGCTTATCTGCTAGAGTAACATGTAGAGTTTGAGGACAAAACCTTAGCAGCATTCTTGCAGAAAAGAGTGCTGTTGCTTTTTCAGGCTCTGCTGTTTGGCCCAGGGATGTGTGCGCCTATTCCTGCCTGGCGCGGTTACAACTACACTTCACAGAAACAATTTGATTTGCGGTTGATGATTGTCCCTCGAACGCCGTGATTCCGCGTGATGAAACGTGGGAAGCACGTGTGCAAGGGGGCAGGTGCAGGTTCAGTAGAGGCTGCCTGGGACGATGCGGGATCAGGTTGATTGCTATTGAGCAGATGTATCACAGCAGCCGTTCGTCGGCCTTCAGGTGCGTACAGGAGAAAGCAACTTGCGCGGCATATTGCTCAAGAACATGTTCGCAGGGGTTCGTAGGGGTTTCGCACCCAATTTCACGGGCACATACAGTATGAACAGCAACCACTGCGCCGTTCCACTTGTAGTGCACGATCGTTGAGAGTATGGCGTAATCAATTTTATTTTGTGGTACTGTGACCATAGACGCAAGCACTCTCTGCAACAGCAACTAGTTCCACCTGTCTGCTGCTTCACCAGAATACCACCATAGATGCTGTAGTTTAGTGTTCTGGTATCTTTGGCGCCAGGCTTGGTGCAGCACAGTGCAGCCTGTGGCTGCTAGACAACGAGTCTGCTTGGGCAGCTTCCCAAAACAGCCAGAACTTTTAGAACCAGGTATTAGCCGTGTATACATTGCGCTTTCTACTATAGCACAGCCAACAGTCCGGCTGAGGGTCGTGCTACTGCCCACGGGGCCCTGCTTGAAACACAGAGCACAGCAGCATCCTCCATGAATCAGCAACGGGAGACTCGAAAGTGCCGTCATAAAGCTTTCTGCGTAGCTCTGCAGCTGGTGTTGCTGCTTTTGTCGTGTGCGAGCCTGCCAGGTGGGTGGGTACCGTGCATTGAGAATCCATCTGTTCTCCTTCGGGGGCGCACTTGCAAAGATGCTGTGCTGTCATATTACGTGTCCACGGATAGCCGCTCGTGGTGTGTCAAAGACAGCTGCATACAACACAGCAGCAACAGCAGCAGCACTCCGTCAAGGCTTGAGGGAGGAGGGCAGCAGGCAAGACGCTTTTGTGTTTGTTGCAGCTGCAGCTGCCGACAGTAGAACATGAAATGCCTTGATCAGCATAGTAACACACACAGCAGGTGCAGATCAGCTGCATGGTCAGGCCCTGTCCCTGATTATGTCGAGACGCAGGCGCAGCATGCTGCAGCTGCGCAGGTGCAGCTTCTGCTGCTGCACAGCGGTTCGCACTGATGCAGTCCAGCCACCAAGCTTCCATACCTTTCATGCTGACAGCATCTTGCGCAGACGGACATTTTGCCATCCCAACCACACCTGTGTTGTGCAGCACGTGTGTAGTCAGCGCTACACTCGACAGTAACTTGAAGCTGATGCTGCTTCTAATTACACCTGCGGGTGCTTCAGATGATGGCTCTGCTGAGTGACCCAATTCCACTGCTGAGCAATGTGTTAGAGGATGCAGCTGCATGACAATAATTTCAGCAACCCTGATGTTTGGTGTTCTGTGCGCGTTGCCGCCTGCAGGGGTTGCTGATGACGTGCCGTGCAGGGAGACGCCCAGGTTGATACTGCAGGCGCAGCAGCCGGCAGACCAGTGCGAGCGCTCGTTTGACGGGCAGAGCACGCGCGTTGTGACCAACTTTACGTACACAGTCAGCATGACAGGCAATGGAGACAGCTCGCCAACGTTTGAGACGTTCTTTGATGGAAAGGCCAGCTGCGAGACAGAGGTCATAGGTGAGGCACGGTGCTTCTTGCACAAGTGACGGCAGCAACACCAGCAGCAGCAGCATCAGCAGTGAACTGCTAACGTTAGCAGTGACGGATGGGTGGACTCAGCAACAGGATACCTTTCTATGTCATGGGCAGAGCAGCAGCATGCGGCAGCGGCTGTAATGAAAACGCAACTGTTCTCATGTCATTTGCAGCTGCGGCGCTCGTGCTGCAATGTGCATGCAGTGTATTGCAGGGTGGGGCTGCAGAAATCCTCAGTCAGCAATAATGTCATAACCACTGTTACATCAGCTGACTACGCTTGCGTCAACTCACCTCCTGCTGGCCCTGCCACCTCCTGCTGCACCCTGTTATAACATGTCACAAACATGTCATAACAACCGCCAGTTGAGCGCTTCATGGATGGCTCCACGCAATCTGGCGTAGTAGCATTGGACTGCAGAGGCTTCTTCGCAGAAGGGTCCCACACACTACGCCTCACCGCATTCTTTGACGGCAGTGTGGCAAGCTGTGGCGGCACGTTTGAGAGTGTAGATACGACAGCGATGATCATCGGCCCGCCCAGTATCAGGCTCACTAAGGCCGCAGATGCTGAGATCTGCTTTGGGAGCAAGCAGTTCTCGCTCACGTTTGCGTACGAGAAGAGCCTTAGCGTGCGAGCGCTGGCAATGGGGTACACAGTCACGGTCAATGGGCAGGACAGGAGCATGTGCAGCCCTGCTGAGACGGGTATAGGTGAGTGAAAGCAAGACAGTAACATGTGTTACGTTCTACTGCTGCAAACGACTGTGTTGCTGATGTCATTGTTTGCTGCAGGAAAGCTGAGTTGTGACGCTATACGATCAGGCTGCACATGTGTAGGGTCTGCAGCTGCCTGCATCGTCGCGTTCACCACGAAACACACATTGCTGAACCCCTGCTTCCGCTGCTGTTGCTGCTGTTGCTGCAAATACCAGGTGTGTTTGTCACCTGCACAACGGACAACTCGTCCGGTTTTGAGTCCGGCACGTACGACATAACCCTGGCTGCATACCTGCTAGAGCAAGGCCCTGTGTCAGTCTGCCAGCAGGAGCTGGACAGCCCACCTGCTACTACGCGCATCACCGTCAAACCGCAGCCAGTTGTTGGCTTGCGCCAGCTGGAACCTAAGCCCGTGTGCTTGGGCGCCAAAACCGCAGTGGCGAAGTTTGAGTATTGGGTGGACAACGCGGGCTCTACAGTCCAGGCTTCAGCGGTTCAACCACTGGGGGAAATTGTCGCAGAAGGAAGCCTTCCACTGGCAACCGACTGCACATCAGAGATAGAAGGTGGCCCACTATTTTTGAGCACTGCAAGTGTGCATGATTTGCAGCACATCGATAGTAGCAGTAGTATTCCATGCTGTCGGCTTGTGCGTGTGCCTGCAAGCATATCTAGAGCAGCACATCATCATGTTGTGTTGTGTTAGCACAAGCTGGCGTAGTGCCTGTTGGTGCGCACTATAAAGTTTACTGTCCTCACTGGCATGCAGCGTCAAACGCACATGTTCATCAACTCACCGCAGCTCACATGTCGCCCGTGAGCGTTGTATCATGTTGCTGACAAGGCTGCATTGCACTGCTGCTGTCAAGTGTGCTTGCTTGCAAACTCACACCAAAGGTACTGAACGCACTCTTCATGTATTGACAAGCACGGTTGCTCTGCCTGTGCCTGCGGGTGCTGCTGTTCACTGGCACACAACACGACCTGCAGCTTCGAGCGCGTCTGCTGGCATCCTCACTGTCAGGTGTGGCGGCCAGTTTGGCTACGTGGGCGGCAAGTGGAACGTCAAGGCCACCATTGCAGCAACATGCAGCGGCGTCACTGCAAGCATCAACAGCAATGCTGCACCAGCAGCTGTTGGGCCAGCTGGTGCTGCTGCTGCTGCTGCTGCTGCCAACCTGACAGTTGCTGAAGCAGCTGCTGCAACAGCTGCAGCAGCTTCGAGTGTGCAGGTGACAGCTGTCGCTGAGACAGCAGCAGCTGCACCAGTAACCGGCACCATAGAGGTGTCTGTGCCGCTGTCCTGCTGCATCTCTGGCCCCTCAGTACTGGCATGGGCGCGCAGCACTGTTGGCGCCGCGCCTGCTTCCCGCTGCTTCAAACCAAAGGTGCCTGGACTGGGGAATAACCAGGTTTGCCGCCTCAACCATGGCTTCTGGAACCGTGGACCCCTGCCGTCGGGTCGCATGTGGGTGGTCCCTCAGGCCAATGTTAGGCCGCCGACTTGTAACAGGACCGGAGGGTTTAAGGTTGGAGACGTTGTTGTTGAGTGTGTGCCGCAAGGGGGGCAGCTGCCGGACCTGATGAGTGTGACAATTACTACGAGCAAGTTTAACGACCCGCGCAGGCGCAACTTCATCTTCTCGTGTGACCCGCCGAAAGCCAGCGACTGCACAACAAAGTGAGCAAGGATTCCTTGCTTCCAAAGCAAGCAATTTGAGATATTTTGCTGTCAACCAAACGTCAGGGCAGAGGTTGACACGCGTTACATGATTGCTTGGTTTGATGGAGCATACTTGAATCAAAGCAGGCACATGTAGCATATTCAGCTTTTGTGCACACCCCAGGGGCACTGCTTCTGACAAGTGCTGCTGCTGCTGCAACCTCTGGGATGCTGCTGCAGGTGGGAATCTCCAGAGTTTGTGCCCACCTGGATTGATCCAGACACTGGCCTACGCATCAGCTCCTTCCAAATAGAGCCGCCAAGCAAGTGCACGTGCCAGGACATGTACTGGGCAGTACGTGAGCAGGGTGTTTACCGTGATGATGTGCCCATGGGTCGCTGCGCTGGCATGACCTTTGCACCTTGATTGTGTATGTTGAGACTAGTACAGGAATGCAGTAAGGGTCAAGCACTGGGGGTGTGGAAGTTGCGGTGCGTCAGCTGTGCATATCGGCACTGCACATACGAGAGCAGTGCCTGCAGCAGTGCCACAGCATGCACCTTCATAGAGCACCATTGCCCCTAGTTTCTGTGTTTGTCAGGATAGCGAGTTGTCATAGATTTGGCATAGCATGGTTTGGTTTACTAAAACCCATTGATACTGGTTTTGTTGGCTTGCATGGAACATACAATTGTTCACAGCTGGCATGGTCTGGTGTTTGTGTGCGCTTTGACCAGCTCTTTTGCTCTGCAGAAGCTCAGTGTGGGTTCTTTTTGGTTAGGCTGTGGCACTGATTGTTCGGCTATACTATGGGTTGCTTGTCCTTTCATATTGCGTCGCCTCACTGGGGTGTTTTTGATGCGGCAGACTACTGCCGCTGCACCTGCTTCGCAGAACTTTGAATAGCTAGACCAGACCATCATTTTAGTGTCACTCTAAGAGCAGACTGCGGCGGCTGCTGCTCTCAGAGCATCACACTTGCTAGCCATCTTTGCCTCAGCTCCTTGTCTCAGCATGCTGTGCGCACACTGCCCCAGCACCTGTTTGCAGTTGTTGACCCTGATCGTTCTTTGGGCATTGATTAGAACTACTATTTTGCTTCGGCTTCAACTGATTGGTATACAACCTTTCGAGCTTGTGTGGTGTGCGCTATTACTCAGCAGCTGTTCACATCATGGCAGCCTTGCTGCAGCGCTCAGGTGCCTATCTGTTCCGCCTCTTCACCCCCCAAGCTGGCTAGATCACATATCATGTGCCAAGTCATTTCCCCCATATCCACCCACTCCATCACAATGTTGCCGAGTTGATTGTGTGCAAAGCACTTTCAACACTGGTGCAGCTTCTCTACGCTATGCTCAACATACAAGCATATCATGCCAGCGGCTCTGCGCCGGCTGCTGGCATCTTGTGCCTTATACATTTGCTGCATTGGCGGAGGGCACATGCAGTCACAGGCTGCTGGAAGCATTTATTGCACAGATATGATGGCTATGCATGCATATGCATGGTATGTTGTTCCTGGCCAGCTGCGTATGGCATGTCGGCAGTTGCCAATTGCAAGTGAGCGTCTTGTCTCTTCGATGGGCTCTCTTCAACGTGAGGTGGAGTTCCGTGACGGGTGGTAGCAGTGCAACGCTGCAAAGTTGCAGCGGCGACATCACACAGAGCCACTGGCTCAAGGGACACGCTGTTGCTTGGCCTCGACAGCAGCTGATTAATGTGCAATGGACTTGTTCATTGCGGTTAATGCAGCGTAGCTGTATCCCTGCTTGCCTGGTCAAAGGCAAGCAGTGGGTGAGGTGACAGTCAAAACACGTCATTACCTCACTGCTGCCGAAGGCCACTTAGCATGCGCAGGCGTCTAGCCCTGCACGTTTCGTTGCTGTTCATGCGAACTGCAACTCGACTCGCTACTTCGGTAGCGTTTGGAGTGTTGCACACGTCCTATTTTTTATCACTTCTCTGAAATCGATCCATTAATACCTCCGAATATCTCCAGATCGTTCTTACGTATATCTGAGAACAAACTAAGGACCTGCTTTAGGTCGGCCAGAGGCAGCTGAACGCACGGCTACCTGCGGCCGTCGCGTGCTCTTTCAGCCCTTTTGGCACGCTGGGCTTGAGTTAATGCGCTTTCCGCAGTTTCTTAAGGTCAGCTATCTCCGCTTAGGGGTGTAGATAAGTGACACAAGCAGCAGGCGCCGCAGCAGCACCAGCGTCAGGCAGGAGCACCAGCGGCTGGAGCTTGTCTTCACAGTGCAGTCCCCGACAGACCGGCATTTTGCTGCACGTCAGCACGCAGCTACGTATGGCTGCTTACCTCCTCAGCATGAGGGGTTGTTTGGGCCCCAGCAACAGCAGCTGGAGCTCAGCAGGTGAAGCGCTGGCGCTGAGTGGCTGCTTTGACAGCCCCAGAAGCCACAGCAGCAGCAGCAATGGCGAGAACAGCAGCCTCATTGGCAGTGTGCGCCGTCGCAGCAGCAGCAGCAGCGCACACCTGATTGTGCGCCGCCAGTTCGGCAGCGCGCTGCGCATGGGCGCCACAACAGGCGGCTGGAGCAGCTTGCAGGCTTTCACAGCCAGCAGCAGCACTGGCAACGGAGGCATGGGCTCTGGCAGCACATCTGCTGGAGCAGCAGTGCAGTAAGCGCCCTGCGCACACAGCAGGCGAGTGTGGGGCGGCTCCCACGTAACGGCCAGTCATTAGGCTACTCGTCTGAACACCCAGCTGTTGTGTCATTAAGCAGCTGTGTGGGGCACATCATTGTGGTGCCTTTTCTTGACATCTGAGCATGGTTACCGTGCACAGCTTTCCTGCA
This sequence comes from Tetradesmus lagerheimii, assembly GCA_902809745.2. Lineage (NCBI taxonomy): Eukaryota > Viridiplantae > Chlorophyta > Chlorophyceae > Sphaeropleales > Scenedesmaceae > Tetradesmus > Tetradesmus lagerheimii. The sequence goes on along the minus strand of CADDIJ020002277.1, from coordinate 347,509 downwards.
AGCACGCCGCTGCACTGGCGCTTAGGATTGTGCGGCAAGCAGTGGCGTGCCATTGGTGCATCTTCGCATGTGCTCAGCTGGCTGCAGCATGGTGTTCCTGTAGAGTGGCTGGGTGGCCGCGCACCGCCCCCCTTTTACAAGAACCCTTTGCCATCTACCAACGCCCAAAAGCAATGGTGGTTGTGCACTGAAGCGCCCCGCCTCAGCAAGTTGGGTGTGCTTACCAAGCTTGCCTCCCGCCCTGCATACTGCTCTAATGCATTTTGTGTGCCCAAGGGCAGTTCTTGGCGTCTGGTGATCAATTACAAGTATATCAACACCTTCAATGTCGCCCGCAAGTGCAGGTTTGAGACGCTGCGGTTTTTGCAGCGTTACGACTTGAGCAATGCCTTTGCTGTCAAGGCTGACATGGCAGACGCATTCTATCAGGTGCCTCTGCACGCTAGCGCAGTCGATTACTTTTGCTTTGAGTTTGCTGGCGAGTTTTATCAGATCAACTGCTTGCCTTTTGGCTGGAATAACTCGCCTTACTACTTCACCAAGGTGACTAGGCCTTTTGTTGCGCATCTGCGCTCCCCTGCGCATACACGTGTGCCGTCAGGCACCATGTACCCTGCAGCGCCTGGCAGCCGTGGCAGTGTAGCGCAGGTTGGCTGCAAGGTACTGCCCTACTTGGATGACTTTTTGTTTGTGTCCCTGACCAGGAGACAGCAGCAGCCGGTGCTGAGTGGATCCAATCCATAATGTACTGGCTTGGCTTTACGCCCCACCCCACCAAGTCTGTGTGGGAGCCCACACAGCGGCTGGAGCATTTGGGCCTGGTTGTGGACCTGGCCCAAGGCACCTTCTGTGTGCCCCCAGCCAAGGTTGCCCGCCTCACCCGCCTGGCGCGCGGCATTGCTGTTGCTGCCAAGCAGAACAAGCGCCGCGTGCCAAAGCGAGCGCTGGCTGCATTTTGTGGATATGCGCAGTCTGTGCGGCTGGCTGTCATGCCGGCCAACCTGTTTCTGCGTAGTTTGTATGACGATTGTGCGTCTGTTTCTGGCTGGAATGGGACTGTCAGCATCTCCCGCCAGTCCTTCCGTGATCTTGAGTGGTGGGCGAGCATCCCTGTGCAGCATTTGTCGTCGCCTATTCGGTTGCGCCCGGCTACTGTTGATTTGTTTGTTGATGCATGTCCCACAGGCTGGGGCGCTGTGCTGCCTGTCCTGGGCGACAGCCCCGAAGGGATTGCTCACGGCGCCTGGTCTGCTGCTGAAGCGTGCATGCACATCAACCAGCAGGAGATGCGAGCTGTGCGCATGGCTCTGCTGTCTTTTGAGCCTGTGGTGCGCGATCGTGTGGTGAGGCTGCATGAAGATAACACGGTGACAGAGTCTGTTTTGGGGCGCTTTGCTTCACGGTCCGCTGCTCTCATGGACGAGTACAGGTTGTTGTGGTCTGTGCTTGAAGATCTGCATGTTCAGCTGCAGGTGGTCAGGGTGAAATCAGAACTTAATAGAGCTGATGCACCTTCTCGCTTTGTTGACCATGGGGACTACCGCCTGGATTCTGAGATGTTTGGTTGGCTGGATCTTATGTGGGGCCCGCACAAAATAGACCTGTTTGCTTCGGCGGAAAACACGCACTGTCACTGCTTCTACAGTTTGTTCCAGTGCCCTGGCAGCAGGGGCGTTGATGCCCTGCTGCAGCCATGGTCTGCTTGGGGCAATGCCTTTGCTTTCCCGCCTGTCACCACCTCAATGTTGCTGCAGGTTGTGCAGAAAGTGCGCGAAGAGCGTGCAAATGTTACGGTGGTGGTGCCGTTGTGGCCGGCTCAGCCTTGGTTTCATGAGCTGATGCTGCTTGCGGTTGACAGCTTCCAGCTGCCTTGTTCGACGCTCACCGGCCCTATGGCTCGGCGCCACAGTTCCTGGCCCTTGCTAGCTGTTCGCATCGAGCACTAGCTTGCAGATGGTCCCGCAGCTAGGTGTTTGCTGCGCAAAGGCTGCGTGTTGGGCATGCGTGTGTACAGCGTGCTGCTGCTCAGCATTTGATTTGCTGTTGCTGCTGCTTGCAGCAGTTGTCGGCCCCAGCACTACATTCAGAGGTTTGAAGGTTGGCAGCATGTGTGCTTGCTGCAGTGGTGGTTTGTGCTGGTGGTTGTGTGTTTTGGTTTGCGTTTGCTTCTGCTGCTGCTTCTCGCAGCAGTTATCGGCCCCAGCCCTGGATTCAGCGGTGTAGGTTTGGCAGCGTGAGTGTTTGCTGCGTTAGTGGTGTGCGCTGGGGTGCGTCTGCTTGTTTGCCTGCCACATGTGTCGTGGCTTCTATCTGCGCGCCGTGTTGCGGCGGGCCAGGTGGGCTGCAAGCCTTGCTGCTTGCAGCCCTCCCCCTTCCTGTTCCACTGGTCTTTTCAATGTGGCTATTGGCTGAGGCTACCTGACCAGCAGTTTGCTCTGCTGACAGCTGGCAGCTCCCGGAGGCTGCATGCATTGCAGCGGGCTCGCACCTGGCTGTGTCCTTGCAGCCCTTGCATTTTCCTGCCAGCTGTTACAGCAGCCTCAGCCAAGCCTTCCCACTATCTATATCGTCATGGCGAAAGCAGTATTAATGTGCAATGGACTTGTTCATTGCGGTTAATGCAGCGTAGCTGTATCCCTGCTTGCCTGGTCAAAGGCAAGCAGTGGGTGAGGTGACAGTCAAAACACGTCATTACCTCACTGCTGCCGAAGGCCACTTAGCATGCGCAGGCGTCTAGCACTGCACGTTTCGTTGCTGTTCATGCGAACTGCAACTCGCCCGCCCTTCCCGCCCCCTTTTTTTGTGGCTACTGTTCCGCATTGTGCACTGGGTGGTGGCGCTGCAGTGGCTGTGTTGCTAGCGGTGCCTCTGGTTTCAGGTGACTGACCACTGGTTGTCAGTTGCCGCAGAGTAGTTGCGCAACATGCACAACGTGCCGCGCTACCTGCCGAACCTGTGCCGCTCGCTGGGTTTCATGGTTTTATGCTGCCTTGCAGCAACGAGATGGTGTTGCCCGCTGCAGCCCCTACATAGTGTCATGTCCGCTGCCATGCAGCGTCTGACAGTGGTGCGCTGTCGTGCAGCTTTGATAGCTGTGCTGATGCTGGTTGCTTCCCATAGTGTGTGGTGCTTTGCAGCTCTTGCAGTGTTTCTGCTGCAGGCCTGCGTTGCCTGTTTCTGCGTTGTGCGCCCTTGCGCCAGGCTTGTTTGGGGACCTGTTCATTGCTGGTCCCCTGCCTTCCCTTTGCTGCCGGTGCCTGCACCTGTCTGCTGCTTTCGCCTTTCCTCTGTCTTGCCTCTTGTTGAATTGTGCCGCTCTCGGTGCTGTTGAATTGTGCCGCTCTCGGTGCTTGAAAGTGTGTAACCCCTCAAACGGCTATTGGCTGAGGCTACCTGACCAGCAGTTTGCTCTGCTGACAGCTGGCAGCTCCCGGAGGCTGCATGCATTGCAGCGGGCTCGCACCTGGCTGTGTCCTTGCAGCCCTTGCATTTTCCTGCCAGCTGTTACAGCAGCCTCAGCCAAGCCTTCCCACTATCTATATCGTCATGGCGAAAGCAGTATTAATCACTTCCATGGCGTGCACGCTGTTGACAGCTGCTAATTACAACAAAGACTCTGTTCCTGCTGCTTGCAAGCTGTTCTGGAAAACAACTGCACCTAGCCTAGATTTCCAGGCTACAAAGTATCGCCACTGCTCTGGAGCTGGCAACACCACCCTGTTAGGCGTCGAGTCAGCGTTATACAGCGTACCTTCAGAAGCAGCGGCAGTGCTATCCAGGTCAAACTCTGCACAAGCGCTGCCCTTGGTCACTGGCCTGAAGGTGCTGTTGGTGCTGTTGGCCTGCTCAAAAAACTCAGTCGGACTTCTAGGCTTGGTCTATCGCGCCACTGCTCCACAGCTGGGGATACAGCCCTGCTGGCCGTCACACGGGGACGAATGAATCCAAGTTAAATCAACCTTGCACAGCGTACCTTCAGAAGCAGCGGCAGTGCTAGCCATGTCGAACTCTGCGCGAGCGTTGCCTTTGGTCACTGGCCTGAAGGTGCTGTTGGTGCTGTTGGCCTGCTCAAAAGACTCTTCCATGAAGATCCTCTCGACTGGCTTAGCCTCCTTCATAGAAAGAAGAACAAGAGGGGTTACAGGGTGTGTTCAAGCAGCTACGCCGCAATGGACACCAGCTAGAAAAAGGAACTGCAAATGGCTCAGCGCGGGCCGTCACTCAAGTGAGACCCAACCCCGGGAAAATGGTCTCTGTGGGTAAGTTTCGGGATCCTCCTTCAGAAGAAGAAGAAGAGGGGTTACACGGTGTGTTCAAGCGGCTACGCCGCAACGGACACCAGCTGGGAAAAGGATGCTGCGAAAAGCTCAGCTCTGACTGTCACTCAACAAGAGGCTGAACCCCAGAAAAACAGCCCCTGTGTGAGAGGCATGACCTTTGTTGTAAAAGCACAAATAGTCTTTCTCATCACACGCAATGCTGTTGTATCAGATAGTATCTGATCATGCAAGCAGTAGTCTAAGCAGTGTCAGTGACAGCAGTCTATACATGTTGCAGTACAGGTGACGGGCTGAACTCGGGCGTCGGACATCAGCTCAGGAAAAGCAGGTCTGACTCAAGGCAGCTGATAGGAGATGCAGGCAGAGGAAAGACCAGCTGCTGAGGGTGTGACACGGCTGCATTTCACAGCAGGCCTGCAGTGACCCTACAGCTTCCATCTGAAGATAGACTGGCCGCCACTGGTGGATAAGGTGTAGAGCATGAAAACAAAGCCTAAAACATGCATACATAGGCGGTCATCTGCGAACCACACACAAGCCATTGCCACGTAACACAGTGTGCCAAGCTATGAACGGCTGACATGTGAGCAGGTGAATCCTATGTCGACGAGGCACCCAAGCTGCAGCAGCAAAGTCTGCAAGTGCATCCCAAAAACCACCGACTGCCGCTCGCACTGCATCTTGTTCTACCAGCACAGGCACATTCAGCTGTTGAGAGACCGCCCAAGCCACCCTGCGGCCATGCTCAAATGCATGTATGGCTGCCAAACAAACCATATCCCATATTAGCCGGTGCATGTCATGGTGAGGGGCACATGCCAACCACAAAGCGCGGCAGGCTTGCACCTGCCGCCAACAAGTTGAATGCACGCAGCTTACTTTCCACCTCTTTACGTACAGCAACAGCAACAGGACATGTCCAGAAATGATGCTCCACACCTGGCCCAACCGCTGAACAAGCTGCACATCCCGTAGCCAGCTGCATGCGCTGTGCTGTAGGGAAGGCATTCAAAGCCAGGCGCCACGCAGCCTCTTTGTAATCGTTAGCCACCCTGACACCCCACCAGCGAGACAACACCAACCGCACAACAGGCAGCTGGGCTCCAACTGGGAGGCCATCCAACGTTCTAACAAATAAGCAGCATGTCCAAATAAGCAGCATGACGGGGAGTAATAGCATCAAGTGCACGCAAACGTTGCGGCTTGGTAGCAGTAGCAACAGTTAGGTCAGCTAGACGGATGACAGCATTCGCATCGCCACCTGGTCGTTGCCAGCCCAAATCAGCACACAATGTTTCACGCGCAAGTAAAAGGTCTCCAGGGGAGATAAAGGATAGCTGTGCAATGCTGTCACCAGCAGCCATGGCTGATGCCAGGTGAGCGCGTGCAGCAGTAACCCACACGTGGGGGACCAGCTACAACAAAGCTTGCACATGCTGAAGAGCCGGCGCCGTAGCTTAATTGGTTAGAGCACCGGTCTTCGGACTGGGAGGTGCGGGTTCAAATCCCGCCGGTGTCGCCCCCTCGCGGTTAGGAACCAGTGGCGGTAGGTCTAGGCCTACTGTGCTAGCCGATGAAATGGGGGGCAAGCGCTAAAAACTGGTACGGGCTATGCTCGGTAGGAAGGCGCGTATGGGGTAGAAGGTAGTTAACATGATCCACCGAGGTGCACGCACGCTTGACTCCCACGGGCGCCCGTAAAGGTAAGGCAAAAGGTCGGGCCATAAGCCACCATTCCATTGAGCAATGGTTGGTAGGGCCCAGATGACCTGGCTATCCTAGCGGAAATTCCGGGCGTGCCGGGGGTTACTCTTCGAGAGTAACGGCCCTGGATCGCTGATAGTCGCTTCGGCTGCCTTGGCCCATAAACTTACGCACAGAGCTCACCAAAGCACTGTTGTGTAGCTCCTATTCCTATTCCGCTGAAGAGCCAGCTGCCTATCAGCATACTGCGGCCTGCTGTTAAACCAGGGGCCCCAGATTTCGCGTTCATACGCTGACCGCTGAGCTGACAGCCCAGGCAAGGCACATACTCGTGCCAACTCTGACGAGAGCAGCACTGCCTGACCAAGAGACTGTAACTTCGGCAGCTGCGGCAGGCCAACAGCAGCCACACTCTCAAGACCAACAACCACCCTCCGTTGCTGATCAAACCACTGCCAATCCTGTGGCACAGTAAAAATGGGATTAGCCCACAGCGGTGCATGCCAACACAACTCTTCAACATCCAAAGCGTCAGAGCCGACAAGGCGGAGGGGGGGCAGAGCCCGCAAACCCAACGCCATCGCACGCAATGCTGAAGGCAGGCAGGCATCCGCGGGAGCAGAAGGAAATAGATTATGGCGGCCACACAAAAACAGACCCCAAGGGCTGCTGCTAGCAGCGCGCGTGCATGGTTCAGTTGCTGCCGCCCAACGTGGCCACATCTCACGAGCCACAGCCACCTAGGGCGCAGTGCCACCTTTCAAGAAAGGCAGCGCGTCACATGCCCAACATGTGGTGCTGGACTGGCAGCAAGCCAAATCCCCCACACTTGGGATGCGCTGCCATACAATCACCTGGAATACCAGGGGCCCGTCGCAAATCGTCGTCAGGCCCCAGCCCAGCATCCACTAGCGCTGCTGTCCATTTACTGAGCTTTTCCGTCACTTCAATAGGCATATGACCAGCAAACTGAGCTGCATACAAAAGAGTGGACAATGCATATGCATTTGCGGCAAAAGCCCTACCAAAGGCTGACAGTTTGGAGATGCGGCTGATGTTCTGCATGCGGTGTCGCACAACCTCCAACCTGCCCCCCCAGTTCACACTGCTCTTGCCACACTTGTCGAAAAAGACGCCCAACGACTTTGCCTTTGCCACCACTTGCATAGCCCCCAATGCAGGTGCAGCCCCCACCTGGCGCAGCAGCCTGAGCTGGCTGCTGCCCGTTATGCAGCAGACGCGTTCCGGTAGGGTTTAGACACTGACCGGAGGCTTTGGCAAAGTCAGACATGCAGGACATAAAAGTGGGGACATCAGCTAACGAGAGCAGAAATACCTCAGCGTTGTCAGCATACTGCGCCGCCGCAAGCTGCTGACTAGCTGCAACGATACCAATGCCCCTCTGCTTCAAAAAGCACAGCAACGCCTGTCCCACAAACAAATATAATAAAGGGGCCAGGGGGCAGCCTTGGCGCACCCTGGCGTCACAACGATAGAAGGGGCTGCAAAAACCATTCACTGTTGCACACGTGTATGTGTCTGACAGCAGCACACGCACCTTAGTAAAGGCCAGTCACTGACTGGCCGTTTTTGGGTGAGGTCACTGGCCATGTTGCCAGTGGCTCTCACCCTGTGTTCATCATCAAGACCTCATGGTTTGCTTTTGCAGTGCAGTATTGTACAGGGTTTGAGCCACTGGCAACATGGCCAGTGACCTCACCCAAAAACCTGCACCCTGTTGCTGTGTGCTTCTGATGGGGAGTATTTGTTGATTCTGTCCGTGTTCACAGGATTGAAGCCTGATGAAGGGTGAAGAGCCCGAAACGCGTCGCTTTCCATGTAATACGACAAGACAGAGTCAACAATAGTCTGAACTTGTCTCATCAGTAGCTGTAGCCAGTCACATTACGCTATTGCTTTTCAAATTACTGTTGCACACGTGTAGGTGTCTGACAGCAGCACACGCATCCAACTCACAAACCCATCCCCTATGCCTAGAGCTGCTGCCACATCATACAAAAGAGATCTATCAACAGTATCGTATGCCTTAGCAAAGTCCGTAAACACAACCACCGCCATGCTTTGCTCTTCATGCAACAGTGCAGGCAGTAACTGCAACAACCGAATGCTGTCCACAATGTGCCTATGCTGCAGAAATGCTGACTGTGCTGGATGCACAACTTCCCCTGCAACCGCAAGCAGGCGATTGGCTAGGATTTTTGCCAGCACTCTATAATCATAATTAAGCAGCTGTATTGGCCGAAAGGCTGCTGGGTCAGCTGCATCACCACCAGGTTTCAAAACAGGCAAGATAACACCGTCAAGAAAACCAGCCGGCACACGCTGCGCCGCGCCAATAGCTGAATACAATGCTGCCAACAAACCAATGCTGCCTCCTTTATAGACGAAGAAGAAGAGGGGTTACACGGTGTGTTCAAGCAGATACGCCGCAACGGACACCAGTTAGAAAAAGGTCCTTCATAGACGCATCCAACTTGGGCTGCGCAAAATGAGATTGGTGGGAAGGCCGCAATAGACAGACAAGCGGGTCCGGTGGGACGTTAAACACGTGGCGCAGTGGTGATGACGGACGAACAGTGGCCGAAAGGTTGCAGGTTCGATTCTGAGCCTAAGCAGTATGTCCCTGGACTCAGGGATACAGTCGGCGAAAGCCGAAGGAAGGATGCTGCTAATGTCCTCGCGACTCTCCGCAGGACTCCGTCGATTGCTGGCTATATACACACCGGCCCTGCTAGGTATGCAGTCCACTGTATGTGGTGATTCCCACATGCTGCCTAGTAAGGGGTGTAAGGGTCTGGGTGGTCTACCTTACACCAAAAATAGAGAGAATAATCAGTCTGCTTTCCGCCTCCCCAGTGGGTGAGGCGCGGTTGCCGATGCCGAAAGGTATGGCTTACAAGGATTGATTATTTAGCAGCCCCCATTGTGGCAGCAGCAGCAGCAGCAGCAGCAGCACCCACCTGTACGTCCTGCCAGCCACCAGTGGGTAGCCTGGGCTCAGCAGCTGCACATCGTTGGCTTCTGACGGCCTGCCTGACTTGTTGATGCGGGCTCCCTTGCGGCCAGCAAAGGCAGCAGCTGTGCTGCTGAGGTTGGATGTGGCTACGGGCTTGCCATCTTGTGTGACTGCTGAGACAATCCAGCCTGCATGCAATTCATGACAGTGTCATAATGATGGTGCCGGGCACCTTGGACACGTCACACGGTGTGGTTGATATATGCATGCATACATGGACGCTGGACCAATCATAACATGCATGTGCTGTAAGCCTTATTTTACTGGTCAACTCAAGCAGTGAGCATGCAACACGATTATTCATGCTGGACAATCAATTGTTTGATTGGTGAGAGCAATGCCGCTTACACATCTGCCCTGCCAAGGATGCTGATGCTGTCTTCTGCGCAGCCTGCCTCGCACCTGCAGGCCACCTGTCGCCTTCGAATCCTGTGCTCAACTGCGACACAGTAACCTCTGCAGCTGCTATCGACAAAGCAGCAGCCGCAAGCAGCACCACGACAGCTGTCTTCTTGGCCATGAGATGTGCGAGGTTACGTTCAGCTTGTTGGTTTTATGATTGCTTGAATCAAAAAAAGCTATCAAAAAAATAGGTTTGATGTCCCTGGGCGTGTTCGCAAGCGACTTAGAGAGCTATCTGCATGATATGCGTAAGGCGGTTTGGCTTGCCACCTTTGCCGCCTCGGGCGATCGAGACACACTCGGCTTCTTGATCGGCACGATATCAGCACAGAAGATACGCAGCTGCTGTAAAAAGTGCCAAAATACCTGTGAAAACAAGTATCAACGACCTGGAGGCTTCAGCCGGACTTGGTCCTGCATGACCTGGCTGATGTGCCAGCGTGATCAAAGGATACCGGCCAGCACTGTTTACCAGTAAACCGCGCACTCGACAGTTTCGAGCTGTTACTAAGCAGATTAAGAACTCATATCGAATGATCAGCTGCAGAGTACCAAGGGACCAGTGCAACTAATAATAATCAATCCTTGTAAGCCATACCTTTCGGCATCGGCAACCAGTGCAACTGTGCCACATCATCAACAGTAACCACTACAGCACTGCTGCTAGCAGCAGGATTGATGATAAAAGCACGATTGTGTCATGTCACGCGCTGCAGACCTCCTGCCATAAACCAAGCACACGGTACTCTACGTACACGCACAGCAGCTGCTGATAGACGGTTACGTGCTGCTTGAACACAACATGAGGTGGTGCTGATCGCACAGTTCGTCATATCTTCAACATTGCCCTTGGCCCCGGGGCATCAACAAAGGCCTGTCAAATCAACTAGCTGGTTATTCAAGGATCAAGGACGCATCTGCACCATTATAAGAAGCTAGATGGCACCGGCAGGTGCCGCAATCAAGACATCACACTTGGTGAAGTGTCGCAAGCTGCTGGCAGCTGCCAGCTGAGACACAGCACATTCACCAACGCGGCCATACAAACACCGTGGTTTGGGAGTCCCAAATACAACAGAGGCACACAACACACATCGTGGGCAAAATACAACCGAACCAGCACACATCACTGCCTACTCACCAGCAATTGCCGGGGGGGTGTCTGGGCCTACTTCCTTGAGCACTTTCCAGCATGTCTCAGCATGCTGACTACGGCCCAGCAGCTGCTGCTGCTGCAGCAGCAGTGCTGCTGCTACTAGGGCGCTGGGCATCCGCCCTCAACTGCGACTGCGGCACCTGCCGCTGCTTAGCAGGAACGCCTTTGTCGACTCACAGCTGCTGGCCAACAGCGCCAGCTGCTACTGCATGAGCTGCTGCTGCTGCTGCTTGGTCGGATGCTCCAATGCCAGCTGGCCTGGCAGACACCACATCACATACACAACCTGACTTCATACGCCATGTAGCATCTTGTCAGCATATGTACTGCTGCCAACGGCGCCAGCCGCGTGCTGGCAGCGTCAGCTGCTACCGCATCAGCTGCTGCTGCTGTTGCTGCCAGCAGTGCTTGGCTGAATGGCCCCAGCCAGGTGCATTGGTCGGTCACTACTTGGTGCGCCGAAAATGCGCACACAACGCGCCCCATATCCCTTGTGCTGTTGGCATGTATCTGCTGCCGATGGTGTAAGCTGCTGCTACCGCATGAGCTGCTGCTGCTGCTGCTGCTTTGCCGGGTGCCCCCAGCCGCCGTGCAGTGCTCCAGCTGGCGCTGCAAAGCTTGAGAAGGGCACGTACTCTGACAGCGGCGCAAATATCTTTGACGACTGGTGCTGCAGGTACACGAGCAGGTCTTCCGTACGCTGCAGCAGCAGCTGCAGCTGCTCCTCTGGCGCACCTGAGAGAGCAAAACAACCGCAGAACAGCATAGAGGCAGCAGGTGTCAGGTTTGTTTACTGCAGTGCAGGATTTGCGGGTACACGAGCAGGTCTTCCATCCGCTGCAGCAGCAGCAGCAGCTGCTCCTCTGGGGCACCTGTTGCAGCAGAACCGAACAGCAGAGGCGTAGCACAAGGGTCTGTTGCTTATAACCACACCAGCGACATCAAATGTTCACCAGTTTTGTCCACGTATTCTGCTGGTCGTCAGCATCAATATCAACGCGATGTCTCACCTGTTGGTGGCAGCAGCTCAGCACCGCACCGAGAATTTAACACACAGGAGCCTCAACACCAATCAGCACATTGGCAACAGCAATTATTGATTTACCATCATATCAAAATCAGCAACATCCCAAGAATATGTGTTGCTGCTGTAGCCAAGTGTCCCACCTGTAGGTGGCAGCAGCTCTGGCAGCTTGACAAACAGCCGCAGCAGGTGCTCAGCACCATACACGGCACTGGGGGCCTGGCCAGCAGCCAACGCCTAGTGAGCAGCAGCACCAGCAGCAGCAGCAGCAGCAGCAGCAGCAGCAGCAGCAGCACAAACGACCATCAAGACCAGCATCTTTTTAGGCTGCATCTTCTTTCGCCTGGTGGGGCGCGGGGCCGATGGCGTTGATTTTATGGCTTGATTGGGTGATTTGATGATGATAAGGCTTCATCTGGCAGCAAATGCAGGCAGGCTGTAGCGCTGCCACCTCTAGAACATGCCAGTACAGTTGCATGAATCCTTGCAGTAAGCAACTCTGACTTGCGGTGCTGCTGTGTGTTGGTTGGCGCCGATGCGCATCGACCAACACACAACAGCACCACAACACACAACAGCACCACAACACACAACAGCATCACAACACACAACAGCACCACAACACACAACAGCATCACAACACACAACAACATCACAACACACAACATCACAACACACAACAGCATCACAACACACAACAACATCACAACACACAACAACATCACAACACACAACAGCACCACAACACACAACAGCATCACAACACACAACAACATCACAACACACAACAACACACAACACACAACAGCACCACAACACACAACAACATCACAACACACAACAACATCACAACACACAACAGCACCACAACACACAACAGCACCACAACACACAACAGCATCACAACACACAACAGCATCACAACACACAACAGCATCACAAGCATGAGATGTGCACTGCAAGGCTCGATGCAACTGTACAAATCAACACACCAAGTATGCCACACAGCATTGCTAGGCTTTGGACAAGTAGATGACTGTCAACTGCGCACAGTTGTTGGTGTATACAAACATCCAAGCAAAGCTTGGCCAGCGACCCAACAGTTTGCACTGGCTAAGAATCGATCCCAGGTCGTTAAGCAGGAAGCCTAAGTGCATACCAAGTAGACCAAATGGACACTCGACATGACAACACCTCTCCGGGGTGATGGATGCCACAATGAGATAATTGCTTGCCTACAAAGTTCATTAGGCTTCACGTGTACTGCTGCCTGGGTCGCTGGCAATCACTTGCTTGTGTACAATCAAGCTGCGGGTGGGATCAACAGGTCCTCACCTGCTGCGCCTGTTGCCGCTCTGGCCTGTAGAGCAGGCACTGGTACAGCGCCTTGTCAAAGTACACCTGCAGGAGTGAAAACAAAATAGCAGACAGGCGTGAAAGTGGCACTGACAGTGGCACGTAAACGCAGCATGTGGGCATACGCACGCTGCTCTGCTCTAGAGCAGGCTCTGGTACAGCACTTTGTCAAAGTACACCTGCAGATGTACAACAGAGATACGTTCATCAGACCACCCGGCATGTTCAAAGGTAGCACCGCCTCCCTGCCTGTAGAGCAGGCACTGGTACAACGCCTTGTCAAAAAAACTCCTGCAGATGTAAAGCAACATGGTGCTGTTTGATCAGCCACGGTTGTATAGCTACATGACTAGCTACAGGCCTGCCTGTAGAGCAGGCACTAGTACAGCGCCATGTCAAAGTACACCTGCAGAAGGTGCAGCAGCACGGTGCTTTTGATCAGCCACGGTTTGTGCATGAATTGCTACAGGCCTTCCTGTAGAGCAGGCAATGGTACAGCGTCTTGTAACAGTAGACCTGCTGGAAGGCAGCAGGCGTTGCAGCAGCATGGTGCATTGACTGTATGGCATGTCCGCAGTAGTGCTGCATGCATGCATCACCAGGTCTTCCTAAGCTTGCGACTTCCCCTGCTTATCACGCACATACTGCACGTAGCCCTGCAGGATCTGAGCCACAACAAGGACCCTTCCCGTCCCCGCAAAGGCACTCCATATGCCCATGCAATGTCTCCTGCCAGTCACACCAAGGCAGCTGTAGCTTTGTGCATGATATCTGCAACCAACAGCACAAGCCTCATCACGCTACCAGCACCCTCAACCACACCCACCTGTAGCCCCATCACTATGTCTTCTTCAGCTTGCGACTCCCCTTGCTTGTCACGCACGTATTGCACATAGCCCTGCAGGATCTGCGCCACGTTGGGCTGCCGCGGCAGCGCCACTGTGCGGCCGTCGTCGTGCATTGCGTCGTACTGATCTAGCAGCTGCTTCTGCAGTGCGGCTGGCAGCTCCAGCTCTAGCTGCACCTCAACTGCCTCAGCACCTGCACATCAGAAATAAAAAAGAGCAGTAGTGCAGGTTCCTTAACTGTAGAAATGCATGCCTATTCGTCGTACAGGTTGTTGTGCACTGACTGTATTGCTTGGGAGCCAAACAGTTTTAGTTCAGGTTGTGGTTGTTGATGTGTGTTGCATGGTACTGATCTAGCAGCTGCTTCTGCAGTGCGGCTGGCAGCTCCAGCTCCACCTCAACTGGCTCTGCACTGCAGCTTCAACAGAGTTGCAGAGCATAACTTTGTGATGCACAAGCCTGATCGGCAGCTGTGCTGCAACTCGATCAGCTGCTTCTGCAGTGCAAGCAGCTGAACGCATGCAGATGCTGTTATACCCAACCAATTCACGCACAACCCGCCAAGCCGTAATACACCTGCAGGGTCGTCTGGCTGGTGTTGCCGCTGCACAGTCAGCAAAGCATGCAGTCCTTGCTGCTGCTGCTGCTCCACAAAACGGACGTACACGACCAAACACACCCAAACACACCTGCAGGGTCGCCCGGCTTGCGTTGCCGTTGCACAGTCAGCCCATTCTTGGCCTGCTTCCTTGCAGAAACAGCCTGCGCTGCTGCTGCTGCTGCTGGTGGTGGTAGTGCTGACCCAGCAGCCTCTGCTATGGCACCAGCCCCAGAACCTGCTGCTGCAGCAGCAGCTGCTGCTGCTGCTCCTGCTGCTGCCGCTGCCCCACTGTTGCGAGGTCCTGCTGCATCTGCTGCTGCTGTTGGCGGTGGCGCTGCTGCAGGTTGCGACTTTGAACTGCCGGCAGAGGGCGCCCTGCGTAGGCCTGTCTCCTCCACCCATTCATCCCACTTCTTGTTCCAGCCTGCAGTCCGCAAAGAACAGCAGCAGTGTGAAGTGACTGAAAGCCAGCAGAGGGTGCCCTGCTTAGGCCGGTTTCCTCCACCCATTCATCCCACTTCTTGTTCCAACTTGCCATCAACACACAGCAGCAGCCGTGTCAGCAGCAGCAGCAGCAGCAGCAGTTTGAACATCAAATTCACGCAACTGCAAGCAGCATCAACAGACGCAGCAAGAGAGGCTGCAAACAAAGGCAGCATGTGCCGGCCTTGCATACTGCTGACCATACATGCACATGCGGTTTTCTGGAAGCAGATGCACATGTCCTCCTCTGACAAGGGGAAAGCACATGACAGTCATATAGCGCTCGGCAGTGCCCGCTTGCAGGACATATAAAGACAGCAGCAACGCACCTGTGTAATGCAGCAGGTAGTACCACAGCCCGTCCTCCCGCTTTTGTGCTTTCAGAACCTTTGCCTCATAGAACTTGTCTGTGTGAGGCACCAGCACCTTTTCATTGAGCGCAAAGGGACCCGAGTCTCCCATGATTGCTGGCGGTTGCAGCTGCTGCTGCTGTGCGCTGCTTTGCTTGCTATGTATGCTGCTGCAGCAGACCTGCTGGTTGCTGAGCTGCTACAGCAAGACTGATGCGCTGTATTCAAAAGGGTTGAGGCAACAGACCAGTTTGTGCCGCCTACAGAGTGCAGGAGCAGGTAGTAAGCAGATACATGGAGAGCAGCAGCAAGCAAACTGCAATGCAAGAGCTCAAAGATCAGACAAAGACCTGTCATATCCACGTCCGTAATTCATCAGCCAAGCAAAGAACTGTTTGGAAAGCTGACCTGTGCCCAAGAGCTCGTGGATGCGCACACCGATGGTGTGCAAGCCTTGCTGCTTCGTCAGGCCCGGGCCCGTTGCCCTGATGCGTCGGCCTAAGTATATTTACTTCGATGGGGCGCGACTCAATCCTTTTGAGGTATTCTTTAGAGCATCATGTGAAAAACTTGCTCTGCAGAGTCGTGTTGATGTCACCGGCTTGCAGCAACAGGTACAAGGAGCCCAAGTTCCTGCATAAGATGCCACATCCACGCATAGTACGGTGACAGCATTGCAATCATTTTAGGCTACCTCGCGCAAAGCAATCACAGAACCGCAAGTGACAGCTTTTCAGCTTTCAAACTGAGGCTGGCCAAAGCGGCAGAATGCCAAAACAGGCTGTCTTAGACAGCACAAGCCAGCTGAACTATTTGCTGCAGGACTGGACGTATGCAGCTATCAAGGTGTTTGGGGAGCTGCCAGCCTGCACCTGCCTGCGGCAAGCAGGTGCATCAACACAGCATGCATGAGAGCACGAAACAGGTACTGCAGGAGCTCCTCGAGGTCATCTCAAAGCTCAGCTCTGCTGCTGCCTGCCTGCTGCCAATCAACGCGATTGCCTGGGTTGGCAGCAGCCACAACACCGCTGGAACAGCATTGCAGGCTGCGGAGCATACCCGCCTTGCTGGCCTGACAACCACCATTTGGAACAGCCTCGATCCCCTGCCCCCGCACCAACTGCACAGCAGCTGCAACATCACACACAGTACATATCTTCGCAGTGTGAAGTCGTGCCCCATCAGCTCTTCACGGCGTCTTTCACCGTGAACTCCATGCCGCGCATGTCATCAGCCAGAGCCTGCAGGAACGCGCTGAACGCCTCCTTGCTGGACGCTGCGCCCTCACACACCAGCCCACCCAGCTCCTGCAGTGAACAAATACAGCAGCAACACCAGCAACAACAGCAGGGGTGAGCGTAAAAGACGCACTGCGTGCATTGAATGCAGCCGCCACCCTCACACACCAGCCCACCCAGCTCCTGCAAGAACACCACCAACAACAGCGGAGATGAGCACAAAGGGCAAGGGCAGCAGCGGCAGAAAGGGCAGCAGCAGCAGCAGCAGCAGCAGCACCTTCACACACCAGCTCACCCAGCTAATGCAAGCAGAGAACAAGCAACTAAACAGATCAGCAAGGGCAGGCAAGGACAGCAGCAGCAGCTACATGCATGAATCAGCAGCAGCTGCGAGCCTCACTCACCGCATCGCTGTGCTTCTGCAGCTTGAGCCACTGCGTGCGTAGCTTCTCATAGATGCCCTCAGCAACCTCCGGCACGTCTGCAGCAGCAGCAGCAGCAGCAGCAGCAGCAACAGCAGGGATAAGCGCAGTGGAGTTGACCAAACCTGCTGAGCACTTCAGGCATGCTATTGGCAGGGCGCAACCACCCAAAAGCAGCACAGTGAGCTTGCAACCAACATTCATCCCTGAGGAGTTGCGGCAGCTGAAACCTGCCACGTCAGCTCACCTGTGTCCTGGAACCAGTGCGTCTCCTGCTTTGCTCCTTGAGCTTTCACTCCATGCTAATCAGCAACTTTCATCAGCAGCTGAAACCTGCCACGTCAGCTCACCCATGTCCTGGAACCAGTGTGTCTCCCTGCGTGCCGCTCACACCTCTTGAGGTTACACCGCACCTGCTGTTTACCAGGTAACAACAATTTGAACCTTGTAAGACAGCTCACCTGTGTCCTGGAACTAGTGCGTACCCTGCGTGCCGCTCACACCTCTTGAGCTTACACCCCACCTGTCATTTACCATGTAACAACAATTGAAGCCTTTCAATGAAGCTCACCCGTGTCCTGGAACCAGTGTGTCTCCCTGCGTGCCGCCTGCACGGTTGTTGCCCAGTGGCAGAAGCCGTCCTCCCACTTGTTGGACCTGCAGTAAAGCAAAGCAGAGGGTGACTAGCACTCATTTTTTCACCGAAAATGCGACACTTGTTTGGTAGTGCTTGGTTTCAAAACCTGCGGTGGAATTAAACCACACCACCGGTCAAGTGATGAGCCAGTACCTTGTCACTCAAGTGATAGCCGCTAGCAGCAGACAAGGGCCTTGCCTGCCTTTGCCAGGCTTGCTTTCAGCAGGTCTTGCATGGGGTGAGAATCCTTGGTGTTGCGGACACAGTCACCCAAAGCAACTTGCTTCGTTGAACGAAACAGCAAATCAATAGTGCCAATGTAATAATCTCCTTATAACATATCCCTCACTTGATGGCCTTGTCTGCCCTTGCCAGGCTTGCTTTCAGCAGATCCTGCATGGGGTATGAATCCTTCGTGCTAAGCATCCTGAAAGACCAGCCTGCCTCTGCCATGGCTGCCTTGATGGCTGGGTCCATGCCCTCCTCCTCTTCGTCCTCTTCATCATCATCATCATCATCATCATCATCATCATCATCATCATCATCATCATCATCATCATCATCATCATCAGGGCCACCAATCTTGCTCAGCGCCTCAGCCAGCTGTGAACACAACAACAGGGATGTGAGCAGGCAATGCAGCAGTGCAAAGAGGACGCATGAAAGGTGCGTAAAGAAATGTGGATTTGTCATGATGGACTTCATGGCTGGGTCCATGCCCTCCTCCCCTTCGTCCTCTTCGTCATCGTCATCAGGGCCACCAATCTTGCTCAGAGCCTCAGCCAGCTGTGAATAAACAGGCACGCAGGGAACGGCAGCAAGCGGAGAGCAAAAACATTGCAACACAGCAGTGTCAGAAACACCTCGAGGCGAATGCTGCTGGTCAGAAATGGAGGTGTCCTGGAGGGGACGCTGAGCGCGTCTGCCGAGAAAGTATTTGCAAATCAGACAATTTCCTGTTTATTTTCAGCCTCTTAGTCACTGTCAGGGTTTACAGCTTTGGATTCTGTGGCACCGTCTACCTCTGCGTGGATCCTGCACATCTGTGGGCACAAATACGCGCGCCAGCGCCCGCAGCTTCTCCAGGCTGGGCTTGTGTTTGCGACATGTCACATAACAGAAATATAACACACGTCGCATATGTAACACTTTGCCCACCTCTGCGTAGTACTTCTCCACCTCCTTGGGCACAGATGCGCGCGCCAGCGCCCGCAGCTGCTTCAGGCTGGGCTTGTGTTTGTAACATGTCATACAAAGTATATACAAACACGCGCGCCAGCGCCCGCAGCACTTCCACAGGCTGAGCTTGTGTTTGTGACATGTCACATAACAGAAATATAACACACGTCGCATATGTAACAGTTTGCCCACCTCTGCGTAGTACTCCTCCACCTCCTTGGGCACAGATGTGCGCGCCAGCGCCCGCAGCACTTCCGCAGGCTGGACTTGTGTTTGTGACATGTCACATAACAGAAATGTAACACATGCCGTATATGTAACACTCTGCCCACCTCTGCGTAGTACTCCTCCACCTTCTTAGGCACAGATGCGCGCGCCAGCGCCCGCAGCACTAACGCAGGTTATGCTTGCATTTGTAACATGTCACATAACATATATGTTACAAATAACAACTATGTAACAGTTTGCCCACCGTTGCGTAGTACTCCTCTACCTTCTTAGGCACAAACACGCGCGCCAGCACCCGCAGCTTCTCCAGGCTGGGCTTGTGTTTGTGACATGTCACATAACAGAAAATGTAACACACATCGCATATGTAACACTTTGCCTACCGTTGCGTAGTACTCCTCCACCTTCTTGGGCACAAACACGCGCGCCAGCGCCCGCAGCTTCTCCAGGCTAGGCTGCTTCTCTTCATCATCATCTGACTCGCCCTCTTCTTCGTCCTCCTCCACTGCAAAAGAGGCAGCAGCAGCAGCAGTAGCAGCAGCGGCAGCAGCAGCTGAGTCAGAACAAGGCTGGGCTGTTTCTCTTCCTCGTCATCTGACTCGCCCTCCTCTTCCTCTTCCTCCTCCTCTTGTGTTGAAATAGGCAGCAGCAGCAGCAGCAGTAGCAGCAGCGGCAGCAGCAGCTGAGTCAGAAAAAGGCTAGGCTGCTTCTCTTCATCATCATCTGACTCGCCCTCCTCTTCTTTCTCCTCTTCTGTTCAAATCAGCAAGCAGCAGCAGCAGCGCCCGCAGCTTCTCCAGGCTGGGCTGCTTCTCATCATCATCGTCTGACTCGCCCTCCTCTTCCTCCTCCTCTTTTGTTGAAACAGGCAGCAGCAGCAGCAGCAGTAGCAGCAGCGGCAGCAGCAGCATCAGCTGAGTCAGAAGAAGGCTAGGCTGCTTCTCGTTGTCATCATCCTCGCCCTCCTCTTCCTCCTCTTCTACACAACCATGGCAGCTGCAGCAGCAGTAGCAGCAGCGGCATGTTTGCAGCATTACATTGCTTACAGTGCATCCAAAAAAGGCACGATATCTACTATGACAACTGCGATGCGCTTACCGCCCAGTGTGCCCACCACCATGCAGTGCTTGCCCAGCTTTGTCTGCTGCTGCTCTTGCTGCACTCACTGTACCTCTTGTGTACGTGGTTCATAACAACATAAACATCATACGGCCAAAAACTGCAATGCGCTCACCGTCCAGTGTGCCCACCACCATGCAGTGCTTGCCCAGCTGCCCCCCCCCTGCACCCTTCAGCTCTGCCTCAGCATGTGAAAGTGACCGCCTCCCCACTCACCAGCTCAAACCGCTGCTGAAGCAGAGTCATGCTGCTGCTGCTGCTGCTGCGGCCATGTTTTCAGCTTTACAGTGCTTACAGTGAATCAAAAGATCAACGATATAACAACAGTAACAACTGCAATGCATCGTTGCTCACCGTCCAGTGTGCCCACCACCATGCAGTGCTTGCCCTCCTCCCTCGCCTTCAGCTCAGCCTAAAAATGTCTACTAGTTTCTCAGAGCAGGTGCTCTTGGTGGCTGCTGCCGCATGGCATCTCTGCTGCCGCTGCTGCTGCTGCTGCTGCTGCTGCTCTTGCCACCTCTTACCATGCAGTCAATGCAGGCGCAATTTTTAAAAGTCAAAAGCACAAAGTAACACAGCTCACCGTCCAGTGTGCCCACCACCATGCAGTGCTTGCCCAGCTGCTCCTCCCTTGCTTTCAGCTCAGCCTCGAAAATGTCTGTGTTGGCAGGCTCTCCATATGATGACTCCCCCTCCTCAAACTCCCCATCATCATCATTATCATCATCATCATCATCTTCATCATCAGATGCACCTTCTGCCTCATCTGCTGCTTCTGCATCTTCAGACTCTTCTTGCTGCTGCTGCTGCTCCTTTTCCTGCAGAGGATTATTGAGGTAGCAGCACCAGCAACGCGTTGGTCAGCAATGTGTGATATATATGTAATGTGTTGGGGTTGATAATTGGCAGCAGGAGGCGAATGTAGGCTGGCTGTACGTGCAAGCCAGCTGTGGAAGCTGTGCATTTGCTGCATGCATGTGCAATGCACAACCTCTGATCTGAGCCCTGCTTGAGGCATAGCAATGGTCCTAGGCACACAGCAGGCACAATACCTAGGAAGATCCAGCGAAACAGGTATGCTGTACATGCATAAATGCACTATGTGTCTCTGCTAGTTTGATACCAGAGAGGCTGCTGCTGGCTCTACTGCTGCTGCTGTTGCTGCTGCCAGCAGCAGCACAAACGCAAGTTGCAGCACACCTGCTTCTTGCTACGCTTCTGCGCTTGCTTCTGCTTTTCTGTTTCCTCCTCTTCCTTCTGCTGCTTCCTCTTCGCGCTGGCCTTGTCCTTTGCAACCATCGTGCCGAACTGCTGTGCTTACTGCCGACACGGGACGGCTGGAGAAAGATAGCAGCACCTCAGACGCAACAAAGAACCGTATCAGGAAACGTGAAACGCTTGAAGTATATTCGGAATGGTTTGGCGATTCCGTGATTTGTCAGGATATGGTTAAGTCAGTTTGAACTGCAGGCCTAGCTATACTATAGTCCAGGGGCTCTGGCAGGCAGATGCAGCTGTGCGCACAGCCTCTGCCCTTATCGAATATGAAAGTGCGTGTAGTTGAACGTTTGCGAGCATATCAGTTCTTGTAGTATCTGCAGTCCATTGCATCCCAGCGCAAGCTGCGCTGCTTCAAAAGCTGCCAGCTGGCAGTGCGCGCTCATGAGTTGCAGCCCGTGCAAACACAGCAGACTGCACGAGACATGACTCTGTGGCTCGTTATTTTCACTGATACTTGCTGCATGTTCGTGATGGTGCTGGCAGTGCATATGAACAACAGCGCTGTGGACTCAGATCACTCATGCATGCTGATCAGCTGTGGGCATGCAGTGTCACATCGCCCCTAATGAGAAGCTGCACCCGGTATTGTTCGCATCATTTCAGCTGACCATCAAAGTCCAGCGAGCAGCAGTGTCACGTGTATGGCTGGCCACCATGCACCCCAGTGTGCCACCAGTGCGGTCACGGTGACTGACAAGTGACAGGCAGCCGTTCGTAGCACTGCTGTGAGAACAGAGCACGTGATCAGCGTTTCAGACAAAATACTATAATCTTGCTAAAATAATCGCAGTTGCCGGAGCTATCTGCGGCAATCCACACGTAAGCGCGCGCGGGCCCAATAGACTCGGCTCAGCAGTGCCGATGCCTTCAGCTCCGCGAGTTGTGCGCAGCAATAAATGCTGCGGCGTCACTTACAGTTCCCAATGTGCAGGCAGCGGCATGTACTGTCCGGCAGCTGCTATGATGATGCTGTGCTGCTTCATCCTGCTGCTTCACCCTTCAGCATGCTGGTGTACATGTACATGCCCTGCAGGCCTTGCGCAACACTTGTGACTCTCTATGCTCCAAGGACGCGGTCGCAATAGCGTACCACGATCTTCAGCATGCAGCACTGAGCACAGCAGCATACCGTAGGCACAGCCACGCACAGCAGAGGGATGCCTGCAGGCCCCTTGGCAAGTCTGGCCCAACACAACTGACAAGCGATGCAAATCAGCAGTCAACTGCAGCCAAAGCTGCAACTATCTTTGCAGCCATGCCAGTTGTAGAAGCGGGCTCCAGCCGCTTTGGCAGTGTGCCACAGCCAACTGGAACCGCCGCGGCTGCGGCAGCCATGACAGATGTAGCAGCGGGCCCAAGCAGTGTGCCACCAGTGCTGCCACCAGTCCCAGCAGTGGTGCCACAGCCCAACCCAGCAGAGCCTGCCCCAGCACAGCCTAACCTTGCAGCTCAACGTGGCATGCTGTGGCGAGCAGCTTGCTACCTTGCAGAGTCCACTCGCGATGAGCGCATCCGCTGGTACACATTCATCTCTCAGTGTGTCATCTCCCTGATGATCTTGGGCTTTGCGATTGCCATGCTGAGCATACGGTGCTACGGACCTACCTCAATCTACCTGACCATTATTACTGGTGAGAGTGCTTGGTGACTCTGGTATTGGGCGGCCTCCTTGTGTTGAACGCGTGGCTTGTTTAAGTAGTGAGGCAGTGCCTCATGCCCCCGATAGTTGGGTCCGCCCATGTGAAAGGTGTGTGGCCAGCCAGTTTTCGCTCCCCCAGGAAAACCACAAACTCTGGTGTTGCGTAGGGCGCTTGCCAAGTTGGCTTGTGAGGTTCAGAGTGTGAGTCCAGCACCCCAGCAAGGTTGCTGCCTGAAAGTCACCACTCATAAAACACCCAAGCAAGGCTGATGACTCTGCGCCTGCTGCTGCTGCTGCTGCCACTGCAGGTGTTCTTGCCAGCTACCTGCCCAGCACAGAGCTGTATGCTAAGCGCCAAGGCAGCACTGGTGTCAATGCAGCAGCGGCTGCAGGACAACAGGAGGATGTAGAGCAGCAGCAGCAGCAAATAATAGGCGCAGCAGGACCGCAGATGACATCAGCTGACAAAGAGATGTCTCTCACGCGCTTTGCGATGATGAACATTCTGTGTATTACTGTGCTGGTCTTCAGTTTCGTGAAGATCTCTCAGGCCCGGGATGCAGCAGGTGTTGCAAGTGCTGGTCAGTCGATCCCAGATGAAAATATGTACTTGCCTGTTATAACAGCTATTCATGGATTCTACATGCCACCACCCGGACGCACAAAGAATCCTAGGCCGGCAGCTGTGGTTTGATCGAACATCATGGTTATGACTTGTGTTCTGTTGTCCACCTGCAATGCATATAGCATGGGTACCCAACCGGTTGCAGCAGCAGCAGCATGCACGGAAGCGACTTCAAGCATTGCGCTTGCAACTGCACTTTCCTGCACAACTGATGGTATGATGCTTGTTGCGGGACTAGATTGTACCCCTATGGTATTGTACCAGGCTGGCCAGCCATGGTCTGCCGGTCAGGTTGTTTTGACACTGGGTTGAGGGAGCAGTGCTACCTGGGGCTGCTGCCAGCAGGCAAAAACTTGCACCTGAGCTGATTTCTGCTCGTGACGCAGCTGCTGCAGCAACACACACCGCAGTTGACTTTGAACTGCTGGGCTTTAGGGTTGCTGGCAACTGAGCTGCACCGTTGTTCTGATGCGGTTCTGTTTGTGAGCTGGTTGGCCCGGTTCGCTCGATACTGTTTGAGTTCGTGATTGAAAACAGCATATGTTGGCAAAGCAACCGGACACGACTTCATCAGGCCCTGGGCAGGATGTGCCCAGCGGGACTTCTGCAGTTTCTGCTATTGGCGTTCTCGTAGCTTCACAAACATAGGAGTCCTGTAAATTAGGTTTTGCTGAGTTCGTGCCTATCCATGCGCCATCTATCGGAACTTGCCAGCTCTGCCAACAAGCACCATCAAAAGCAGCCAGCAGAGCCAGCAACGCAGAAATGACAACACTATCATCATTAACGGTGATGTTCGTCTCTGTACAACAGTAGTGAGCGAGCATCGGGCGCCGCTGGAGCATCAGCAGGTGAGCTGCTGCTGACAGTACAGTCAGAAGTCTGCCTCCTTCGCCAAAATGCGTCCACAACTAAATTACTTTGCAGTACCGTTACAGCATGGCGAGGGTTTGCCCCTCTGCGTTACCTGCTGTGCGTGCGTTTGCCTCCCATGTGCTTGCAGGGCAGCAGGGTACACAGCACGTAGCCTGCAACGCAGCACCAGCTGCTGCTAGCAGCTGTCTAGCTGCACCCTCACATGGATACTGAATTAGCAAAAATGGATACAGATGCCAGCAGCGACGTGCTCCCTAAACCGCTGCAGCTGCCGAGGCACCCGCGGGAGGTCACCAACCGCCCTCCCACACCCCAAGACTTGCTGGAACTGTCTGCCAGGTATGCCTTGGTGCTGTTGCTGATGATGCAGCCATAGATTTTGCTGACCAAATGGATGGTATCAATAGTTCAGATGCAGTAGCTGTGGATGTGCAGTGTGGAAATGCTGTCGCTAGCATGTGCCTGCTCTACCCTGGCTGGCACGCTGGTTCATCCAGCAGCAGCAGCAGCAGGAGCATCCAAGAAGGACTGCAGGTTGCTAGCCCTTAGACTTCAAGTGCAGCAGCTGCTGCCAAGGTGGCATCAGGTTCATTTAACAGCAGGACCGCCAACCTCAGCAGCAGCAGCAGCATTGCCAGCACTGCAGCAACTACAGCTGTTGAGCCTGCTCAAGGTGTTGTACTACATTTTGACTTGACGTTCACTGGACAAACTGTACAAACCTGCTGCTGCTGCTGCTGCTGCTGCTGCTGCTGCTGCTGCTGGTGCTGCTGCTGCTGCCAGGGTGTACCGCTCCAGCCGCAAGCTGTACCATGAGGCTGACAGCCAGGGCATGAGGGTGTATCACGATGAACTCATCATGGGAGACGTGCGCATGGTCATGCTGGGTACGTATCAGTTGGTTTTGTCAGCAGCTGCTGCGCAGGTACTACTTTGCCACACCAGAGAACAGCAAGCTCAATGCAGCTAGCTTACGAGCCCGGTTGCCAGGGTTCGTGTTCATGTGTGGGTTCATGTGTTGGGTTTGTTTGCTGTACCATGGGGCCGACAGCCAGGGCATGAGGGTGTATCATGACGAGCTCATCATGGGCGGCGTGCGCATGGTCATGCTGGGTGAGTGCCAGCAGGTATACCAGCAGCTGCTGCACAAGTGCTACTTTGCCACAACAAAGAACAGCCAGCTGATTGCAGCCAGCCAAGTGTTGCTGTTACAAGAGTAGTCTGTGCTCATGTGGTGGAATGCTGTGTTGGGGGTGTGCTGACTGTAAATGGGGGCAGCAGCCATGTGGGTATGAGGGTGTACCATGACGAGCTCATCATGGGGGATGTGCGCATGGTCATGCTGGGTGAGTGAGCTGTCACATGTTGTCAGCAGCGCGGGGCCGATGGCGTTGATGCTGTAGCTTGCGTAACATACTGATCATGTTGTCAGCAGCTGCTGCCTAGGTGCTGCGTTGCCCACAACAGAGAACAGTCTATTGAACCCAGCTAGATTACGAGCATGGTTGGCAGGGTTTGTGTGTTGGAGTGATGGAATTTTGTGTTGGATGCTGTGTTGAGGTTGTTTGCTGGGAGAGGCGGGGGAGGGGCAGCAGCCATGTCGGCATGGGGGTGTACCACAGCGAGTTCATCATGGGGGACGTGCGCATGGTCATGCTGGGTGAGCGATGCTTAGATCAGGTTTCGTCAACAGCTGCTGCTTCCGATGCCACAGTGCTCACAACAGAAAACAGCTACTAGCTGCATGCAGCTAGTACGGGAGCATGGTTGCCAAGGTTTGTATTCATGTGTGCATTCATGTGGTGGGATCTTTTGTTGGGTTTGCTTACTGTGGATGGGGCAGCAGCCAGGGCATGAGGGTTCGTCATGGCGAGCTCATCATGGGGGATGTGCGCATGGTCATGCTGGGTGGGTTATAATAGCAGCTGCGGCTGCTGTTCAAGTGCCACGGTGCCTACAATAGAGAACAGCCAGCTGAATGTAGCTAGGGAGCAGGAGCCGGAGCATGGTTGGCAGGGTTTGTGCTCATGTGGGGGGACTATGTGTGTTTGTACTGTGAATGGGTGCCGCAGCCATGTGGGCATGCGGGTGTACCATGATGAGCTCATCATGGGGGATGTTCCCATGGTCATGCTGGGTGAGTGAGCTGTCACATGTTGTCAGCAGCATGGGGCCGATGGCGTTCATGCCATGGCTTGCGTAACATGACGATCATGTTGTTAGCAGCTGCTGCTTTGAATGCCACAGTGCCCACAACAGAGAACAGTCAATCGAATTAAGCTGAAGTACGAGCATGGTTGGCAGGGTTGGGACAACAGGGACAACTGATATTGCACAGCCCTGTGTGTAGCTGATATACAAGTATGGTTGGCAGAATGTGTTGTTTGTTTGCGCACGGCAGCCTCACGCGTGTCTCATGCTGCTGCTGCTGCTGCTGTGTGCAGTGCCGTCGTGGTTCCCCAAGGCTCACGTGTCGTTTGACTGGGACAGGCTGCAGGGCGACACAGTGAGCGTGGTGCTGGTACTGCGCGGCACCATGCAGGTGGGTGTTTTGTACTGCTTTCGTACTTGTCAGTCAGCTCAACAAGAGCGGTACATTTGCCACACTTTTTCACTTTTCAACGTGCTTCTGCAGCTTAGTTTGGAGTGGTGCTGGTGCTGCGCGGCACCATGCAGGTGCGTGTACCATGATTGCCACCGTGATGGCCTGATTTGCATCCATTGCTAACCGCCTGTCAGTTGCATTCTGTTCGTTGCATGAGCCTCCATCATTCCCAACCATTGTTGTTTATTGTGTGCAACCCCACCACCAACAGGCGTGCAGAGTCGCACCGGACTGAACTTGCTGCTGCTGCTGCTGCTGCTGCAGGACCTTGTTGGCAACACGCGCGCCAACCTGCAGCTGATCTTCAACAAGCTCGTGGACGACCAGCACCTGCCTGACGTGGCTGCAGACGCAACCAAGGTGGGCAGCTAGGCACTAGGCAGGGGTTTCTGTTATAGCTGGAGTCAACGCGCACATACAGGAGCAGCAGCAGTGGCAGCAGCAGCGGCAGCTGGGGCGGTTGGTGTTTATCACCTGCCTGACGTGGCTGCAGATGCAACCATTGTGTGTGGGTGGGGTTGGGGTTGGAGACAAGGTTTTGGAGATTGTTTGTGGGTGTGTTTTTTGTTTTGGAGCCAAAACCAGGAGGCAGCAGCAGCAGCACCTGCCAGATGCTGCTGCAGAAGTAATCAAGGTGAGCAGCAGCAACAGCAGCAGGAGGCAGGCAGTATAATATCTATGGCCCGGGTTAACTGCGCATACAGCAGCGGCAGAATTTGATCAAGAGCGCCTGCCAGACGTGGCAGCAGACGCGATCAAGGTGATTGGCAGCAGCAGCAACATGCTTCAGCGTGGTTACATACACACGTGCTTGAGCAAATGTCACGCAGAAAAATCGCACCAACCACACAGCGAAGCCTAGGCGCTTTCTGCAGCAGCCGACTGACTACAGAACAGCTCCTTCTCTCCCCTGCCAGCAGTGATGGGCGGCAGCATTCGTCATCGTCTCTGTTATATCTGTTATATAAGTGCCATTTTGTGTTGCCTGGCTGTCACTGCGCAGGTGGTCCAGACATGGCTGCTGGAGCTGCTGCTGAGGCACCCTGCCTGCAGTCAGTGAAGGACGGCCACATATGTCAGTTTCTGCCTATTTGTCATATCATGAAGTGGGTTCCTTTTATTGCTGCGCAGGTGGTCCAGGCATGGCTGCTGGAGCTGCTGCTGCGACACCCTGTGCTAGACGCACGCACAGCAGCAGGTGCTGCTGCTGCTGCTGCTCCAGCAAACCCCCAGCAGCAGCAGCAGCAGGTTTGGCTGCATGAGCTGCAGGCTGGTGGCTACATGTTTGGTGCACTGCCTGGCATGATGGGCAATCAGCAGCAGCAGCAGCAGCAGGTGCAGAAGCACAAGCGGCAGTTGAAGCTGGACGTGCACATCACAGGTGGGCTTTCATGCAGGCCCTGCCTGGGTGCTTTTGTCAGTGCATTGTTCTTGCTGTGAAGAGTGGTGTTGATTAGGTTTGTCAGCTGAGAGACCTTTGTTTCACCTTTCGCATTACGCACATTGGGCATGTTATTACCTGCATTTCCTGTGCATATGTAACATTGCCATGCATGTATCCATATTCCTGTTTGCAGGTCACAGCCTAGGGGGCCTGCTGTCAGAGGTGGCAACAGTGGAGAGCCACTCCTGTGCAGCAGCACACGACACAGACTGGCAATGCACCAGCTTTGAGGGCCCGGGACTGCCATATACCGTGTTCTTCCCCTTTTTTGGGCTGACGCATGTCATTATGTCATCATCTACTGATCTGCCCTTTCATGCAGGTCACAGCCTAGGGGGGCTGCTGTCAGAGGTGGCAACAGTGGAGAGTCACGCTTTCGCAGCAGCACACGGCGCAGACTGGCACTGCACCAGCTTTGAGGGTCCAGGGCTGCCAGATCTGTACCACAGCGCTGCACTGCGCGTTGCGCCAGTGGAGCACTGGAATGGCGTTATAACGTCATACCTGGCGGCGCCGAATCCGATCAACATGCTGTATAAGCACTTGGGCAGCGTGGTGCATGTGGTGGTGCCTTGGGAGCAGGTAAGAAATGGACAACAGCTGTTTGCTTCTGCTGTGCTTCTGTGTGGACATCAGCCGTCACTGTGAACTGCTCTTGCCTCAGTCATGCGTCAAGCAGATAAGCTTCATCTGTGCTACATCAATGCCCCTCCCACTACTCCTGGGTCAGCATCAATGTACTCATGTGTCCAGCAGGCTCTGCTGACAGTGTTCTTTTCTGCTGCTTTGGTATACCTGCTGCTGCCTGTAGACTTGGAGCCATGTGGCCAAGTGTGTGGGCGCTGATGTGGCACGTGTAACAGCGTGGGCGATCGTAGGCGGCATGCTCATAGCTGGAGTGAAGCAGTTAACGTCTTCTGGCAGCCCAACAGCAGCAGCAACAAGCGGAGCAGCAGGCCTTGCAGGACGGCGGCAGCAAGATGATGACTCAGCTGCAGGAAGCCGCCGGCTGGATCCTTCAAACCTCCTGCAAGGCCTTGCAGGAAATGTGCCTGCAGGAAGTGGGGCGGCGGCTGGCATGGGGCAATGCAGCGCGGAGATGATCACAGCAGGGGGATCTGCAGGAGCAGTGTTAGGCGTGCCTGCAGGAACTGTTGTTGCTGGTCCTGCAATGCCAACTGTGTTCACAGTATCAGAGACAACTGGCCACGCTGCTACGGTTGGTGGCAGGACCTTAGCCAGCATCAGCACCAGCCTTGCAGGAGCTTCCATGGCAGCCGCAGCACAGGCAGCTGCAGGAAACGGAGCAGCAGCAAGCGCAGCTGGCACCGCTGCTGCTGCTGCTGCTGCTGGTGCGGCGCAACAGACAAGCCTAAGCGCTGCTGCTGTGGGTGCTGCTGCTGCTGTTGGGGAGGCAGCAGTGAGTGCAAACAGCGCTCGGCTGCTGCAGCTGATCGGGCGCAAGTGTGGGCTGGGAGTGGTTGCCAATGTGGTTGGCGGCTGGATGCTTGGCAGGGGCGGCATCATGGGAGTGCTGGAGTGCCTGGCTGGCGTACTGGGTGAGTGATCTGTTACATTTGTGTTACATATGTTACTTTACTTTTGAGAGAGAGAGAGTAGTTACATGTGGGTCCAGTCACCATCTTAGATGGTATGAGCCACCCCAAATGAGCACAGAGTCAACACGTGACAAAAGGAGATGAGCGCTCGATGCAACACATTGACGCCATCAGATGAGCACAAGTTCTCTCCAGGATAAGCAAGCAATTATATCTTGTAATGTAGGACCATGGGGAGTATTAACACGAGGTGGCCCTCGTATGAGTCAAACTCCGGTTGGGGCCTTTGTGACGGCCTGACGATTGATATTTGTACCACTTTATACTAATCCGTGTGTCTGTTTGACAATAGGCGTGCCTCTGTTGTCTCAACTCGGGTTTGACCCAAGTAAGGTTCAGTGAATCTTTAGGGCCACCTCGTGTTATAGTATAAGACTTTTCTTATGTACTCCCCTTGGTGGGACCAGGGTCGGGGCAATTGTGAGGTGGTTGGATGTTAGGCAGGCGTAGCATCTTGGGGGTGTTGAGATATTGTGCTGGTGTCAGCTACATCTCCATTGCATGCACTAGGCCCGTTGTAGCCGCACTATGGCCGCTTCTTGCGTTTGACCTGCTGCCGCTGCTGCTGCTGCTGCTGCAGGTGTTGAGGTTGAGGAGCTGGTAGCACAGCACGCCCTGGGCCCCATGCGACAGTGCTTTGACCCGCACACTGGCCAGCTCAAGGCACGGTACAGGCGCGACATGGCCACCTGGCCATCACTGGGACACAGGTGGGTGTGCGCTTGCATGGTTTGCTGTTGGTTTGCTGTACAACATTAGTACCGCGTGTACCTGAGAATAGGAAATTGACTGCTTTGCCGCGACTCCTTTGCCGCGATACAGACGAGCTGTAAGAGTGCGACTAGCAACCACTCCTCTGCCTGCGCGCCCGAAGGCCCAGAGCAACAACAGCCCCGGTCAGTGGTGGGGAAAGCGGGGTACAGTGCTGACGGTTTGCTGCTGTGCCGTTGCATGCACCTACTGCTGCTGCAGGTGCCAGGTTTTGCTGACTGCCGCCAAGCAGGTGGCCAAGTGGAGCCTGCCCTCTTTTATCGGGCTATTGTGTGTCGGTGCAACCGCCAATCATACTGCTGATGCTGCTGCAGATGGATGTGGCTGCTGACATCAAGAACGGCGTTTTGCAGCAGCCTATCTACCCAACTGGCTGCTGCTGCCGCCGCTGCTGCTGCTGCGTCGCATGTCTTTTGCAGGCGCAAGGTGCTGCTGACGGCTGCCAAGCAGGTTGCCAAGTGGAGCCTACCCTCCCTCATCAGGCCATTGGTTTGAGGCAGCCACCAATGCTGCTGCTGCTGCAGGTAGATGTGGATGCTGACTTGAAGGACGGCTTTCTGCAGCAACCTATTTCACCAACTCGCTGCTGCTGCTGCTGCTGCGTCGCATGTCTGTCTGCAGGCGCAAGGTGTTGCTGACGGCTGCCAAGCATGTTGCCAAGTGGAGCCTACCCTCCCTCATCAGGCCATTGGTTTGAGGCAGCCACCAATGCTGCTGCTGCTGCTGCTTCTGGAGTTGATGTGGATGCTGACATTAAGAACGGCGTTCTGCAGCAGCCTATCTGACCAATTGGCTGCTGCTGCTGCTGCTGTGTCACATGTCTGTCTGCAGGCGCAAGGTGCTGCTGACTGCCGCCAAGCAGGTTGCCAAGTGGAGCCTGCCCTCCTTCATCTGCAGGGACAACGTGGGAGTGGCAAACATCGGCAGCAGGACGGCAATGGTGGAGGCGCGCTGCTCACGGCTCAGAGGGTGAGTCATTGCTATGTGCCTTTCAGGATTGATTCACTGCTTCTGGTTGCATATTAAGGGTCGTGTTTTTCCGTATTCCTACAGTTGTAGCTATGGTGGTGGGGGGGGGCAGGTGCCTTCATCTGCAGGGGCAGTGTGCTGGTGGCAATCATAGGCAGCAGGACGGCAATGGTGGAGGCACGCTGCTCACGACTCAGAGGGTGAGCCGTTGTGTGCATTGCAAGGTTGATACATTGCTACAGGTTGAATGTTGACTGGCCGCAGGTTTGTGTAGATCGGGTTCCTGAATGTGTACTTTTGGTTGTGAGGAACGGGCAGGTGCCTTCATCGGCAGGGACAGTGTGCTGGTGGCCAACATAGGCAGCAGGACGTCAATGGTGGAAGGGCTGAAAGGGTGAGGATTGGATTATTTTTCAACGCTGTGTACTTTCAAGCGAACCAGTGTGTATGGCAAGCTTAGTGCTTATGTGGTAGCCATGGCCAGAGGTATACGGCGATCAGAGCTCATCTAGATTGGCTGCCAAGCCATTCTGGCTACGCTTCAATGTTTGGCTGCCCGGTTGTGCTCCTGCAGGTATGTTGTCATGCAGCAGCTTGGAAATGAACACTGCTAGCTGTTCTTGCATATGTGCATGTTACGCGCAACTCGTCTGTTTTCTGCTGTGTTGCTGCAGGTATGTTGTGCTACAGCAGCCTGGGGACGATGAAGCAGCAGCAGCCCTGGACGGTGACAGTGCTGCTGCTGCTGCCGGGCACAGCGCTGTGCTGGAAGACCTGCTAGAAGCAGAGGAGGGGCTGCTGCAGCATAACGAGGAGCAGCAGCAGCAGAAGGTGGCGGCGGCAGCAGCAGCAGCGCACTTGCCACATCTACCTGAGCGGGGGCATGTGCACCGGAAGATGCTGCGATCGCCTGAGCAGCAGCAGCAGTTGGCGGCAGCAGCGGCAGGGCACTTGCAGGAGCAGCAGCAGCTGGAGGCTGTGTTTGTGCAGGGTGGTGGCTATAGTGCTGGTGCTGGCAGCAGTGCAGCAGCAGTAGCAGCAGCAGCGGCAGCGGCAGCAGCAGCTGGCGCTTCGGGGTTGCAGCTGCTTGTGGAGCATGCAGCAGCCATGGAGCTAGATGGAGGCTGCTGTGAAGGCTTTGGTGATGCTGCTGCTGCTGCTGCTGCGGTGCTGCCAGCAGCAGCACGACCACCTTTTTCAGGCACTCATGTCAGCCTCGCTGGCAGCAGCAGTGCTGCTGCTGCTGCTAGTGCTGGTGGAGATTGGCTGCTAGTTGAGCCTGGGTGGGCAGATGCAGATCAGCTGGCAGGGTCTAGGGTTGGGGTTCAGGCTGGAGCTGTGGCTGGGGTTTTTGGATGGGCGACAGGGTTAGGGTTTGAGTCGGCCATGGATGTTGATATTGAGGAGGTGGCGGAGGGTGCTGGGGTGAGGGTGAGGGCAGGCGGTAGGGGAAGAGCGATGTAGCTGGCATTTGGCGGCCACTGAGTCCAGCTGGTGGGAGATGGATTATGTGTTGCCCAACGAGCCTGCCATTGGCTCAAAATCGGGCGATGTTTGTGTAAACTCCAAACTGTGAGCCTCACATCACGGTGATGTCGTGGAACAGCCGCAGTCTGTGGTTTCAGGGGGTGTAATCTGGTGTCCCTCCCTTCATGAGCTTCTGAATGGCGCCTGTTTGGGGTTCTCAGTCCATGAGGACTCGGGGTGGCGGCGGTGTGTGGTATCGCGACGTCAAGCAACCGATTACACAGGCCACCAGTCGATCAATTGATATTTGTCTGAGCAGGCCAAGCAGGTCAGTACCCTTTTCTAGTTGCTGCTTGCAGGCACTGCTGCTGCACTAGTTCACTGCACTGCTACTACAGCTACAAAGATAGCAAGCAAAGTTTGATCACTTGGACTCAACAAACGCTGAATTTACTACGAGGTGATGTGATTGAGTGCGCGTTGTCATGACGTGGCAGTGTCAATCACCTCTACTGCTGCTGCTACTGCTGCTGCTGCCGCTACTGCCACTACTGCTGCTGCTGCCGCTACTGCTGTTGCAGAGGTGCTGATCCTTACATATTGCCAAGGACCGCCAACAGTACACAGCTTTAAGAAGGATCATCCTGTCGTAGCAGCACCTGCCACACCAGCGCATGCTGTGTCACCCGCCCTTACAAAGCAACAACAGCAGCGGCCCCATCACAGAATGCCCAGCCGGCTGCAGCTGCCGCTGCTGCTGCTCTTAGCACTGCTGCTGACCCTAAACGTTCCAAACTTATGCTCAGCTGCAGAACTGGATGATTACCTACCCAATGCACCCAGCAGTACAGCTACTCCCAACAGGCCTAACAGCCGGCGCGATTTGGGTTACATTGTAGTGCTGAAAGATGCCCCAGTGCTGACGTACAGCGGGGGCGGGGATGCAGATATGGCTGAGACAGCGTCAGTACGTGCGCCAGGTGGCAAGCTTGATGTAAGCAGCGCTGCAGTGGCTGCGTATGCAGAATTTGTGGAGGCCCAGTCGGTGGCAGTTGCGGCGCGTGCTGGCGTCGCAGCAGAGCAGCTGGCGTACAAGTACAGGTGATTGATGGAGTGTTTGCAGTTGATTGGGTGTGCGGTTGAGCCGTGACCCAGCCTGACAAGATGTGCAATTGTGCTGTCTCCTGACCAACCTGTGTGGTGTATGCCATCTCAGATGGTGAACGCCCTACGTGCAACTCTACCTCTTGAGTTGAAGCTACGGTGGTTGCCGCCTCTTGTAGTGTCGAGCCTCGACATGGCAGGTCTCATTCATCAACACTTCCGCGGTGTGTAGCAAATCAGGCGGCTCAAATACCCGCCGTTTCTAGGCACAGCAGAACTCAAGTGCAGCTGCTGGTAACCTTGTGAGTATCCCCTATTGTCATGCATACATACTAAGCATACGTTCTAGGGATCGCCCAATCACAAGCATCAAGCAGCCATGCACAGTACAAGGCACGTAACCTGCTGCCGCGGCTGCTGCTGCTTCTGCTGCTGCAGGTACACCCTGTCTGGCTTTGCTCCCGGCCTCACCCCAGCAGCACCAGCAGCTGGCCAGCAACCTTGCAGTTGCCTTCATCACACCTAACCGCATGGTCAAAGCAATGAGCGACAGCTCGCCATGCCTTTTGGGCCTTGCTGGTGCAACTGCTGCTGCTGCTGCTGCTCCTGCTGCTGCTGCTGCTGCTCCTGCTGCTGCTGCTGCTGCTGCAGGTACACCCTGTCTGGCTTTGCTGCACGCCTCACACCCCAGCAGCACCAGCAGCTAGCCAGCGACCCCTCAGTCGCCTTCATCACACCTAACCCCATTGTCACAGCAATGAGCGACAACTTGCGGAGCTTCTTAGGCCTAACTCGCGCAACTGCTATTGCCGCTGCTGCTGCTGCTGCTGCTGCTGCCGCTGCTGCTGCTGTTGTAGGTACACCCTGTCTGGCTTTGCTGCACGTCTCACACCCCAGCAGCATCAGCAGCTGGCCAGCGACCCTGCAGTCGCCCTCATCACACCTAACCGCATGGTCAAAGCAATGACCGACAACTCTCCGCGCTTTTTGGGACTGACAGGTGCAACTGCCAATGGTGGCAGGGGCGGCGTGTGGCAGCAGCAGTTGGGAGGAGTGGGCAATGCAGGAGAGGGCGTTGTCATTGGTGTCATTGATGGCGGTGAGAGATTTTTTCTGTTGCTAGTGCCGAAGCATCACATTGTATGTGGCCAACCCTGGCCAACTGCAACACAGGTTCGCAGACGGAAGTGGGAGCTGCTGTGGGAGGTTCAACTTGTGCCAGAGTCAATGGCAGGGGCTGCCGGTGCAACAACAATGGTAACAGTCCTGTGGTAACTGCTGCATTGGGGGTCGTCCCCGATGATTTAGGTGTTTCGCCATACACATGTTGTGCATGCTTTGTGTGTATGCTGTCTCAAGTGAAGCTAGACGGCTGTCGCTGCTGCACTTGCAGGGATCTGGCCGGAGCATCCGTCTTTCCAGGGCACTAGCAGCAGCAGCAGCAGTGGCAGCAGCTTCAGCTACGCACCAGTGACAAAGGACATGTACAGCGGCAGCTGCACGCCAGGGCGTAACTTCAACCCATCTCGGCATTGCAAGTAAGCTGTGCTTTCAGCCGTTTGCAACTTCGTTTCCTCAGTTGGGTGCCACACATCTACAGCGGCGTGTGACGCAGTTGGCCCTTAGGGCTTGCTGCTTTCTGAAGTGTCATTGTACATGCCATGGTGTCCGTGTGCACAACAGTCAGGGAATGTATTCTGTGTGTGATGTGTGACTGCTGCAAAGCAATGCAGAGATTCACCTGTGACTCTAGCTACCTACGGCTGCCGCACATCTCTAGATGCTGTCATCCTGATAGTAACCACAACAAACAAATTTGGTCCCTGGTTACATGTGGAATCCCAGATGTAAAGGGATGGCCACAATGCCAACGCGTGGGTTCAGTCACCACTTTGGATCGTGCGAGCCATGACAAATGAGCATGCTGTCAAGATCTTCAAGATCTAGATGTGTTAAAAGGAATTGAAAGTTACATGCATTTAACGGCCCTCTGCTGAGGAGGTTGTTCCTGCTGCTGCCGCCGCTGCTGCCGCCCGTGCTGTGCCATCTGGACCCGGCGGTACATATATATTCATTCGGTTCAAAGTCGTGTGCTGAGGGTGTTGGTCCTGCTGCTGCTGCCACCGCCGCTGTGCCGTCTGTGTCCCACGGTACATATACACGCAGCACCAAGCTCATCGGTTACTGATGCTGCTGCTGCTGCTGCTGCTGCCGCCGCCGCTG
This sequence comes from Tetradesmus lagerheimii, assembly GCA_902809745.2. NCBI lineage: Eukaryota > Viridiplantae > Chlorophyta > Chlorophyceae > Sphaeropleales > Scenedesmaceae > Tetradesmus > Tetradesmus lagerheimii. The sequence continues at coordinate 310,822 of CADDIJ020002277.1, read as the reverse complement.
TGCCGTCCGTGCCTCACTGTTCTATCACACGCAGCACCAAGCTCATTGGCTTCCAGTACTTTGCAGAAGGAATTGGGTCTGTGCTGCAGGAGTACCCAGAAGAAGTACTCAGTTGCAGGTGTGGTGGCTAGCTGGGCGCACAATGTCTTGACTCAGGTTTCACCAGTGTTTGACCGTGGTCAGAGTTTGATTACTAACGTAATATGACTTCAGCGGTGTTTAGGCAGGGCAGTGCTGAAGGAGTACCCTGAAGAAGTGCTCAGTTGCAGGTGTGGTGGCTAGCTTGACTCATGTTTGACCAGTGTTGGACCATTGTTTGACCATTTTTTGACCAGTGTTTGCTTTGCTAGCTGGGAGCACAATGTTTGTGACCATAATCTGACCAGTGTTTTCTTTGGCGGCTGGGCGCACAATGTTTGACTCCGGTTCACCAGTGTTTGCTTTGTTAGATGGGTGCACAATGTTTCGACTCAGGTTCACCAGTGTTTGCTTTGCTAGCTGGGTGCACAATGTTTGACTCAAGTTTGACCAGAGTTTGACCATGGCCAAAGTTTGACCATTACCGTACTATGACATCAACGATGTTTGACCTGCGCAGTGGGGGTGCATTGCGCCAGTGTGCCACCATGCGAGCCCCAATTTTGGCAACTTGAGCATAGTGCAGTGGATACTGTGAGTCGTGCAGCTACAGCGACTCTTGAGCGTAGTGCAGTGTGAGTCGTGCAGCTACAGCGGCTCTTGGTATGCAAGGATCATCAACTTGCTGTTGCTACTGCTGCTGCTGCTGCTGATTGTGTCACAGGGACTCAGTTGATGGTCACGGTACGCATGTAGCGAGGTACGTGGACCCAACCAGCAGCGTTTGACAGTCTGTCTCTGAGGGGTTCAAACACAGGACAGCATGCGTAGCACCACCAGGGCGTCAAGTTGCTGTGTGCACGCCCTGCAGACAGAGTCTGTCACCAGCCACCTGGCTACAATCACCTCCTGCCCCTGCAGCATCTGTCCACCTACTGTTATCAGTGCGGCCGCCATGACACATCTGTGATTGCTGTACCCATGGGCCAATAAGTTTGGCCAAATATTTGTGGTCAAGGAGTTGGCCAATAAGTCTCTGACCATATCATCACACGCTTTGTGTGCTCTGCAGTACTGCGGCAGGCAACTTTGGCATCGCAATTCCAGCCTACAACCTGACACAGCTGTCAGGCGTTCCTCCCAGGGCACGCATCGCCGCATACAACGTGAGGCAGCAGCAACAGCAGCAGCAGAAGCGGCAGCAGACTCCTATAACCTCGAAGTAGCAGCTGCTGCTGCTGCTGCTGCTGTGGGCTCCCAAGACACGCATTGCCGCATACAAGGTGAGGCAGCAGCAGCAGCAGCAGCAAGTGGCAGAACACTCAGGTATGGCAGCAGCGACAGCAGCAGCAGCAATAGCAATTGTGGCAGAACAAAAGGCATGGCAGCAGCAGGGGCAACAACAGCTGATGCAGGTAGGGGTCAACGCGAAAGCTACGCAGCTGCAGCTGCGAGCCACACTAGCGCTTCTGCATCATCAGATGCTGCTCGGCATCTGTGCGCTCTGCCGCCTACTGATCCTACGTGCCACGTTCGCATATTGGCCCTGCATTTGGTTGAAATCAGTAAAAATATATCCCATCTCTACTGCTCTGCTGCCTGCATATGGTTACAGGCTTTGAATGACTCATTGGCACTGTTTGTGTGTTATGTCTTTGGGAATGCATTGCGGCGTGCCCTGCTGATGTTGAGTTTTGTCGCCACTCATGCAAACTGGCTGCTGTTGTAGGCGTTGTGGGGCTTCAAGAGCGAGGGAACGTGGGCTGACTGCATCGCTGCAGTTGAAAAGGCAGTGGCTGATGGCGTGGACATCATCAATGCCAGGTGATCACTTTCGTCATAAAAGAGGACTCAGTAAGTCACGTGTTGACTATGTGTTCGATTGAAGTAGCTCATACCAGCTTATGATCAGATGGTGACTGGACCCACATGTATAGTTTCTGCCTGCATACTAGTTACATGTTGGAGTCACACATGCAACCGCGTAGATGTATTCAGCTTCGGTTTAAGCACTCCATCGCCGCCTACTTGCTCTCACATCTGTGCACATCGCTATTGAAGAACCTTCTCACACGCATGTGCCTGCCCCTGCTGCTGTCGTCACACATTTGTTGCTGGCACATGGTGGCCATCTTCCGCCTGCGCATTCCTCTTGGCATTGAATAATAACACAGCCTTGGCGAGAAAGCTGGTGTGGATTTTTTACTTTATTTTGTGATTTCAATACTGTCTGAACATGCGTCACTCTTGATCGTGTAGAACAATGGAGGCAGATTGTGCTGTAGCATGTGCCAGCTGGCAGTCAACAATGTGTTGGAAAGGATACATAAATCAATAAACTTGCAGCCTGCAACTGCAAATAGCACGTTGCGGAAGTTCTGCACGGCTGTGTAGCACAGCCCTTGCGTAGCATATCGATGTGATGCACTTATATACAGGAAACGCCAGCGGCAGTACATAGCATAACCTGTCAGATTGAGTGTAACACTGCTCTTGTTGTCAAACTGAGTATAACACTGCGCTTGTTGCAATCGATCAATAACAGCACTTGCATGTGCTTATTTGAACAGAACACAATTGATTCTAACGTCTGTTGATGTTGTTAACAACGTTTGTCGTTTTGTTGCCGCAGGAGGCAAAAGGCAGGAGTTTCCTAACCCGTGGGATCTCGCACTGCTGCATGCCACACAGGCTGGCGTGGTTGCTGTCACTGCTGCTGGAAACTCCGGACCTGGGCTTGGCACGGTGATCAACATAGCTCCATGGTAAGTTTGAGTCTGACTTGCGCAAGCACCCGCGCCTCTGTACTCAGAAGTGCACAGCAACTAGAACGCTGCGGCGCGCGCCAGCCGGCCGTGCATAGTTCCTCGCTCACTCCTACTGGTATTGTTCTGCAGGGAGATCACTGTCGCAGCCAGCACACAGAACCGCTACTTATGCAACGCGGTGAACGCTACTGTACGTCTGGGGGATGGCAACCGCTTCATTGGAGCTACCTGGTACGTCTATTTTTGCATTAGTATGCAATCAATGCAGGCTGCCTTCTTGCTACCTCAATATGCATGATGCGCAGCGGCTCGGTGACAGCACATGTCTCACTGCAGCTACATGGTACGGCCTGCCTGCTGCAGCTGCAGGAGTATGAATGTCACTGCTGTACAAAACTTGTATGTTTCTCAAAAACGGTGGCTACTCTGGTACTCGGGTACCCCATACAAAGACACGTGCTTGACAAGCAAGCGATCAAATGATGTAGTGTCCCGCAGCCACAAGGCAGTGTCCATACCGTCCGCTATGGGTGGCTGCCCGTGGAAAAATTAGTTTTGCTGCTGCTGCTACTGCTGCTGCTGCATGTACAGGTTCCATCCAGGCCTCAAGCAGGCGCCCATCGTACTGGCCAATGAGGCTGCTCTGCCTCGCGCAAACTTGACGGCTGCACGTCTGTGCTTCAACGCCACACTGGACTGTACCAAAACCCGCGGCAAGATTGTGGTGAGCACTTTGAAGATTGTCACTGAAACAGCTGAACCATGCAGATGTGAGCTGATGATGGTGAAAAGCAGCTGCGTACGTTTTGGACCTACTTGGCATCTCTTCATCCGCTGCCTCGCACAAACTTGGCGGCTGCACGTCTGTGCTTCAATTCCACACTGGACCCTAACAAAACCCGTGGCAAGATTGCGGTGAGCGCTTCACTGCATGCTGACCGTGCTGACACCGAATCCGACTGCGTATGCTAACCTTAGGGCCCAGCCAAAAAGGCTCCAGAACAATGTTGCAGAAAAAGTGGTCGACCCTGTCAAACCCGCCCTCACCCCCCTCTTCGGCAAGGTCCATAAATGTCTTTCTGGAGATGTCAAAACATAGATGTATATGTGTATATTCATTGTGCAAAGTTTCAGGCCCAAGTCCATGGCGGTATCCTCAGCTTATGGACTGCACCCCCCTCCCTGGCTAACCCTTTACCAAACATTGTACTTCAACTACTAGTTTTAGACTGAATACATTGTTAGCAGAAACTTCGTACTTCGTAGGGTTAAAATTGCTTTTCTACAAGGGCCGCGCACACATCTTGCTGGCTGCTTGTGTCCTTGCATTGAATCAAATCTGCAGGTGTGTGACAGAGGCGAGAACGCAAGGGAGGAGAAGTCAGCGAACGTGAAAGCAGCAGGAGGCGTTGGCATGCTGCTGCTGAACAGCGATCCTGCAACAGACACCTTGATGAACGAGCTCCACTCGGTGCCCACATCTAAAGCTAGAGCACCGCAATGCAGTGCGCGCGTATGCTGGCAAACCAGGTCAGTTGCCATGCTTCATGATGTAAGGTTGAAGGAACCGGAAGTTTCTAGAAGGTTCTAGAAGGTTCTGGATGTTTCCAGAAGGTTCCAGATGTTTCCAGAAGTTCTAGAAGTCTCCGGAATGATGTAGATGTTTCCGGAAGTAATATGTTCTAGGATTGTCTAGAAGCTTCCTTGGTCCAGAATGTTCCAATTGTAGGCAGTTGAGGAGGCGTTGTAGGTTTTCGCCAAGGCTATAAATAGAGGGGGCCTCTCCTCACTCAACAAGAAGTATTCACTCAAGAAGTCTTTCCATCAGACCTCCCAAATCCTCCTAGTCTCGTCTATTGTGTGAGCCTTCCCTTGGTAACTAACTGAGTCTTCTATACAACTACGGCCTACGTCGAATCGCTATAGAAGACCTTAGTTGCCAAAGGACCCGCCGTCAAGGCGTGACAAGTGGTAGCTGAGATTGTCTACGAACACCGTGGAGTCCTGGAGATTCTACAAGCTTCCGGCATATGCCAGGCAAGTACAATCCGGAGAAGCCTTCATTCAAGGTGAAGTTTCTGGAGCCTCCCTCGCACCCAAGCGCCGCCAAGTTCCGGACAACCTTTGAGCTCAACGGCGTGGAGTTCGTCACTTCTACTCCTATCCGGAACCTTCCTGCCAAGACCGACTACCATTGCCTTAAGCCTTCCACTAACATCAAGAAGCATCCAGCCAAGAAGGTTCCTAAGTCTTCAACCTACTCTCCGCGCATCCGGAAGATTCTCAACAACATCCTCACCAAGCCTCAGCCCTCGCCCGTGAAGCCCCAGTGCTTCAAGAAGGAGGTGCGCAAGCCAATCCCTTTTGAAGACGTTTGTGCGCGCAGTCGGGCAGCCCAGGCGGCAGAGCACTGCGCACATCAGGAGAAGCTCCGGAATCTTCTTCACACGGCAATTGAGGAGCACATCACTAAGGAGGCCAAGGCCAAGGGCGTCTCTGATTGTGAGTCCGCTTGCTAAGCAGCCATGGAGGGATCTGGAGTGTCGCCGGAGATGTTGGTCTTACAGCAGCAGGTGGCTCAGCTTCAGCACGCGCTTCAGCAGGTGCTGCAGCAGCAGACCAGTGCTGTGCCTACAAGCAAGCTGAAGCTCCCCAAGCCACCAGAGACCAATGGCAGGCAGCCTTCCCCTGTCAATTGGTGCCAAAAGATGGAGACGTACCTTGCGGCCGAGGGCGCCAACCTTCAGCAGCTCTTCCATTGTGACGGTGGCAGCGGCCTACCTCAAGGACTCAGCCCTCAACTGGTACCGCCAGCATGAGCAGGCTGTGGCGGTGGGCAAGGCTCAGCCCTACGCTTCTTGGGATGAGTTCAAGAAGGCCTTTATCGCCCGTTTCACCCCTGTTGACCCAGAGGTGGACGCGCGGGAGAGGCTTGACCGGCTCACCCAAACGCGTAGCGTGTTCGCCTATGCCCAGGAGTTCAACACCTACATGCTGGAGCTGCCGCACATGGACGAGAACGACCGCATTCATCGCTTCATCCGCGGTCTGAAGCCGGAGGTGCGCATTCACGTCAAGCTGCAGCAGCCAACCACGCTGCATGACGCCGTGGAGCTTGCCATTAAGGCAGACTCGATGGTGTGGGAGCGTGGTCGAAACGGCAACAGCCGCTTCGTCAACATGGGCAGCAACAACCGTGGAGCGGTTGCAAGGGGCGGACCGGCACCCATGGAGCTCGGAGCAATGGAGCCGCAGAAGCCCAGGAACCAGCCGCTCAAGTGCTTCTACTGTGGCAAGCCAGGGCACAAGCGGCGGGATTGCAAGAAGCTGCAAGCGTACAAGCAGCGTGATGGGGACACCTCTGCACGGTCAAACTGAAGGGCGCGTGCAGTAGTGTGGGTCGTACTGTGCGCATTGAGCAGGCTCAGCCCCGTGCGCCTGTGAGAGACTCACGCCAGGTAGAAGGCTCACAAAGGCCTAGTGAGCCTGGAGCATCCAGTGCAGCCCAGGGAAAAGCGGGTACCCGTCGTTGTGGACGACTGCGGGACTGTACCTACTGGCTGTTCAACCGCCTGGAGAAGGTCAAGTATGCCGATGCTTACGGGCCATTCTCAGTGGACGCCTGCGCACGTGAGGAGACTGCCCAGGCTGACAAGTTCTACAAGGGCTTCACTGACTTCCGCAAGGCTAATGTCGGCGGCGAGTCAGTATGGCTGAATGTGCCTTTCCGGCATGCTGGCCAATATCTGAGGCACTACCTGGATTGTAAGAAGACCGCACCGGAGACGACATGCGGCGTGTTTATCCTGCCCAAGTGGGACAGGAAGCCGTGGTGGAAGCTGACGCAGGGGATGAGGGTAATTCACGAGTACCCTGCGGGAACGGAGGGCTTGTTCTCTATCCCATCCGGGGACAGGTGGGTGGAGCAAGCTTCTCAATGGCCGGTGATCATCCTGTGGGATCCGCCCGTGAACACAGGAGTGAAGCCAAGGCCATGGGAGGAGGAGTTGCCGGCGAAGCAGGAGCAGGAGACACTCACTGCACCCGAGGCCGAAGACTCGTGCACCGCCATGGAGCTAGGTGGTCTTGAGCCTGCTAGCCATGAGCTCATTCGTCTGAAGGCCAAGTGCCGCGGCGAGGTGCTTGATGTGCTAGTAGACTCAGGTGCGAGTGAGGACTACATCGATCCGAGGGTGGTGATGAAGTTCCGATTGCCTACTCTCAAGCTCCATCGACGTCAAGTGAGGCTCGCCAACGGTTCACTGCAAGATGCGGGGACGGTCGTGCCTGACCTACGTTTCCGTATTGGACAATTCAAGGACCGGAGGCCTTTTACCGTCACTCAGCTGGCACCATACGACATCATCCTTGGCAAGCCTTGGTTGACTGCTCACAACCCTGCCATCGACTGGGTGTCTAACACCATCACCATTGAAAAGAGGGACGTCACATACACCTTGCAGCAACCCTCTAACATCGAGAGGACAACTCCCGGTGTCAGTTTGTTGTCTGCACTTCAACTCAAGCGGGAGTTACGCAAGGGCGCAATTGCTCACCTTGCCATCCTCAAGGAGGTTGAGGAGGACCCAACTATCCGTGCGATAGATGACCTCTCCTCCCTTCGGGGGATCCCGAGTGGGTTGAACGGATGAAGGGGGTACTTCACAAGTACTCAGCCATCTTTGGCAAACTGCCAAAAGGTGTACCTCCATCCCGAGGTGTGGAACATGAGATTGAGCTGGAGCCTGGTGCCAAGCCCCCTTACCTACGTATTTATCACATGAGCCCTTTGGAGCTGGCGGAGGTCAAGCGACAACTAACGGACCTGATTGACATGGGGTTCATCCAACCTTCCAAGTCGCCGTATGGAGCACCCATTCTTTTGTTCCTAAGAAGAATGGTAAGCTTCGTATGTGCATTGACTATCGGGCGCTGAACAAGATAACGGTGAAAAACCGCTATCCTTTGCCTCGCATTGACGAGCTGATGGATCAGCTTCATGGGGCGACGATGTTCAGCAAGCTTGATCTTCAGAGTGGCTATTGGCAGATCCGCATTGCTGAGCAGGATGTGCCAAAAACTGCGTTCTGGACGCGTTATGGTCACTTTGAGTGGAGGGTTATGCCTTTTGGGTTGACCAACGCACCCGCAACTTTTCAGCATTTGATGAATAAGATTTTGCAGCCATATCTTGATAAGTTCGTGGTGGTGTACTTGGATGACATCTTGATCTTTTCCAAGACACCTGAGGAGCATTTGGAGCACGTGGCTAAGGTGCTCGCGGTTTTGAGGGAGAATCAGCTTTATGTGGGGCTTGACAAATGTGCATTTGGGCTCAGCGAAATCGACTTCTTGGGACATGTCGTCAGTGCCGACGGCATTAAGCCAGATCCCAAGAAGGTGGCAGCGGTTACGGAGTGGCGGACACCTGGCACTGTGCGTGAAGTGCGAGGTTTTCTCGGTTTGACTGGTTACTACCGGCGCTTCATTCAGCACTATGCTCAAAAGGCGTACCCGTTGACGGAGCTCACCAAGGAGAGCATCAAGTGGCACTGGCGGGATGATGTAGAAGGTCGGGCCTTCGACGAGCTCAAGAAGGCATTGGTGTCTGCACCTGTACTGGTGACGCCTGATCTGAGCTTGCCTTATGAGGTCTACACCGACGCCTCCAAGTTTGCGCTTGGAGCGGTACTACTTCAAAATCAGGGCAAGGGCTTGCAACCCGTGGCTTATCTGTCACGGAAGCTCTCGCCAACAGAGCGCAACTACCCCACTGGAGATCGGGAGATGCTTGCAATCTACTACGCTCTACAGCAGTGGCGTTGCTATCTGGAAGGAGTTCCCTTCAAGGTCAACTCTGATCACCTGAACCATACTTGGTTCAACAAGAAGCAGGATCTTTCTCGACGACAGGCCAAGTGGAGTCAGTGGATCGAGTCGTACTACAGTGGTACGGAGATTGCTTACAAGGAGGGAGCTAAGAATTTGTCAGATCCTCTGTCACGGCGCCCGGATCTCGCCTCAATTGAGCTTGCTACGGCATCTGTGCCTAGCAACTTGAAAGAGGAGATTCAGGCTGGATATGAGAAGGATCACTACTATGATGACGTGATGCCAGGTCTGTGGATGCATGATGGGTTGTGGTACTTCCAGGATCGCGTGGCTATCCCAGCAATTCCCGAGCTCAGGAAGCGCATTATTGCCGAGTGCCATGACTGTCCAAGTGCAGGACATCTTGGCCACACCAAGACCCTGCAACGTGTGGCCAGGAGATTTTGGTGGCCGCACATGAGCCGTTCTGTCTATTCTTATGTTGTGGCATGTCCTTCATGTCAGCGCAATAAGCCTGTGATGCAGCGACCTCTTGGTCTTCTGCAGCCTTTACCTGTGCCTACGGCAAAATGGGAGCAGATTACCATGGATTTGATCACAGATCTGCCTGTTACCAAGGAGGGGCATGATGCGGTGGTGACCTTTGTGGATCGCCTGACAAAGATGGTCCACTTTGCACCCACCACTAAGACTGCAGGAGCGGAGGCGATCGCCAACGTATTTGTGCGTACATGGTATGAGCACCATGGTTTGCCTCGTGTCATTATCTCTGACAGGGATCGGCGGTTTCTGAGCCACTTTTGGCAGGCATTGTTCAAAGCTCTTGGCACTGAGCTGCGGTTTTCTACAGCTTTTCACCCGCAGACTGATGGCCAGAGTGAGCGTGCGAACCGCACCTTGGAAGAGGTGTTACGCCACTTTGTTTCACCTCGCCAGGATGATTGGGACGATTACCTAGATTTGGCGGAGTTTGCTATCAATGATTCAGTCAGTCCTTCTACGGGCTACACGCCTTTCTATTTGGCGTATGGTCAGAATGTGTCCTCACCTATTGATTTGGCAGATGTGATCGTGCCAGCAGCGCAGATGCGTGCTCAGGAAATGACGGACGCAATTGAGCATGCCAAGGCCAAGCTTCGGGAGTCCCATGAGCGCCAAGCGCGCGCAGCCAACAAGGAGCGACAGCACTACCTGTTCCAAGTCGGAGACAAGGTGAAGCTGTCCACAATCAACCTCAATTTACCATCCACGATGAGCAAGAAGCTCGCAGCTCGCTTCATTGGCCCCTTCACGGTGGAGAAGGTCATCAATCCGGTGGCCTACAAGCTGAAGCTTCCTGCTTCTCTCAAGATTCACCCTGTATTCCACATCAGCTTACTCCGGCCATGGAAGGAAGATGCGCAGTTCCCTGACCACAAAGGACACTCTGCACCCGTGCTCGTCTACCCTGATGACGACCAGTGGCTGGTAGACAAGCTCCTTGACAAGCGGCGTGAGTGGGACGGCCGGCGCTGGATTATCAAGTACTTGGTCCGTTGGCTCAATTGTGGCCCAGAGGATGATTCATGGGAGCCAGCAAGCAACATTGAACAGAGCTTGATAGATGAGTATGAAGCCTCTCATCAAGCAACCCCAGAGCAGGAGGTGGCTACCCGCAGCACACGCAGGCAAGTGCGTCGACGTGGCTGACGGGTAAGCAACGAGGACGTTGCTCCTTGGGGGGGGCATGATGTAAGGTTGAAGGAACCGGAAGTTTCTAGAAGGTTCTAGAAGGTTCTGGATGTTTCCAGAAGGTTCCAGATGTTTCCAGAAGTTCTAGAAGTCTCCGGAATGATGTAGATGTTTCCGGAAGTAATATGTTCTAGGATTGTCTAGAAGCTTCCTTGGTCCAGAATGTTCCAATTGTAGGCAGTTGAGGAGGCGTTGTAGGTTTTCGCCAAGGCTATAAATAGAGGGGGCCTCTCCTCACTCAACAAGAAGTATTCACTCAAGAAGTCTTTCCATCAGACCTCCCAAATCCTCCTAGTCTCGTCTATTGTGTGAGCCTTCCCTTGGTAACTAACTGAGTCTTCTATACAACTACGGCCTACGTCGAATCGCTATAGAAGACCTTAGTTGCCAAAGGACCCGCCGTCAAGGTGTGACAGCTTTGGTTCACATTCTCGTTTCTGCCCACCCTCCCTTGCAGTGACAAGTGTGCTCTCAGAGCCCGCCACCTTCACTGTCAAACCAACAGTGGAGACAGGATCCGCAAGCTACCTGCGCATATCATCCGTAACCCCAGCCACCTTCACCCTAAGCCCCGGCCAGAGCCAAACCCTAAACATACCTCTGGAGGCGCCAGAAGCACCTGCAGTTCCCCAATACACATTTGGATCTATCACCTGGAGCTCAGACAAAGGCACGGCTACTCGTATTCCAGTGGCGTGCAGAGTAGCCAACCTGGTAGCGCCTTCATCTGTCACACCAGCAGTTGCTGGCGGCGGCAGTGTGAGTGACAAAGTGACAGCCGGTTTCTCTGGCGAGCTGCAGCTACGGCACAAGGGTTGACTGGCGTCTGAAGTGCGGCGCGGAGCTGTTTCAACAGGCACCGGATGGAGCACAAACGTGACAATCCCAGCTGGCACAATGTTTGCGCGGTTTCAGCTGTATGAAGTTGATGCTTTTGAGAACGGTGTCAATAACGCAGAGATCTGTATATGTTCAAGGGTGACAGCCAGGAGGTGTTCATGTCCAGTGCTACAGCGGATTCCTCAGCTGAACTCATTCATGTGGTGTTGCCAGATCCGGGCACGTATACTGTCATGGTCATCGGCCGAGATGTTGCTACAGACAGTCCAGGATCCCAGGCAGATGTATTCCTACACACTTGGATGGTCACGGATAAGACAGAAGCACTTCCAAACCTGGTGCCTGCAAATGCTAGCCTTGCTTTGGTTGCAGGAGTGCCAGCGAATGTGCAGTTGCGGTTTGTGGGACTGAAGTTTGAGGAGCAGGCCAATGGAGTGCCTGCTAGCAGGTACCTTGGAAGTGTTGAGTATGTTCGGGATGGGAAGCTGCTGGGTTGTACACTGGCAGCCGTAGACGACCAGAGAGCCGCTTGGTTGGGCTGTGTGCATACCACCTATGAATGATCAATCACTTTGCGGGTGAATTCAGTCTCAGCAGTGATTGATATATTCAGTATATAATACAACGCTCGTGCCTAACCTACTAGGTTGTGTAGTACGCATATGCAAGATGCATTGACACAACTTGTGGTTCCGAACCAGATGCACTATGCAGCCGGACTCCGCCCACCAAGCCGCCTGCTTGGCGGCTGAGAACAGGGTGCTCCATGCATCAGCCCTTATAGCATGCATAAGGCTTACGCAATGACATTTCTCAATGGCTGAGCTACAACTCGTGCAAGCTCGCAAGCTTATGCAGATTCAATCTACTACAGTGTAGTACGCGCAACTTGAGATTTGCGCTGCATGGGAATCATTGCTTCAAACGTTGAAAGGCTTTCCAACGTCATGCAAGGCCCTTGCGGCCTGCCCTTGTGCGGCATCCATCATGTGATCTCCACAGCGTCATTCCACAGGCTCATGGCCCCTCCTTCTCGATCCTGTCTGCCTCCATGTTGCAGCGCTCATCAACCTCGCCTGCATGGATGCATCCACAGTATATGGAGCAGCAGCAACCACACATTTTGATCATGCTGAAGATCTTCACATTCATTCCTCCCACCCTTTCGCACGGCGCTGCGTGCCGCTCATCTTAGATACAATATGAAAATGCACAGCCAGATTAATCAGAATATTCTGATGGTGTGTTACCTGCCGCGTGATGGTGATCATCATGAGCACGCCCGACAAGAGGGATGCAACCTGCTGTGCGGCACAGCGGTGTGCTGCCAGCACTCAAGTAGATCTTTGATGGGGGGATGGGTGGGGGGTGTGAAGCCGGTGCACAGCATCGGGAGCTCTGCGGCCTAGCGTAGGCACTCATCCACTCCCTCACTCACACTGCTGTACACGGTGAATGCATGCATGCACGCCTCACCGTTGTAGAAGCTCTGGAAGGCGTTTGCGTCGCACTGGTTGACGCTGTTGAAATCGTGGCTGCACGGGCTGCGGTGGCGGTCCTTTGCCCAGCGCTGTCACTCGCCAAAGGCCGCGTTGCCGCACTGCTGCAGAGTGACCTGGACAAATGCTGCCATGGCTTGGAATTGCTGTCCTCCTTGTCAGTAGAGCTGCAAGCGGGACGGCACATGTGTTGGGATTGAGTAGGGTCGGGCACACTTTACAAAGCTTGCTGTTACAACGTTTTTAAATTGCACTGCAGTGCAGCCAGCTGCCAGGGACAGCCTGTCTGAGTCAAAGTTAATAATACGAGTGACTGTGCACTGCTGCGGCAGCATGCACCAAGCAACTGCAGGCTGTGGCTTTCTGTTAGCGTGGCAGCTGCAGCACGCCATATCAAATGCTGCTGCTGTAGCACCACGCTATGCCACAACAATTTTTGCAGTTCTTCCACACTAGTCCTTTCATTGCTGAGCGCTAAGGCTGCAACTGTTTTACAAGCTGTTCAGGCAGCCTGGACTAATTAGGTCCGACGGGCAATGCATCCTACAGATCTAGGCTACATGCAGGCTACATGCAGGCTACATGCAGGCTAGATGCAGGCGTTTGAGCCCACCTTTGTCAGGTCGCACGCCTCCTGCCGGCTTCCTGCCCAGCCCACTTGCACTTCTCAATGCTGACCGTCTTGGGTATTCACGTTTGCACTGCGCCAGGCAGTTGTTGCTGCCGCCGCATGCCTGCAAAGATGGAATGGGTGCAGGGACATGTGCCACATGTACATGAGCAGTACTAGTAGTCACGGTGATGCGGTTCATGCAGCAGGTCAAAGTTTGCCAAGTTTGAACGTTTCATGCAGACTCGATCAATGGCACAAGCTCAATGTGACGAATGGCTCTTCGTTGCTGCTGCCGACAGTTGCAGCAAACTGCTCAATGCACCATGTGGTTCCGGAAGCAAATGCTGCAGCTGCTACCATACTGTATGCTGTGTGAGTTTGAGCAACGAAGCTGCCCCCCAGCCTTCGGTCATACTTACCGAACATTCAATGCATGGTTGTGCTGACGAAAGCCAACAGCGCAAAACACAGGCAGACGAAAACTGCAGCACGCATCGACATGGTCTCTTCCGCTGCAGGACACTCAATTGAGCGCTGCTGGGGGCAAGTAAAGTATGGCATGCGAGTGCCAATGGCGCTGAGTGGTGAGACGAAGTCCTTTCTGCCTCTGTCGAATGACGCCCAAAACTTGTGTGACAACGGTCCGCCGGCCCACTGGATAAACGGCCCAAACATTGGACTCGGTATCAGCCATGCCATGTCTCGGAAGGTGCCGCGACATCCGTGTACGCTGTCCGTCAGGAGACATATATCACATCAACGTATCGTACGTCAGAATATCGGCTTGTATTCTACGAGGCACACGGTGTTGCAGAGACAATTATCCGCAGGTGTGCACACCCCACCTCGGGACTTGTATAGCTGCTGTACAACTGCTGCTGCCAGATGGCTGCAGCTGGGCAGTCAAGCATGTGTCATCTTACTGTACAGTACCACCGCCATTGATGTTGACACCATCCGCTTGTAATTTGAGGTAAATTTACATCTCTCAAAACACTCCAAGCAGGTGCCATGTGGCGCCTCCACGCCTGCTGCCATCGCGTGACAGTAACGACCCAACATGGTCAGCCTCAACCCTGACAGGGCACACTGTACCCAATGCATGTGAATCACAAACCCCCCTGCCTTGATCAACATCATGCTTCAGGCAATAAATGCGTGCACGCATACGCTATCAACCTCTGAGGACGTTGAGAGCAACAAACATTGCACCAGCATCCGTGGTATGCATGCGGACTTCAGGCAACAACAGTATACGTAGCAACCACTTAATCTTATTTGCAAGAGCAGGCTGCAACATGCCCACCTTCACATAACAATTTTGAAGTCCTCGCATGCACATCCACCCCACTTAGGTTGGAAAGCCCCCGTCTCAACCCTTGCCCCTCCACCCGGCAAGTTGGGCAACGTAAACACCATGCTATGCAATCAGCCAAGACTAGTCACGGGACACAACAAAGGGTTTTGCATTGCATGACACCATATCAGTGCAGTGCACCAACCTTTCAAAGCCATTGTCGATGTGCACTCACCAGATGCAAGCTGATCTTCAACTCATGCCGCAGTGTCAAAGCAGCAACAAGCTGATCCTCAACTCATGCGGCAGTGTTGAAGCAGCAACATACACGTTGGTTACGCTGCCGCAGCGCAGCAATGGCAGTTACGCTGCCGCAGCGCAGCACTGGCAGTGAGAATCACACCATGATGTTGCCACTACAATCTCACTTGAGCAGAAGCGTGCAACTGCCAGGTGCTAGCACTCCTCATGCACTGACCTGCCATCATGATTTCCTACTGCAGACAGACACCACGACTCTTGTTGACACCTGGTGTATACACACCTTCGCCCACTTACGCATGCAAGGCATGCAACCAACAAGTGAACACCTGTAGGCGAGCCAATGCACACACTTGAATCAATCACCACCACACCAAATCAACTGTCACCAACTCAGTATAACACATACACTCAACAGTTGCTTGCAGCCCACTAATTAAAGAAAGAACTGCTGAAGACAAATGCCAACATGCTTGCTGCCGCCCATCACATGACTGCACTAGGCAGGTGCTGACGTGCATTACGGTTGTGGCGATGGCTTGCCGATAGCACATCGTCAGCCGTATCATGTGCATGATTTGCTCCAGAGTGCATCACATCTGCGCCAGCATCTAGCGCATCACCAGTTTTGTCCAAGCCACCAGCCGCAACACCAGCAGCAACATCACCAACACGTGTGGCACCATGCTGAATCTGTTGTTCTGCGTGTTGCACCTTGCTACCCACTGTGTGAGCGGCGCCGCTTGCAGCATGCTTGGCTGAGCCAGCAACATGCTTTGCACCACTTTTTGTAGCATCACCTGCAGATGCAGCCGCATGCACGGTATCAGATGCGCCAGCAGCCACACGTTCTATGTTGTCCAGAGCTACATGTAGCGTTCCCTTCGCAGCGCCAGCTGCAGTACCACCAGCTGCTGCCACTAGTTCAGCAGCACTGAGCACAGTGTGCTTGGCCCCGTCTGCGGCCTGGTCTCCAGCCTCGCCAACACCCTCCACCACTCTGCCGGCTTCCCCTGCCACACCCTCTGCCACACCCTTCACTTTCTGACCTGTCGCAGCTGCTGCGTCCTCAACACGCTGTCCAACACCTTCAGCGGCGTCCTTTGCTTGTTGCATCTTGTCCGCTACCTTGTGCTGTGCCTGCTGCACCTTCTGCGCTGCTGCGGCTGCCGCCTCCTTTGCCTGCTGACCTGGTCGAGCCACTGCTTGCTCAACATTCGACCCAACAGCCTGTGCAGACGCCTGCACGTTGTGCGCCTGATGCTTCACCCCAAATGCTAGCTTGTCAGCTGCCAG
Source organism: Tetradesmus lagerheimii (assembly GCA_902809745.2). Taxonomy (NCBI): domain Eukaryota; kingdom Viridiplantae; phylum Chlorophyta; class Chlorophyceae; order Sphaeropleales; family Scenedesmaceae; genus Tetradesmus; species Tetradesmus lagerheimii. Next base: position 294,607 of record CADDIJ020002277.1, on the reverse strand, counting down.
ACCCGCGCGCTGCCTAGCAGCTTTAGCCGCTGCATCTGCTGCTTGCTTTGCGTTGACACTTTCCGCTGCCCGCGCCTTGGTGATGGTGTCAATGTCGACGTCTGCCAATGCTGCTGAGTCATGGTCAACGCTGACACCAGCCAACGGCAAGCCCACGTGCACGTGCCTATGCCCGGTGTTGGCCTGCTCCCCTAGTTGCTGCTGATGAGGACCGTGCGTGTGCGTCTCTTTGATGCCATCTGCAGTGGTGTGCGCTTTATCCGCTGCAATCTGCAATGCATCTGCACCGGAATCAAGCACATCACCTGTCTTATCTAGACCAGCAGCAACAGCGCCCGCGGCAGCGCCAGCAACCACAGACGCTGCAGTGCCAGCAGCATGTGTGGATGCGCTGGCCACATGCTGCACAACATGTGCAGTAATTGTTGCTGTCTGCTGCACTGCATGTGCTGCTCCTGTGGCAGTATCACGCACAACACGTGCCGCGGCGGCGGCTGCATCCTCCGCTGTTGCTGCCACTTCAGCTGCGGTACGCTTCACTGCGTGTGCCGCTTGGTGCACCCCCGCAGTTACGCCATGCGCAACCCCTGCTGCTGTGCTTGCTGCTGCGTGCGCTGCAGCACCAGCTGTGTCAACTGCCTTCTCACCAACTGCCTTCACAACATGACCAGCTGCTGCTGCAGTGCCCACAACTGCACTTGCAGTGCCAACTACAGTCTGCTTGGCTACATGCGCAGCACCTGCTGCTACATCCTTCGCGGCACCAGCTGCTTGCCCTGCCACCTCTGCTGTGCCTTGCACAACTTCCTTGACACCCCCAACTACACGGTCAGTGGCATGCTCCACTGCACGTGCAGTACCAAGCACTGCTTGCTGCGTGCCATGCACCACCCCCTTCACTGCGCTATCTGCAACATGTGCCGTCGCTGCAGCTGCATCTTGAGCCTTCTGTGCCGCAGCCGCTGCTGTTTCAGCAGCAGCTCCAACAGCATCTTGCGCAGTGCCTACAACTGCCCCTACTACACCCTTAGCAGCCCCACTGACCGCGCCAACAGCGTGGCACCCCTGCTCAACAGTACAAATCACACCATCAACAACAGCATCTTTGGCATGTTGGGCTGTAGACACCGCAGCATGGCCCACAGCATCAGGCACCACACGTGCAACGTGAAGCAGCCCTGCCGCACCACCTGCAATGCTGCTTGGCACCTTTGTAACTGCAATGCTGCTTGGCACCTTTGTAACTGCAATGCTGCTTGGCACCATTGTAACTGCAATGCTGCTTGGCACCTTTGTAACTGCTTTCACAAGCTTGCGGAACAGCGAATTGCGGACCACAGCAGCTGCAGCGGTGTCAGTACCAATCTGCTGTCCCTGCAGGATTTGCTGCTCCATCAAAGTGACAACCTCCCCCAACACATCAGCGCTGTGCTGTGCAAGCTCTTGTGCTACTGCCACTTTCTGGTACATCACAAGTGCACTGCGGCCCTGCAGCTGCAGCTGCTGCTCCTCTTGCTGACTGCGTGCAACTTGCTGCTGCTGCTGGTGGTGGTGGTCACCAGCACCAGCTGCTGCTTCCGCATCCGATGCGAAAGCATTGGCTGCTGTCATGATGTGCGGGTTGTCCTCAACATCACTTGGTGCAGATCCAAATAACCTGCTTAGCAGAGACATACGCTTGCCCTTTGGCGCTGCCTTGGCCTGCTGCTGCTGCTGCTGCTGGGATGCTGGTGCTGTTGCTGGTGCCTCAGCTGCACTAGCTCCTGGATGGTTCCTGCCAAGATTCTGGCCTGGTAGGAGCTGATCAAGGGACTCCACTGCTGCTGCAATGCTAGGAGCTCCAGGGATGTCAGATGCTGCAGCTGCAGTTGCATTTAGGACTGCGGTCGCAGCTGGTGCTGCTGTGTGTGGTGCTGGGTGCAGCAGGTGGCGTGCTGCAGGAAGCACCTTGAAAGGGGAGAGGACAATGCTGCCAAGGGCTGACCCTGCAGCAGCAGCAGCAATAGCAGCATACAGATAACATAAGTGTGCACCATGACGTAAATGCAGCACACAGAGAGCAGCACAACACAAGCGCTGCTGCTGCGGGCTGACAATGCAGCAATAGCGGCAGCGCCAACAGCAGCACCAGTAGCAGCATGTTTTCCTCACTTGCGTGATTTGCTTCGTCTATGCCTGCTGTTCAGGCAAGTGAAAGAGGTATATTGGGCATGTGAGATACAGAGGAAGACAACCACAACGTCGCCATATTGGCACTGGATACCCTCACATCATTAGTGTTCAAATCAAATACCGCCACACGAGCCACAAAATTAAACAAACAACAGCAGGCTACCTCTCACCTGCATGCGCAATGCTGCCAGCCGTGTTGTGGTATAAGCTGACAAAGGCCTGCCCTGCTGTCTGTGGCTGCCCTGGCACACCCAGCTGCCGCAGCAGCACGGTGTCATTCCGCATGCCCACGAAACACAGCAAGCATGACACACCAGAGCCTATCACACACATTGCAGGCCTATGCTCTAGAACCTCACACAAGCCATGAAACCAAACAACCAACAGCACGCTGCCTCTCACCTGCATGTGCAATGCTGCCAGCCGTGTTGAGGTACAAGCTGAAAAAGGCCTGCCCTGCTGTCTGCGGCTCCCCTGGCACTCCCAGCTGCCACAGCAGCGCGGTGTCATTCCATGCGTCACCCTTCAAGTCGCCCTGGTACCTTGCGCCAGCCCAGGCGGCTGCAAGCTTCTGGGTGGTGGGCTCCGAGCGAGGGGGCTGAAGCTGCAGAAAAAAAAGGACAGAGCAGGCAAGGCGTGAGTATTGCTACAAGCTTTCTGCGTGGGCTCGGAGTGTGAGGCCGGCGCTGGTGGGGTGCCTAAAAACAAGCAGCACAGGACAGGAAAGGCGTGAGCAATGCTAGAGCTGATCGGTGAAGCTTCTGTTCGGGAGGCTCAAGTATGCAGGCTGGCGCCGATAGTGTGCCTGCAGGCAAGCAAGACACAACAGGGCAACGCTTGGGTAATGCTAAATCTGATGGTGGGCTTGAAGTGCGCAGGCGGGTTGTGAAAAAGCTTTTGAGTGGTGGGCTTGAAGTGCGCAGGCGGGTTGTGAAAACACCTCACCTGTGCTGTCTGCTGTTGGCCCAGCTCCCTTGCCTTGCCCACAGCTACCTTTGCTGCTTCTCTTACGTGCCGCACTGCACCCCTAGCTGCATCAACAGCACCCTTCCCTGGTACATGCGCCCTACTACCCCCTGCTGCTGGAGCCTCTGCTGCTGCTGCTGCTGCATCATCGTCACTGCCTGTTAGCCAGCTTGCGACGCCACCAGCAGCACCTGCAGCGTGGCTAGGTGCCTGCCTCGCAGCACCTCTAGCCAGGCCAGCTACATCACCAGCAGCTGCTGAGATTTCATCAGCAACAGAGCGCGCAAACTGCAGCGTGCCGTGCGGCAGCTGCTGCAGATGGTTCAGCACGCCGCTGCGCTCCTTTTCATACTGCAGGCGCTGCTGCTCTGCTGCGCGTATGGCAGCAGATGCTGTGGTTGGAGCCTTGTCGCTAGCTGTAGCAGCACGCTGCTGCTGCTGTGCCTGCAAGGTGCCTGCCCAATCCTGTGTTGGCTGCACCACCTGCTCTTGTAGTGTCTGTCCTGCGCTGTCGACTACACCGGCCACAGCTTGCTTTGCCGATGCCACTGCTTCTTCTGCTTTGCTGAAAACAGCTTGAGCACCAGCAGCAGCCGTGCGCAACAAACCTGCGGCCTCCTCATCATCATCAACAACTTGCTGCTGCTGCTGCTGCCTGGCTTGGTCAGCCATCTGCATCTGCTGTGCTGCTTTGACCTGCCCCCCTGCTGAGCTGCTCGCCACATCTTTGACCGCCTCTTTTGCCCTACCGGCTAGCCCTGCTGCTGCTGCACTTGCTGCAGCAGCAGCACCCTTCAGGCGATCTGCTGCTGACTCAGCTCCTGATGCTGCATGGGCAGCTGCCTTGTGTGCAACGTCTGCAGAGGCCTCTCCTGGAGGGACGATTGAAGTGACCATGCTGGCAAACGAGTGAGGCACATCGGTTGGCGGAAGCTCCACACGCGGCAACTCCTCATCTGCTGCTGCTAGCTGCTGCTGGGTTGCGGTTGCAATTCCACCAGCAGTGTTAGTAACATCTGCTGCTGCTTCACCTGACAGTTGCTGCTGCTGCGGCTTGCTGCGCTGTGCGACTTCGATCTTGTCCGCAGTAGAGTGTGCCGTGTCAGCTGCTGTATGCAATGCATCAGCTCCAGCATCAAGCACGTCACCGGTCTTATGCAGGCCACCAGCAGCAGCACCAGCAGCTGTGTCTCCAAAAAGAGCTGCACCGTGCCGCACTGCTGCACCAGCAGACCCCACTGCATGCTGCACAAAGTGACCTGCATGCTGCACTCCGCTGCCGACTGCATGAACTGCGGTAGAAGCTGCATGCTTGGCAGCATGAGTAGTGTGAGACACTCCATGTGCTGCATGCTGCACGCCAGCCTGAGCAGCACCAGCAGCAGCTGCTGCAGCATGCTCAGCGATACGTGCTGCTGCAGCTGCGTCATGTGCTACTGTATGCGCAGCATCTTCTGCTACATCTCTTGCCGCTCCTGCAACCTTGCCGGCTGCATGTGCGGTGCTAGCTGCAGCGTGCTTTGCAGCATCTGCTCCTTCACCTGCTATCTGCTTGGCACTGGACGCTGCGTGTTCACCAGAATGTGCTGTCCTGGCAGCTGCATGGTGCGCTGTGTCAGCAGCTCTGCTTGCTGTCCTTTTTGCAGCATGCTCTGCTGCAGCACCTGCGTGCTTTGCAGAATCCAGTGCAGTGTCTGCCGTCTTTACTGCCTTATGTGCTGCACCCTCTGCCGTTCCCACCACGGTCCCAGCTGCACTAGCAGCGGCAAGCACTGCTGACTCAGCTGCGTCCTGTGCGGTATGCAGACCGGACTTGGTCTTCTGGGCTGCTTTCGCTGCTGCACGCTCAGCTGTGCTCGCCACATTTCCTGCCGCATCTGCTGCTGCATGCCTTGCGGTGCCTGCTGCATCCATTGCAGCATCAACACCTGCTTCGGCAGTCTGGGCTGTCTTAGCTGCAGCTAGCTCAGCTGTGCCAACAACCCTCCCTGCGGCATGCTTGGCTGCGCCAGCTGCATCGTGTACTGCATCCCTGGCAGTATCTGCTGCATATTCTGCTGTACCAACAACTTTGCCTGCTGCATCAGATGCGGCATGCTTAGCTGCGCCAGCTGCATCTTTTGCTGCATCTTTAGCAGTAGCTGCTGCCTGGTCTGCTGCCGCGCCTGCTGCATTGCCTGTATAGTCTGCAATGTTGTACAGACGCCTCGTGCCGCGCAGCAAGTCGTGCCACAAGTGCCTCAGTGGGTGGCGGTGCCAGTGCATTCCTGCAGCGCAGAAGGAGCACACCAGCAAACACATCAGACCATGCACAGATTGTTGCCATGAGTGCAGCACAATGCACATGCGGTACGATGCCATCCTGTAGGTGCCAGTCCAGAGAAAGAGGCAGCAAACTGACATGACGGCAAGCTATGCATGTTGCTTGTAACTAGCGTAGTACATAGTGCGGGGATCAGCACGAGGCCGCGCACACACCCAGCCAACAGCAGGCGCTGCACACAGACATTGTAAAATCCTGCACAGCTCCTCATGACAGCGACATGTGATACCAGCCACCACACCTTTGCCTGCATCCTTGTCAAATGTTGCTGCACCAGCAGCAGCTGCTGCGCTGACGCCAGCACCAGCAGCAGCAGCACCACCACCATCACTGCCGTCTCCAGCTGCAGAAAGGCCACTTGTAAGCTGCTCCGAACACGTCAGTGACGCCAAGATGTCGTCTGCAGGAGAGTGCGGTCCGCTACTGGCTGCTGCTGTGCTGCGTGGGGTTGCTGCCATGCAGGTAGTAAAAGCAGCCGGTGCTACACCTGCTGCTGTGTGGCCTGAGCCAGCATCTTGTGGCAGCAGCACCTGCAACTGCTGCACTACAACACGTAGCTGGTCGACGCTGCTCTGCCGCAACTGCTCAGCGCTGTCGCCGCTTCGTGCAGCAGGCGTGCTGCGTTTAGGGTTTGGGGCCTGCGTGGGGTTTAGCATCGCTAAGCCCCAGTCCCTCAGGTGCGTTTCTGCTTGCAGGAATGCAGCAAGGGCTTGCTTGAACCCTTCTTCTGCTGGGCCCGGCATACGCTGGTCAAGCACTGCTGTCAGCGCTTGGTCAATCAGCTGCTGGGCATGCGTGAAAGCCTCATTCAAAGCTTCTGCTGCTGCAGCAGGGCTTGTAGCAGTAGCTGCCCCAGGGCTTGTAGCAGTAGCTGCCCTGAGACCTGCTGCAAGCTGCTGCTGGGACTTGCTGTCCTGCAAGCTGGTGTGGGCATCAGGGGTATGGGGTTTGCCGCTGGGGCTGTTGCTGGTAGCAGTTGGGGGTGATGCTGCATCTCCAGCGTCCACTATGTCCCAAAGCCGGGGGTCTGCTGTTCCAAGAGCAGCTTCTTTGATGGCATGGCCAAAGCCGCTGATTCGCTGGCCCCAGCTGACAGCAGGCACTGGCGTGCAGTAGACTAGGAGTAGCAAAGCAATTGCCAGCAGCGCCTGCTGGCTTGCGTGCGTGCTGCGACGTCTGGAGGTCGACCGCATGGCTGCTTCAGGCCATGTACTGCTGTGCAGTGTGCAAGGATAGCTGGTGGTTTCTTCAGTTGGGTTTGTGCTCGTGCTGCCTTTTGAATATCCATCGTGGCGTGCTTGTTGCTGCAGCTATCAAGAAAATTTTGCATGGAAACATGGAGAGCGTGACTGGGCTGCTTGCGTCATGCCTGCGAACACGGACCCAGAAGCAAAGCCTCAGACAAGCTCAGGTTGTAGTGATCACACGCCCATTACCTCTGGTAACATGCAAATCACTTGATTTCAGGTTCTTCATTCGTTTTGCTGTACGCTCCGCAGGAAGTTTTGTCCAGCATACGATCCTACGTTGTAGTCGATGAGTTGATACGCTATATCCATCGTTGGTTTTTATAGGCAATAAAACTATGGACGTCGATCATCAGCCGCAGCAGGATGCCTTTGATCTGGAGGTCTGTAAGCAACAGCAGCACCCAGCCATCCACTCACTCATGTGCCTCGAAAGCCTTGTCTGAGCAGCTGATCGCCCGCTGGTGCAGGCGTACATCAGCAACTATACGTCACACACCAAGATATACAGGCTGCTGTTTATAGCAGAGCGCAATCAGGGCAAGCCATTGGAGCTAGAGGCACTCAAGCTAGCAGCAGATGAAGTAAAGCAGGTGCGCTGCTATGCTGTGCTGCTGATCTTGTTACGGTTGTGCTAACAGCATGCCTGGGCTCTTACTCCATGCAACAAGGTAGTAAAGGGCATCCAAGAGTGGAGAATGGTGCTTAGTACATAGCCTGCATCAGCGGTAACTCCACAAAGCAGTGATGTTTTGTGCATCTGCCGTGCAACCCCTACCTTGGCATAACATAAAGTGCTGCTTAGCAGCAGGATCAACCGCATAGACATACCAGCATCGGCTGCATGCACACCAGCATCACCTGCAGTGCAACCTCTGCGCAGTTGTTGCCTATGTTTCCACCCCAACAGCTGTCATCATTCACACCACATTTACTAGTGTGCCTGTCACCAGCAACCATGTACCCAGTGAGTCGTGAGGCAGCAGCTGTTCTGCTGCTCTGGCACAGTTCCAATGAAGTCGCCATGGTCGTTTCCTGTCCTGTGCTGTGCATGTGCAGTCGCTTCGTGAGACGTACAACGTAACCAAGTATGAGGAGGTGTTGGAGCGCATCAATGGCAGGCTGGGGCCTGAGTACGACATTGACAGGTCAGCAGCAGCTTCTATCTCATTAGCAGATTGGCAGTATTACTTCGTCAGCTGTATGGCAGCACCTGTAGCAGCAGCAGCAGCAGTAACAACCAATGCATGTTTTCCAGGGCTGTTTTGTGAGGAGTGGGGAAAGGTCGGTGCAGCAGCAGCAGCGGCAGCGAAATATGAGGAGTAAAAGCTGGAGCGCATCATTGGGCGGCTGGGGCCTGAGTACGACAGTGACAGGTCAGCAGCAGCTTCTCGGCATTAGCCCTTTGGCAGTAGAGCAATGTTACCATAGCTGTGTGTATGGCAAGTCAGCACTAACAGTGGCAGCAGCAGCAGCAGCCCGGTGCATGTTTGGCAGGGCTATTTTGTGGGGCGAGGGCGGTTTTGCAGCAGCAGCAGCGGCAGCAGCCAGGTATGAGGAGGTGCTGGAGCGCCTGAATTGACGGCTGGGGCCTAAGTACGACATTGACAGGTCAGCAGTGGATGGCGTCTTTTGCATCAACACGTGTTACATTGCGGTTCAACAGGGCAGGGTTGTGGGCATTTGCAACAGCAACAGCAGCACCTGCAAGTGGGCGTTTGCAGTGCAGCAGGTTCATGTGTTCTGCTATGCTTTCACAATGCCGCGCGCCTCCATGGCGGGCAACTCGAGCAAGAGCTCCCTGCCTTTGAGACACACAACATTGTAAAGGCTCAGCAGCAGTACCCGAAGTATGAGGAGGTGCTAGAGCGCATTGATGGGCAGTTGGCCCTGTGTACAACATTGACGGGTCACAAGCGGATATAGTCGTGTTTTGAATTGTGCTGTTTTACACAGCAGCCGCACGGGCTTTTTGTGTAGTAGCACCAGCAGCACCAGCAAGCGGTGTTGCAAAGCAGCAGGTTCCTGTGTTCTGCAAAGCGTTTCTTGGATTGCGTGTCTCAGTGGTGCGGAACTCAGTCAGGAGTCCCTCACAAATGAGGCACGCAACGATGAAAAAGCTTAACAGCAGCAGCAGCAGCAGCACCAGCAGCAGCCAAGTATGAGGAAGTGCTGGAGCGCATCAATAAGTGGCTGCCTGATCATCTGCATACTCCTCAGCGCGTATGAGAAGGTCCATTTGGTTTTGGTAGCTGCTTGTTTGCATTGTGTCAGACCTGTCCCTGCTTCACCGGCACGCCTCTTTCTTTCCCCTGCTGCCGATTGTCCAGCGGCCAGGAGTCGATAGTCTGGCACGGCATGTGGCACGGCATGTGCCAGTGAGACGCCTTGTCCCGCTTACATGTTGTTACCGGACAGCTTTTTGCTGACGCAGGCAGCTGCTGCCTTCAATGGCTCTTGCAGCAGCTCAGAAGCAGGAGCTGCCAGGGAGCGTGGCCATCCTGCTTTGACAAAGCTGTTTTGACTGGAAGCCATACGCCAGCTTGCCGCATGTTACATTGCCTGTATGGCTTGTTTGCAGCGTCTCTGAGCTTGCCCTGCTTTGCCTGCAACGCCTCTTTCCCCTGCTGCTGTTTTATGAATTGTGCAAGCAGGCAGCTGCTGTAGTCTGTGGATCTGGCACGGCAGTTGTAACAGCCATTACAGGCTGCCTTGCCCTGCTCACATGTCCTTACTGACCGTTTTTATTTTTATGTTGCATGTTTTTCACTGACACAGGCAGCTGCTGGAGTCTGTGGAACTGGCAGCAGCTCAGAAGCAGGAGAGGCTGGAGAGTGAGCTGCACAGCCACAAGACAAACCTGATCAAGGAGAGCATACGGCTGGGGCACAACGACCTGGGCGACTTCTTCTACAACAGGGGAGACCTGCAGGTGAGGGTACTATGCACTGTGACTGACTTGTTACTTCTTGTTCTGTTGCAGCAGGTCGCAGTCTGTGCTGCGATTGTCTTAGAGCATACAGTCGAGCACAGTGTTCTGGATGAGTTCTGTCATCCAAAGCACACTATGACCAACAATGTGTAGCTGCTGCCAGACGTCTTCTGCCGACTTGCTGCATGATGCAATTGAGTTGTACGTCAGCACACGTGACTTGACACAAAGGACCGCCCGAAACGCGTCGTCTGCCGTGTGCTGCTCATGCTGCTGCTTCTGCTGCTGCTGCTGCTGCTGCTGCTGCTGCGCCGTGTCGTTGTCTACCGCAGAATGCGTTCAAGTCGTACGTGCGCACGCGCGACTACTGCACCACCCCAAAGCACATCATCACCGACTGCCGTCTGCTGCTGCTGCTGCTGCTGCTGCTGTGCCATGTCGCTGTCTGCCGCAGAATGCTTCAAGTCGTACGTGCGCACGCGCGACTACTGCACCACGCCCAAGCAATCATCACCATCTGCTGTCTGCTGCTGCTCCTGCTGCTGCTTCTGCTGCTGCGCTGTATCAATTTCAACCGCAGAATGCGTCCAAGTCGTATGTGCGCACGCGCGACTACTGCACCACGCCCAAGCACATCATCACCAACTGCTGTCTGCTGCTGCTGCTGCTGCTTCTGCTTCTGCTTCTGCTGCGCCATGTCGCTGTCGACCGCAGAATGCGTTCAAGTCGTATGTGCGCACGCGTGACTACTGCACCACCCCAAAGCACATCATCACGATGTGCCTCAACGCGGTGCGCGTGGCAGTGGAGATGAACAACTTCATGCATGTCAGCAACTATGTCAGCAAGGCAGAGCAGACGCCAGGCACCAAGGTAAGCCGGCGTCTTTGCTGTGGTGGTTCAAGCATTTAGTGTTAGTGACAGACATGTGTTTTGTGCGGCATCCCCTGCTGCTGCCTCTGCTGCGGTGCGCAGCAGCCTTACTGGCCGAGTTGTGTTGCTGGAGTGGATTGTGGTCCATCTGCACTGGTGCTTGTGACACAGGGCATGTGAAACGGGTCATGAAAGGGGCTGTGCGACAGTGAAGGTGAACAACTTCATGCATGTCAGCAACTACGTCAGCAAGGCAGAGCGACGCCAGGCACCAAGGTAAGGGGACGCCGTGGTTGTTCGGACATCCTAGTTTTAGTGTAGTCTGCAGCATCAACTGCTGCTGCATTTGATGGGGTGGCAGCAGCCATCTTGCGAAGTTGCGTTGCTGAAGTAGATCATGATTCCTCTGCACTGGTGCTTGTGGCATAGAGCATGTGAAGCGGCGCGTGGAAGGGGCTGTGTGGCAGTGGAAATGAACAATGTCATGCATGTAAGCAGCTGTTTGTAGAAAGAAGCAGATAAACTCCACTCCTGGCCTTTGCAGGAGTCGAACCACTGCGCTGCTTAGGCTGAGTTCCACAGCTACACTCAGCACACTGCAGCCAAGCAGAGCGGACGCCAGGCACCAAGGTACGCTGGTCCCGTTGTTGCTCGGGCATCCAAGCGGGGATGATGGTGTTTTCTTTTGCACCTCCTGCTGCTGCGTCTGCTGCAGTTGCGGCAGGCTGCTTGGTGTGTTGTGTTGCTGAAGTAGATGTTAGTCCCTCTGCAATGATGCTTGTGGCACAGAGCATGTTGAACGGGGTGTGGAAGGGGCTTACCTGCAAAACTGCAATTGCTTTACAAACGCTGCTGCTGCTGCTGCCGCCAGGCTGTGACTGCTGCCAAGCTGAAGGCTGCTGCTGGCCCGGCCCACCTGGACAGTTGCAATTTCTGTTGGTGCTGACACTACTGCTGCTGCGGCTGCTGCTGCCAGGCTGATGCTGTGACGGCTGCTAAGGCTGCTGGCCAGGCCTACCTGCAAAACTGCAATTGCTGTTACCATTGACGCTGCTGCTGCTGCTGCTGCTGCCAGGCTGATGCTGTGACTGCCGCCAAGCTGAAGGCTGCTGCTGGCCTGGCCTATCTGGACAACAGGCGCTACAAGCTGGCTGCACGCGCGTTCGTGGAAGTCAGCCCAGAGCTGAGCACCAGCTACAGCGACGTGAGTACAGATCATGCCAGAATAGGATATTAGATTAAAATCAAACAAACAAATTGGTTGGGAACACTATGTCATATTCATATTTTCGCCCTGCATCCGTCCTTGGGTTCGATGCAGGGCATATCGTTTGCTGACATTGCGCGCTTTGGTGGGGCTGACAGCACCCGGCAAAGTTGTGTCATAATCAAGTCCAAACCTGCCATGTACTCGTCATTCAGTTTATTGCAGGCTCTACTGCTGGTTGAGTGGAGCATTCACGTGACACTCAGCCTCTTTGAATGCACTGTTATGACTGCAGGTCATCTCTTCAGCCGACATCGCGCTGTATGGTGGGCTGGCCGCGCTGGCCAGCTTTGACCGTTCAGAGCTGCGCAGCCAGATAATCAACAACATAGGGTTCAGGGAGTTCATGGAGCTATACCCTGAGGTGAGTCACGTGGGCTGCGGTTTAGTTGATGTGGTTCAGGAATTGAGCGGGCTGTTGTGTTGTTGGAAGGTCGGGTGCATAGTTTGGGCACTGGGGCCTGGCAAGTATAGGGAGTTCTGGGAGCTATAACCTGAGTTGAGTCACGTGGGCCTGCGGTTCAGTTGCTGTGGTTCAGGGATTTAAACGGGCTGTTGTGCCGTGGGGGGTTCGGGTGCATAGTTTGGGCACTGGTGCCTGGCAAATATAGGGAGTTCATGGAGCTATACCCTGAGGTGATTCACGTGGGCCAGCGGTTTGGTTGCTGTGGTTCAGAGGCCTGCGGTTCGGTTGCCGTGGTTCAGGGGCCAAAGGAAGCACTGCACATGAGCAGTACTGTCACTGGTGGGCGGTGTGCGCTGACAGTCAGCTGAGCAACCCTGAGGCTCATCCAGGGCAGTAAAACCACCTGGGAAGTGCTGATGACGAACGTTCGTAATCAGCATGGCCAGCTTCACTTCCCAGGTGGTTTTACTGCCCTGGATGAGCTGCAGGGTTCCTCAGCGTGCTGTCATGCAGTTGGATGAATGGGTGCATGAATTAGCCGCCGCGGAACATGCTCGTGATCAACACCGCCAGCTTCTTGAATGAGCCTCAGGGTTCCTCAGCGGGCTGTCATTCGTCAGCTGCAGCTGCATCTCATCCGGCTGGATGATGGGTGCGTCGATTGGGCACTGGGGCCTGGCAAGTTCAGGGATGTCATGGAGCTATACCCTGAGATGAGTTAAGTGGGCCTGAGGCTTGAGGTGAGTCATGTGGGCCTGCGCATAAGTACAAACGCTGTATGCATTCATCCGGGGTTGACACGGCGCTTTGTAGATGCGTGCATGAGTATGCATATGGGCTGATGAAGGCCCCAGCTGAGTCAGCTGGTGCATTCATCAGCCTATGCATTACTAGTGCACGCATCTACACAGCACCGCGACGACCCAGGATGAATAGAGATCATATTGTCTGATGTAAGCAGTGCAGCGGTCGTGCACCCAGACTGCAATGCTTACCCATCATATGCAGCAAGAAACGCAATCTCTGAACAACAAAGCAGAAACACGGCTACGCTGCTGCCACTGATGCAAACTGGAGGCTGGCAACCCAAAGTATGCATCACTGGCAGCAGCATAGCTGCATATCTGCTTGGTTGTTCAGAGGTTGCTTTGTGCTGCTGTGCTGCATGTGGAGAGCGTTTGAAGAGCACTCTCATGGTTAGAATCTACACACATGGGAGATACCTATGTCATGGCTGTTTGCTGTATTTTCTTGCTGGTCATGTCGCTATTCTTTGATGTTGAGCCTTGAGTGTCTGCTGATTTGATCTGACGCCTGAGGTTGGAAACTGTGAGTTACCACGGTTTGTGTACCCGCAGTGCCGTACGCATGCGTACATAGTATTCCAGGGGATAACTCAACTCCCCCGGTGATTGCAGGACATCTCGCATACAAGGTGTCTTGCAGTTACCGATGGTTAGAGCATTCACCCCACTGGTTGCTACGTATGCATGCGTACCACACTGCGGGTAGATAGCGCCTGAACACAACATGCATCAGGCACTGATGCCATGTTATGTGCCGCTTCTGCTGCTGCTGCTGCTGCCTCTGCTGCCTCCTGCTGATTCTCCTTGTCGTCACTGCCTTCCCCTGCGCATCTACTGCCGCCTCTGCTGCTGCTGCCGCTGCTGCCGTATGCTGACTCTCTGTGGCCTTACTGCCTTCCCGCCCGTCTGCTGCCGCCTCTGCTGCTGCTGCTGCTGCTGCTGCTGCTGCCTCATGCTGACTCTCTGTGTCTTGACTGCCTTCCCCTCCCATCTGCTGCCGCCTCTGCTGCTGCCTCTGCTGCCTCCTGCCGACTCGCTGTGTCGCCACCTCCTTCCCCCACCCATCTGCTGCCGCCGCAGGTGCGTGAGGTGATCCACGACTTCCACAACAGCCGCTACGCGACCTGCTTCGCTGCCCTGGAGGCGCTGCGGCCTGTCATCGCCTGCGACATCCACCTGCACGACCACGCCACAACGCTGTACAGGTGTGTTTAAGATTGTGATAACATAGGGACAGTTTGATAGGGGGCATGTGACGTCTGCTTGCAGCGGTCGTCTGCAAGCTTATGTCTGATACCCTTGTGCAAGTGAAGTTGAAGTTCAGGATAGGTTTGTTTGATGTGGAAGGATTCACCCAACACGGGAGTGCACTGACGCGAAGGTCCAGCTCAGGGCCATCAGCGAACAGGGTTTGGGCATGAACATTCTTGGAGAGACCAATCATGCATGTGCTTTTTTGTTGGTACATTGGCCGTATTCAGCCCCTGCTCGTCAGCCTTCTTTAAGATTGGACTCCCTCTCATGGTGGCCCCCTCTTGCTAGAAGCACAACAGTATAATTGATTGACATTAGGGTTTAGGTTGTTGCGTTTTGTTTCTGATGATGTTTGGGGTAGCAAGGGGGTTTGCTGACTGGTGTCTAGGAGCATTGCTGCGTATCTTGTGAAAGCTTGGGATGTGCGTAATAGTTGCAAACATAATGGAGCGGTGCTCCCTCTTTCTTCCGCCTCAGGGGGGCGCGGGGCCGATGGCGTTGATGCTATGGCTTGATCTGGTAATTTGATGATGATGATGAGTATAATTGATTGATTGAATGTTTGGTGTGGTTCCATGCTGGGCCGTCTGCGATTCCTGCAGTGACAAAATTGCTGCGCTGGGGCTCTGTGTCATGCCTGCCCTGACGTGCCGCTGCCGTTCATTCTGTGATGCTTCTCGTCTGTGCATGTTTGAGTTTACAGAGTCCCGCAGTGCGGTACTTCATGTGGCATGTGTGATAATGAGCTGCCGTAACCCTGCCTTTTGTGTGCCTGTTGTATTGATTTGCGCAGGGAAACTGGCACCTTCTGGTGCCGCAGGCAGGCTGCGACCCTTTTTTGGCGAAACATAGTTGCTGATAATCGGCTGACTGGGCTATCCTGTGCCTGTTTCTTGCGCAGGGAGATCCGCACCAAGGCGCTGGTGTGTTACTTCACATGGCATGTGCGAGTTGGTGCAACCCAGCCTCTTGTGTGCGTGTTGATGATAGAGGCCAACTGGGGCGTCCTGTGCGTTTTGCAATGCTTTGTGCCGGCAGATCCGCACCAAGGCACTGGTGCAGTACACCGCAATGGTGCACTTTGCATAGCATTTGAGCTGACGTAACCCTGCCTGTTGTATTGATTTGCGCAGGGAGATCCGCACTTTCTGGTGCTGCAGGCAGGCTGCAATGTTTCTGGTAGAACCTAGTTCATGATAATAGGCTGGCTGGGCTGTCCTGTGCATTTATTGTCCTGGGCCAGGAGATCCGCACCAAGGCGCTGGTGCAGTACTGTGGATGCCCCTGTTGTTTGAAGAAGGCCTGTGTGCGCCGACGAAGCACTGCCATTTCTGTGCATTCTGTGCTGCTTGCCGCAGGGAGATCCGCACCAAGGCGCTGATGCAGTACACCGCAGTGGTGCAGTACTTTGCATAGCATTTGTGAACTGACGTAATCCTGCCTTTGGTGTCCCTGTTGTACTGTTCTGTGAGGGAGATCCGCACCAAGGCGCTGGTGCAGTACTGCGCTCCCTGATGTGACCCTGCCGTTAATTCTGTGATGCATCCCATTGGTGCATGTTTGAGTTTACACATCCGCCGTGCAGCACTGTGCATGGCATGTGTGAGCAGACATAACCCTGCCTCTGGTCTGCCTGTACTGCTGCTGTGCGCAGGGAGATCCGCACCAAAGCGCTGGTGCAGTACTGCGCTCCCTTCAGCAGCGTGGACCTGCACAAGATGGCAGCAGCATTCAACAGCAGCGTCAGGTGCGGCACATGTGATGTCTGTCATCAGTGAATAAGTAGCCTTTTCTATGCTTGTCAAAGGCAAAAAGAATATAAAGCAAAAAGAAAATCTTTTGCGTTGACCTGCACAAGATGGCAGCAGCATTCAACAGCAGCGTATGGTGCGGCATACGTGATGTTATCATGATGTTTTGATCGATTTATGATGGTGTTTAGGCTCGTGTTTCATGCAGCCACAAATTGGGTTTGTGGCGCAGCATGCGTTGATGTTAATTCATCATCACCTTTCCAAGTGGATGCGCTTTCCAGACAGCGGAGCTTGCACAAAATGCCGCAGCAGATGTGTCCATGCACATTGAACACGAGCTTGTGTTTGCTGTTCTTGGCGTCGCGCTGCTCTCCAACGCCTGTGTGATGTGTGGGGTTCTGATATAGCTTGTCACGGCAACTGTCTCTTCCGCTTCAGTAGGGCGACAGGCCGATGGCATTGATGCTATGGCTTGAAAGGGTAGCATGATGATGATGAGCCTGAAACTGCCTGCCGCTGCTGCTGCCGCTGCTGCTGCTGTTCTGCTGCTGCTGCCGCTGCTGCTGCTGCTGCTGCTGTTCTCTGCCGCTGCTGCTCCTGCTGCTGCTGCTGCAGTGTGCTTGAGAAGGAGCTGGCAGGGCTGATCGTAGACGGACAGATCACCGCACGCATTGACAGCCAGGCCAAGGTGCTGTACGCAAGGTGAGCACGCATCCCCTCTGATTGCAGACTTCTGGTCACTGTACTGCAGCAGCAGCAGCAGCAAAAGCAGCAGCAGCAGCTGACCGCGCACTGTGACAGCCAGGCGAAGGTGCCGTATGCAAGGTGAGCATGCGTCGCACTGATTGCAGACTATCCGGTCTCTATTTTTGCAGCAGCAGCAGCTGACCGCGCACTGTGAAAGCCAGGCCAAGGTGCTGTACGCTAGGTACGCCTGATGGTGCTTCTGTGGTGATCTGCTCTTATAGTGGTGTGGATTTGCTGGGCAGATGCCAGTGGATGGCCGGTTTATTTACACTGCACATCAGTGCTGAGCGCATGAGGGGACATTGTTCTGCTGTGGTGTAGTGTGGTGTGGTGCTGCTCTCAACCACTGGCCGTGTTGACCATGGTTGAGACCATGGTGTAATTGTGTTGATAGAGTCCGTTTGGTTGGGCATCAACTGCCAGGAGCACATGAGGGTGCATGTTCTGCTGTGATGTTCTGCTCGTATGGTGATGATATACTGGGTACATGCATGCCAGTGGACGGCCAGATCACTGCACGCGTTGACAGCCGGGTCATTGTGCTGTATGCAAGGCACGCACGCGTTCCACCACCGTTGCCAAGATCCTAGCGGTCAGTGAAGCCTAAGATCTCCAAATTTACAGTGCTGCTCACGTGTTCTTTGCGCTCCTGTGCACTGCTATGCGCCCTGCAGGCACCAAGACATCCGCGCGACCACCTTTGCCAAGGTCCTGTCGGTCAGCGAAGCGTACATCCGCGAGTCCAAGGCCCTGCTGCTGCGTGCAAGCCTGCTCAAGCACGACGTTGTGCAGCGAGCAGCAGGTGGTGGTGGCGGTGGTGGGGGTGTGGGTGGGGGGTCCTGGGGGTGGGGGAGGGGGTAGGAAGGGTGATGGGCACGGTCCTAGGCGCGCGGGTGATAGGATGGGGCGGTTTGGCGGGCACGGTGGTCTGGGGTGTGCATTCAGCAGGGCTGCAACCGCCGATATGCATGAGTAGGCGCGCTAGAGTGTGCATTTGGACTGTGCATGCTGCTGCTGGCTGCTGGCTGCACTTAGGCGGCTTGGCGTTTACCCAGCTGTGCCGTGCTGCTGTGCAAGTGCTCTTGTTACAACACACGTGCTGGATGTGCGGCCGCACGTACCTAGGTATCTGGTGGGAGCAGGTTTGCCCAGCATGTTGCAACATGTGTGTTATCTGCTGCTAGCAACTGCTGTTCGGGCAGATGGTGGGGTTGGTGTTGGACATTGGCGTAGCCGCCACATGCGCGAGGGGTGTAGTGCTGCACAGCCAGTGCAAGTGTTTGTGTGATGCGCACAGCAGCAAGCCACGCACAACTTGCAGTTGAACCTTTGCTGCATGGTGCTTTACAATGTGTGTTTCCTGCGAATCTTGGCACGTGCATGCATATGGGTCGTGAATGCGGGGAAACCACTTGCATGCGTGAGCATGCAGTACTGGCTTGGTGTTCTAAGCAGTCTGATTGAGGCTGGTAGACCTGCCTGGCACCAGGCAGGTGTGTAGCGCCACTTGAAAGTGACGTATTCCAGTGCCGTTGCTGCTTGGCCCAGAAGCCAGAAATACATGCACGCCAGGTGGCTTGCTGCCATCAGCGGCCAGACACGCTTATCCTACCAGGTCTTTACCCAGCAACGATAGCAATCTTTACCACACCTCTGACTTTCTACCACCATTTTGAACTGGAAATTCTCATCTTTTGTGGCTGATCCTTGACGTGCATACGCTTCGTGCGTTCGCAGGCCCTACGTCACCAGTAGTCGTGCTTGGATACTCGTTGCAGTCTCTGAACCGCGGCCTTCACGCTGTTGTTCTCTCATAACAATTCCGTATAACAACTCAATACATATCTCACTTCTTCGCTGAACACAGCAACACCTGCTAGGTTAAAAAAACCTAGCTCTGGTACATCACCCCACACCACACCTGCCACAGCAACCACATCAGCAATGCAAGCACAACTCCGCAGCAGCACGCCCGCTGCTGGCGTCAGTAGGTCAGCAGTGAAGCCAATGGCGCTGCTGTCTGGCCTGTCTGGCTTGTTTGGGGGCCCACGCAAAGCAGCAAAGGCACAAGACACCACAGTGCTGCGCCAGCAGAAGAAAGAAGAGGTGTGGTGACAGCACTGGACTGCTGCTTTGCAGATTGTCCAATCATATCGCAATGGTGTTCAACCTTTCTATGTGTTGGCTGATTTGTCTGTGCCCGTTACATGGCGTGGTGGAGCAGCAGATGCAGCACCAGTTTTCGCTGTAGCAACACTCAATGCTGCATTGTGCAGCAGCGTTCACACGCCTGTCTCCATCAGTTTATAGCGATTGCTGATGCGGCACAGGATAAACTCACATGTAAGTGCACACACACAAGCAGGCCAGCATACCGCAACATTGTGTTCAGCCTGCACACGCCTGATGACTGTGCTGCTGCTGCTGCTGCTCCTGCTGCTGCTGCTCCTGCTGCTGCTGCTGCTGCTGCTGTGTAGCTGCTGGAGCTGATTGATCCCCTGAAGAGGGGCCTAACAGCAACCATAGAGGACCAAGAGGAAGTGGAGCAAGGTAGGCACATGCACAGTAACAGGCAGCAGCAAAGCAGCACCAGCAGCTGAAGCATGCCGCCAAGTATGCAACAGAGTTGGAGGCAGCAGCGCAGGCAACGTGGCACCAGCAGCCTAGAGACATTCGTGTGCTACTGGTGCAGCAGCAGCAGCAGCTGTAGTGACTGGCCGCCACACCCTTGCTGCCCTGACGACAACTAATAAGGTGTGACTCTGTATTGTCTTCAAAATGCAGTGGTGCAGCAGCTGGAGAAGTTGAACCCCACACCTAAACCTCTGGAGTCTCCCTTGCTCAACGGACAGTGGCGCCTGGTAAGTGCTCAGCAGCGCCAGTTTTCATATCATGAGTCAATGGTACGCCGGTTTCAGGTTGGGATCTGGCGCAGCCGCAGAGCAGCGCTAAATGCACTGTGGTAAGACGACGTTCATCATATAGCGCTAGACTGGTATTGGTGGCAAGTGTATCTACCTTTGCTTGTTGTTGTGCGTTATCTCCGCATGTAAAGTGCACCAGTTGGCGGAGCAGGGCTGAGCTCTTGTGCAGCAGCAGCGCTGTGAGCAAGCCTTGCTGCTCCTGTGTTTCCTGCGCTGTTGCTGCTGCTGCTGCTGCCAGTTGTAGCCTACCAGTGACAGCATTCCGAGCAGCAGAAAACAGCAGATACCCCCTATGTGGTCAGCATGACTTGATCTTTTTGCTTCATGCCACTGCTGCTGCTGCTGCTGCTGCTGCCAGGTGTACACGACCAGTGACAGCATCCTGGGCAAGAAGAAGCTCCCTTTCCTTCGACCATCAGGACCCATCTACCAGCTGCTGGGTGAGCATATACGTATACATTCTATCATAAATGTGTCAAGTATGTATCATGCATTCTGTTGCGGTCCATTATGTCCAGCTCAACCGATGCATTGCAAGAGAATCCGGCAGATTGCAGCGCCAGCACGTAGCCGTATCGAGCTTGTGTTTCAATAGGTATGCATATGCATCTGCTGATCATCAGCAGATGCTGATACTCTCTTGTCACCGTCCACTGCTGGCAGACGTCCTGTCAATAACCACTGCCGCCTGTGCAATGCCTGCACTGCCTGCAGATAGCCCCAACTTAAGAGCAGCCAACAAGGAGACAGCTCCACTGTACAACCAGGTGCGGTGCCGCTGAATGATCTTATCTTGTCTTATCACAACCTATCTTACCATGACTGCCAGATCGGATCGCACATGTCACCATCATCTGAGGAGTCAACTCCGCTTTACAACCAGGTGCGATGCCGCTGACTGATAATATCTTGTCCTGTCGCAATCTAGCTTACCATGACTGATTGCACATGTCACCATCATCTCAGGAGACAGCCCCACCTCAGGAGACAACCAGGTGTGATGCCGCTGATTCTGCCAATGCTGTAGTGGACGAGGTGTAACAGTTTGTCGTAGGCCTGTCCTTCACGGTGAATAACATTTTAATTGCAGGCTTATGGATCTTGTCTGCTTGCCTTTCTTCGTGTACGGATGCTCTTTTTTGTGCCTGGTGTATGCTGAGCTGCGGACCATTGTGGTGAACGGGCGTTGCAGTTCAGCCTATACAATCACAGTCTATACAATCACAGTCTATACAATCACATCCAACTGGCTCGTTGAACAACCAGTCTGTCGACGTGCAATGACCTCTCTTTGTGCCAGGTGTATGCTGAGCTGCGGCCCATGTCGGTGAACAAGGTGGCGGTGCAGCTCCATGTGTACAACAGCCGTGCATTGACCTCTTCTTTGTGCTTTTTTTTGTATGCCGAGCTGCGGCCCATGTCAGTGAACAAGGTGGCGGTGCAGCTCCATGTGTACAACAGCCATGCATTGACCTCTTCTATGTGCTTTTTTGTGTGCTAGGTGTATGCTGAGCTGCGGCCCATGTCAGTGAACAAGGTGGCGGTGCAGCTCCATGTGTACAACAGCCGCATTGACCTCTATGCTTTTGTGTTAGTATGCTGAGCTGCGGCCCATGTCAGTGAACAAGGTGGCGGTGCAGCTCCATGTGTACAACAGCCGTGCATTGACCTCTTCTTTGTGCTTTTTTTGTGTGCTAGGTGTATGCTGAGCTGCGGCCCATGTCGGTGAACAAGGTGGCGGTGCAGCTCCATGTGTACAACTCTTCTTTGTGCTTTTTTTGTGTGCTAGGTGTATGCTGAGCTGCGGCCCATGTCAGTGAACAAGGTGGCGGTGCAGCTCCATGTGTACAACAGCCGTGCATTGACCTCTTCTTTGTGCTTTTTTTTGTGTGCCAGGTGTACGCTGAGCTGCGGCCCATGTCGGTGAACAAGGTGGCGGTGCAGTTCAAGACCTTCAAGATATTCGGCCTCATCCCCATCACAGCGCCACCATCAGCAAAAGGTGCAGCGATGAGCGGATTTATCGCAACCATGTAGATATAAGCATCAGTAGTGCTTGATAGTGCTTGTTACAGTGCTAGTACAGTAGGCCTCATCCCCATCACAGCGCCACCATCGGCAAGGTGCGGCAGTATTGGCGTTGCAATCAGCTATCAATCACAATACATGTGCCGTGTGTGCCCAGATTGTGCTATATTGCTGCTTCTGGTTGGCCTCATCCCCATCACAGCGCCACCATCAGCAACAGGTGCGGCATTGCGTGGAAACAAGCTATCACAAATTGACGATGTTTCAAACATGTGCTGTCTGTACCAGTAATGTGTTGTATTGCTTTTTCCGGTGGCCTCATCCCCAGCACAGCGCCACCATCGGCAAAAGGTGCGGCAATACTGTGTGGCAACAAGCTATCACAAACAGTTTATGTGCTATGTGTTGCCATATTGTGTTATCTTGCTGCTTCCGGTTGGCCTCATCCCCATCACAGCGCCACCATCAGCAAAGGGTGCGGCATTGCTGCATAAAGTGCACCGCACAGATAGAGCACCAATGCTTGAAGCCTCACACAATGCAGAACAAAGCACTACAGCACTCTGCCAGCCGGGCACCATGCACGGCATGCTGGCAGCACTACAACAGTGCCGTGTGTTGCCCATGATTGCTGAAGAAACCATGATGGGCAGTGACACAGCCGTGTTGCTGACTCTGCTGCTGTTGACTTTGCTGTGGCCTAACATCTGCTGCTGCTGCTGCTGCTGCTGGCAGGTGAGCTGGCGATGACGTACCTTGATGAGGAGATACGCATCAGCAGAGGGGACAAGGGCAACCTCTTCGTGCTGCTCATGGACGACCCTGATGCACGGCCCTAAGCGGCCCTAGGTGGCCTTTGGCAGGCCTGCTATCTACAATGCAGCCCAAGGCGGCCCTGTAGCCCTAGCCCTAGCAGCCCTAGCTAGGTGGCCTCCGGCAGCCCTAGGCCTGCCTAGGCAGGCTTAGCTAAGCTACCTATAGGCAGCCGTAGGACCCGCCTGCAGGTGCTTGATGCTGCTGCGACGCACGGCCGCGGCCCTAAGCGGCCCGGCCTAGGCTAGGCAGAACTACACAGCCTCGAGCGGCTCTTCGTGGCTAGCCACTAAGAGCGTACTAAGCGCTTAGTACGCTGCTGCGTGGCGTAGCTGGACATGGACGACACGCCGGCTCAGGCTGAGGACATGTCTGAGTGGTGCTGAGGCGCTGAAAGAGCGCTCGCCTGCAGGGCGGTTGTTGCAAGTTACAATTCATACGCATCGAAAGCAGGGCCTTGGCCTGCTTAAGCCTATGCTCCGGTAGGGCGCGGAGCCGGCGGGGTTGATGCTCAGCCGTTTGTGCAGCTAGCTGTTTGTGCAGCGCTGCAGCAACAGCAGCCGGGCTGAATGCAAGTTGTCTCCGAGTTTTGGTGATCCTGGTAACTGGCAATGGCTGCAGTTGATATCGGCTGAATCAACCCTTCAGATACAGCACCACAAAAATGTTGGAAGCCTTCCAACATTTTCGGAACCCACGAGCAGCATGCATCCAGTAGAATGTCCGTGACTGAGAAGTTCTCACAAGCTATATACATCGGACATGATCATGGCGCCATGCGTGCAACCAGCCAGCACTCAGCCAGGTTGGTTGGAAGGTCCAACCACTAGGCCAAACTGGGCCTGATTGGTTAGGGGTTTTTGGGGGTTATCCTCACCGGTTTTCCGGGAAAATCATGACCGGGCGCCCGTGGTCATGACCGCCGGCGTGGTCATGACCGGCCCTTGGCCGTGCTGGTGAGTAACGCCCTTGTCTGGCAAGCATGGCCTTCAAACCGGTCAGGCGTGGTTGGACAGTAACTGAGCTATGCCGGCGAGTGTCCCGATAGAGTGGCCGGCGAAGATCTTAACCAACTGCTGCAGGGCACATATGTCAAACGCGTAGGTGTTACACGTAAATATGCATGACACGCAACAGGGAACGTGTGCATTCATGCAATCCGCACAGTTAGCCACTGCTTAGATGCTGCTGCTGTTGTCCGTGCCACCACTGCCACATTGTGGTGTAGCACACATGCTCAGCCTGAGACCACACATGCTCAGCCTGAGACCAGGCTGGTGTGTGCACCTCAACTGCACACCCCTCACTGCTGCTTCCCTTTGCCACACAGCTGGCTGTCAAGGCTATTGAGGCACACAGCACAGAAAAATGCTCCTGCATGCATGCGTGCCCAGCTGCGAGCTTCCTTTTGCAACAAGCATGTAAGGCAAATGGCACATATACGTATGCATTGAGCCTGAGGTGCTAGCTTCACATGACTTGACTCATGTAGATGCATGCTGACTGATGCTGGTACATCAGCTGCAGCTGCACAGCACATGCCTGTGCAAGATACACACACATATCGTATGCATGCAGCTATGCGTATTCTTAAGGCACTTCTGAGCAAAACACAATACCATGCATGCACAAGGTGTATTGCTGAAACCACCCATACCAAGACCATCGCAAAGCCAACAGTACACCATGGTAAACCTCTGGTTACTCCTTGCTGCCCCATCTGCTTCTTGTGCTGTCAACACATCGATATGTTTATGTAGAACCATCCACCAGCACAACACCAACAGCTGCAACAGCTGCTCATGACCAACATGCAGCGCAGCCAAATGCTTCACTACTGCCCATCTGCTGCAAGTGCCGAGCCTTCCCTAGACTGCGTCCAAGTCCTGTGATGGTACACAATGCAGCCAGCTGCTGAGTAAAGCGAGCTACCTGCAAGCAGCAGCACATCGAAGCTGCATGTCAGCATGCACAATCCTCGTGCCACGCATGCACAACATGCTGCATGTACAGCCAGCAGGCATACAGCACTGCGCACGGCAGCAAAACATGTTGTGATTCATGCATGACACTAGGGCTAGAGCTGAAATCCAGGTTGCTGGACAGTCAAACGTGTGCAACGAATGCTGTTGTTGCAGACTTCTGCGAGCACTACCAGACACTACTGTACTGAAGGTAAGCTAGAGCACCAGAGTTCTGCTGCAACACTCTCCTGGCGACAAGGTGCAATGCTATAAGCAGCATCAACTCACCTGCTGCAACATTAGAAGCATGTCGCACGCTAGTGGGGTGTTATTGAGTGGCTGCGCTGTGCGTTGAAGATTTGTTGCTGCAGTTCAGTAGATCCACGGCAGCTCAGCCGGGGCAGCAGGCCACACACACAGCGAGGAGGTCTGCTGTGCTGCAAGCAAAGCGCAGGCAGCGGACGTTGCAAGTTGAGCGGCAGTTCGCACAAGCACAGGAAAGGACAGCGCACCTGCATATAGCTGCTCGCACGTGCTGCTACCTCATTTGTCATCAACTTGGCTGCCGCCTGACACCCTGACAGTGCGGACCTGCAGACCTCACATTTCATCGCACACGCATGCTTACAGCAGTGCTAGTGCGGCAGTTATCTCGCAGGTCTGTGGGTTGTCAACAGCATCTTGTACATCTGGGCAACTGCGCACGATCCTGCACTTCACTGCTGCTGCTGCCACTACCGTTGCTCGGCTGTTTGTTAGCAGCCATGATCACTATGCGAGTGAGATCTGTGACATACACTGCTTCTGCTGCTGCTATAGCTGCAAGCTTTGTGCCTGAATTGCTGGATGCTGCCCCCAACTGCATACACACCTTGGTGCATCATCTCAGCGGAAGAAAGGTGCCACCAGTTGACCTCCTTAACTGCCCATCGTAGCAGCACCTACGCAGGCACCATCTGTATGTTACAACATTCATGTACTTCAGCAGTTCTCCAGCAGAGTGCCGCTGCCCAGCAAGCGCTGCTCAAGCACTGTCTGTAAAGCAGAACAAGGTGCTGCTGGTAGCTGCTGAACACAGTCGACATGCCCCGCCTACCAGTTCAAACGTTATCTGCTGTCAGACACGATGTCGCTCTGAACGTGGCATCTCCTCGCTGACCACCACCAGCTGCTGCTGCTCTGCCACAAGTAGGCTTGTGATCTTGGCCCCCAGGCGCTGCCATCAGCCAGCACACGCCATACGTCGTGAATAACTATAAAGTAAAGGTTTTGCAAGGATGCGGCTTTGACAGCGGTGCTTGTGCGAACCAGAGGCGTTCAACTGCATCGAATGGATTTCTCCATACTCCGCAACCATGTCTTCTAGCCAACACAGATGAACGTACACAACTCTCGGATGTTTTATCTGCAGCGCAGCACAGCAGCTGCTGTGGCGAATTTGAGTGGGGCTGTCATTGTCACTTGTGCAAGGTACCACCAATCAGCGCATCAGCGTACACGCTTCATACTGTGACTAACTAACCGAAATACTAGTATTTTCCGCGATCCTGGCGGCAGACTCGTTGATTTCTTGCATCACGGGTGATTAGCTGGTGGTTAAGGCCTTCACCGCCCCCTAACCCTGAGCCCCAGGCTGGGCCAAGCCCTTCACCAGGAGCGGGAAGTCATTGACTGGTGATGCCGGGTTACCCCCCCCCCCAACCAATCAGGCCCAGTTTGGCCTAGTGAACGGCACATGCACGCTCAACCCGTGCGCACAGGTCACATGGCTGTGCCACATGGCATGTGCAGCAGTGATACCAACAGGCAACATGGTGCTAGTACGAGACCATGCCAGCTGCGAAGCACATGCGACTGACACCGTGCTCAACAAGCGATTGCATTGATTCTAGAATCCAGATCTGGCAGAAAATCTGCATTGACATTGCAGCACAGCATGAGCCATCAGATCTTTATATTTGAAATTGTCATCATCATCATCAAATTTGAAATTGTAAAAGTAAACTCTCTCCCCTCCCGGAGAATTGGACTAATCAGCCAGCAACCCAAATAATTGGCAGTTCCTGCACTTTGCAGTGCAGTTGCACTGAACATGGAGCATGCACATGATGCAAATGCCAGTGGCTCCTCACTACTAATCAGTGATGCCGCATCTTTGATGGGCCATCAAACTATGTGGCATACAATGCTGGGCTAGCTCATACCACATCAATGGCGCGCATCATGTTGCCAGTGTCAGGCTGCATGCCAGTCCAGTCCAGCCTGCCAGAAATTGGTTCAGGTAGAAACACTCTTGAGAAATGCTGCTGCAGTGCTGCTGCCGCAGCGCGCCGCTTACTGCTGTCATGTGCTGGATCCTTCCCTGCTGTTCTTCTTCCCTAGCAATGACTGCTGTGCCTGCTCTGCTCAACATTGAGGCAATGAAGCAGCATCAGCAGCAGCTGGCCGTGGGCTGGCACTGCTTGCTACGTTTTAGTTGCAGACATTGTGCATGCTGTGCTGCTCAGTGCTGCTCAGCACTTGAACTGCAGCCTGCATGCGACATGTCTTCTGCAAAACAGGGTGGAGCCCGTGGGCTGATAGGGGCCACATGTGCTGCACTGCCACCAGCGCCACCGCCACCACTGCTGCTATGTAAAAAGAAGTCGGCTGGGTTTACATAGCTTGCGCGGCTGTCAAAGCCAGTCTGGATGCTGGAAGAGCTAGTGAAAACAAGGCTGTCTGTCAAACCTGCTGGCATAGCTGCAGTGCTGGAACTTCCAGTGAAGGCTTCACAATCTCCTGATGCTGCTGCTGCTGCCGCAGCTGCTGCTGCTTGAGCTGCAGCTGGAACTGCTGTTGCCGCTGGAGCTGGTGGTGCTGCCAATGGTGGGACTGCTGCAATGTATGTATCAGCACCTGCTGAGGCTGCTGTTGTTGCCCCAATCACACTGGGTGCTGTTGCTGATGTTGTAGCACCCGATGCACCAGGATGTGTTGCGGCTGCTGGCCTGATATCACCTGCACCAACACCAGGCTCAGCAGACCTTGCTGCATTGGCGTCACTGAAACTGCTGCAGGCTGCTGACTGGTCAGCTTGATGTACTGACAGCTGAGCACCGCATGCCCGGCAACAACTTGCAGTTGCGCTGTTGTAAAAACGCTCTGTACTCTCACCAGCAGCATAGCCAGTGCCTTCTATGCACGGCGCTGCTGCTGCTGCTGCTGCTGGCGATGCAGTCAACGGTGCCGGTGGTGGTGGTGGTGCTGCTGCTGCTGCTGTTGCTGCTGCTGCTGCTGTCGCAACCTGCAGTGCTGGTGCTTTTCTCAGCGCTGCTGCTGCAACTCGTGGAGAAGCTGCCGCTGACACAACTGCTGCTGCTGCAGCAGTAGCAGCAGCACCAGGACTCCTGCATTGCAGCATCTGCCGAGTGCTGCTGCTGCCGGAAACGAACCCTGAGCGTCGCACACCTGACCGCATGTACCATGGCACATGCTGCTGCTGCTGCAGCAGCCGCAGCGCCACTGTTAGTGCGGGACTCAGCACACTAGGCGACGCTGGTGTCTCCACTCCGTTGGAATTTATGACAGGCTGAGGTATGTGCAGCGCAGCAGGCCTTGCAATGCCTTTAAATGTGCGTCTGGTTGACTTGTGGGCTGCTAGAGGATTACTGATACTACTAGTATTAGTGGTTGTAGGCACATGTGCAATGCTAGCTGGAGTATAGAACTGCACTGCCTTCTTTTTCTTGAAACTTGAATTCAAATTCGAAGCAGCATGCTGAGCGCTTATGCTTGTTGGGCTGCTAGCAGCTCCAGTGCCGCACCAGCTGCTGCTGCTGATGCTGCATGCGAGGGGGTTGTCAAACATCACCGCCGTCATGTCTGGTGTTACAGGCTGTACTGCTGCTGCTGCTGCTGCTGCTGATGGACTTCCAGCGTCTTCCTTGGCCAGTTTGGAAGCAGCAGCTGCTGCATGTTCCTTGTATGGACACTTAGGCTGGCCGCACTCATAGGTATAGGGTGTGCTGCAATCCTGCAAGTTGAGTCTGCTGCAACCAGCAATGTAGCACTTTGCTGTGGTACCATCGACCTCATCTGCCATGTCACACTGCTGCTGCTGCTGCTGCTCCTGTTCCAGCAGGCTGACTGCCTCGCAGAGCTGCTGCTCCAGTTCCACTGCCTGCTGCGCCTGCTGCTGCCGCCCCCATTGGGTGTGGTCGTAGGCCAGCTTCAGGCCCAGCGTGAGCAGGCAGCCCGCCAGCTCAAAGATGACGGGGATGGCGCCAGCCAGCGCGCCAAGCAGCAGCAGGTACACCAGGCTCAGCACAGTGCCTGCAGCGGTGCAAAACAGCCGCCGCAGCAGCAGCAGCAGCAACACCAGGTTTTCAACAGGGACATGTGACAAGGACTGGCCCATTTCAAAGGCACGCCTAATGACTGGGCAGGCTGACTGTCTGAACCATATGCTGTATGTGTCAATATAATGAAATTGCTGCAGCCACTGCTGTAGCTGCTCTACTAGGTACTTGGTCGAACCTGCTAGCTTCTGCATCTAGATTCTGCGACCTACCTGTTCAGGTGGCTATTTGCGCTACAGAGCATGCTTTGAATCTCTTGTGAGCAGCATTGGACGCACGGCACACCATATAAACTGAGGCAAGCACGCATCCCTAAACTGCATATACACATCCACTGCATTGCTGGTTCCCCTGATGCTCACCCAGCAGGTAGAGCAGGCTCCAGAGCAGGCTGATGTCTGCTGCTGAGCGCGTGAGCAGCAGCTTGATGACCTGCGGCACCAGGCTCAGCGCAAGGATGCTGCCCCCTGCAGACAGGGACATGCCCAGAACGTGCTTAGATACGCCAATTTGGCGACTTAGGATTTCTCAAGCGACTTACGACGCGCTGAGGTGGCATTTGGCGTAGATGCAGTGCAGTGTCGAACAGACAGTACTTAGTGCTGAGCAGCAGCAGGCATGACTCACCGACGTATCCCAAAGCGTCCCTGCCAGCGTCTGACAGGACCGAAGCTTCCATTATGAAAGTCTCTAACTAATCACGAGCTTACTCAGGCCAAGATGGTGCCTTCCGAAGCAGAATCTCCGCTTATTTTAACAAGTGTCGCGTCCGCTATCCCTGCAGCACAATCGCCGCTTAGCGAGAAAAACGTTTAAACTATATATTGAACTACAGCATCTTCCCCATTAGCTGTTAATAAACGTTGTCACCCGGTGCGTGTGACCCTCAAGCTGTGAATGACAACACTGCGTTTGCGCGCCCACCATCTGCAACAGGAAGGGCTGGAAAATAATTTTTTTTAAAGAATTAAGCATAGTTTTAGTTGGCACCTATATGAGTTGTGGCCTTGCTCAGGCTGAGCAACACTCTGAGACTCTGTATGACTGGCTGCGTAGCTGCATGCAGACCAAGCCTTGGTCAAGGCCCGACCCCCCTGTTCCTCCTGTGTTTTTCAGCATTTCCCCGTGTTCCCCGCGATATATCGAAACGTTTTAATCCAGAATACTACAATGAAATCGAAGAAAACAAACCACCTCACTACAGTACTGGAAGGTGTTCATCATCCAGCTGAGCTGCAGCAGTGTCATCACACTATTCATAAATAGCATGTCGCAGGCTGAATCAGCCTCAGTGAGGCTCAGCCTGTCAGCCTGGTGACCAGCTGCCGCAGCTCAGCTCAAGATGACAGCCTGCGGTCGCGGCACGAGCAGGCTGAGATTGGTGACAGAGCTGCACAAGCAGCACATATCCAAGATTCCATCGAAAGCCAGAGTGAGATCATATAGGTTACGTAACGATGCATACATCACATTCAAACATTGTCGCTTTGAAGGGCATACGTTTGTACTCACTGAGAACATGCTGTTTGAAAACACACAGTGTGGTATTACCAGTGGTTAGACTCACGCAATAGCACAAACGGACAGGGAGGGTGAGAGGGAGGGTGGGCTAGTTAGAGGGGGTAAAAGCGAGAATCAGGGCAGTAGGAGAGGACAAGCATGGTAAGGTGGATGAAAGAGGCAGGGAGTCAGTGGGTAAGTGAGTCAGTGAGTGATGAGTGAATAAGTGACATACGGACTTGGTGTCTGATTGTGTTAGCAAGTGGTGGGTGGGTGGGTGCACGAGTGTGCGTGTGGGTGGGTGGATGACGAAGGGGTGAGTGAGTGAGTGAGTGAGTGAGTGAGTGAGTGAGTGAGGGAGGGAGGGAGGGAGAGAGCAAGGGAATACGTGACGCTGCAAGGGATGAAGTGAGCGACTTGATGAAAGAGGCAGTAGGTAATGGCAACAATACATACGCGCAGCCCTTGCATTGCGATGCAGGCGATCGCCGGGCCTAAGTGTGCAAGCAAATCACGCATGATTGATCATGACAAGCTGCATGTCTGCGAGGAAAGTCATAAGCTGGCTCATGCAATTGCAAACAAAGCTACCCTACAGGACACGTTGATTGCTGTGCCGACCCCTGCAATTCAGATGTAAATGCTGGTAGCTGCTGCGGTGGGTGCTGTTTGTTGCGATTGTTGCTGTTGCCGCTGCTAGCTGGCTGACCCCTGCGCAGCTCAGATGTACATGCTGCTGCTGCTGCTGCTCAGCAGGCTGTTGCTGCTGCTGCTGCTACTGCTGCTGCTCAGTAGCGGCTGCTACTTGGGATTTGTGCTGGTGACATTTTGTTTCTCGACCACGTGATGTTCAAGACGCCGCTGCAAAGCGCTGTGTGCAGTGTTCACCACGGCATCCTGGCTGATACCAGCTGGCACAATGTGCTTGCTTGAGCTCTACCACCCATGTGTGATAACATAATCTGTCGACAGATTGTGACGTCACAATGACGGTCATTGAGGGATCTGCTTGCAGACCATAATGGGCAGCAGCTCTATTGATTGCGGTTCTTGCAGGGATTGCAGTTTTGTCTGCTGTACACTGCTTGTGTATTGCCGTGGCTGGCCAGCAGTGTACCGCAGTGGGTCACTGGCACTGTTACACTACAGCTGCAGCTGTAGTGCCGCACAGCATGCCATCAGTGTACTACACCGACACTGCCAAACGCTGCTGCTGCTGTATGCATGAAAAGAAGGGGTGCAGTGCTCACCAAACGGCCCGAAGTCAGCGTCCACCATGGTGGCAACCGCAGCTGCCAGCAGCCCAACCAGCAGCACTGCTGCTCCACGGCCAAGGGGCCACCTGCCCATGGGTGCCGTCGCGTAGCACAGCACGCTGCGTTAGAATGCTCTGACTTTCAGCAACCTGTACAAGCAATGATGGAGCATTCGCGAACAATGGTCAGCTTGCTGGCATGTGCAGCGGGCGATACGATACGATGGGCTTATTTTGCGTTGTTATGGTGAAGACGACAGAGTGATGGGCTCCTTTGCCTGCTCAGTCGAGATCTGAAGGCCATCACACGGTACGCAAGACTATTACTGATATGCTTGAGGTTTGGGTAAGCTGATGGTGTGCTGCTATGGCCAAGAAAACCGGGTGCTGAGCTCCTGTGCACAGTGTGCACAGGCAAGTGCCCGCCTAGCTAGCGGATTCTCGGCTAACACCGACGCTAGACTAGTCCAGCACCAGCAGTGAACAACAGGAGCTATATCATGTCGGTAGAGTCGGTTCGGACCTGACTGATCCCACCCGAAAAGGACCGCGTTCAAATTTGCCCTTGTCTGTCCGCTGCTGCGTAAGGAGAAGCTGATAATACCGTCGTCGGGAACCAATACACCAACATTAATGTCAGCTGCACGGCATCACGATCTAAGCATGTGGATCCACGCATTTTCAACCTTAACCCCTAGGCTGCTGGCATGGCAGGGTCATGTTGAAGTGTGAACTTCTGGTGCAGCGGCTGCGCTTGGTTGTCTTTGCTGTCTGAATATGCGTATCAGCCGTAGTTTTCAATTTGTGGTGTCATTGACGCAGCAGGGTGCTGATTTGGCGCATTGACAGGACTCTGCTGATGACAGGTGACCTGGTGATATGCAGCTGCACTGCCCTCTGGGACAGAGAAGTCGTGTCAAGGCTCGCATGCCCTGTGCTGAGCTATTACGCTGCTCACTTAGCGCTCGTACGAGTTGGTTGGTGCGTCCTTATGCCTTGACAGACGAGACAGCAGTGGCTGCTGCTTGGCAAGCAGCAAGCCATGCCACTTGCATTTGGTTCGGTCTTTTACAAGAAAACAAACCTCTCAAATCACGGCCTGTGGTATGGTTAACACCATAGCGTGCACGTGTGGGCATTGCCCATGAGCTACTAGTACTACTGAGTAGGTCCAATAGACGCCTTACAACTAACATTGTATGTTGCACCGCTAGTAGCACGCACGTAGCTGGCCAGCAGTAGCCAGTGCTACGGCACCAGCCCCTGCACCAGTGCTATGGCACCACTCAGCTGCATCAATCTTGGTGCATATGCAGGTGCTGCATCTTCTGTTGCTGTTGCTGCTGCTGCTGCGTGTGCTGCTGCTCAACCTCATCACCTCCCTCTTCCTGCGCAGATGATGCTTGTGCCTGCTGCTGCTGCTGCTGCCGCTGCTGCTGCTGCTGCTGTTGCGCAGCACCTAGGGCGTTTTGTGCTCCCAGCAGCGCCGTCTTAGCAGCAGCTGCCAACCCTTTTGCAGGAGCAGCAGCTGCCGCAGGTGCCACGCGAATCACACCCCGCGCCACTTGCCAGGGTTCAACACACCCTTCCCTCCAGCCCCTCACAGACGGCCCTAAACCCCGCACCAAAACCTCAGCGGCATCCACAAAACCGCCCTGAACCTCGCAAGCTGCCGCCCTTAAACCCTGCAAGAGGCCAGCCGGGGTTTCAACCGGCTGCGGAACGAGGGTTCCACCGGCTAGCACAACCTCTGCACCGGCAGCGACGCCAGCACCAACACCTAACGCCTCATACAATAAAGCCCTAGCAAAGCTAGCGCTGCTCTCGCGCATTGCATCATGCAACACAGAGCTAGAGCTAGGTGCGGCTGCTGCTCCTGCTGCCGCTGCCCTGTTGCGGGACCAACCGCTGCTGACTGCACCGCTGCCGTGCCGATTTGCTGACGCTGCTGCCTTGCTGGCAGCAGCGACTGCTGCCGCCGTTACCCGCAGCCGCCGCTGTACGCTGCTAGCGCCACTGCTGCTGCTAGCGCCACTGCTGCTGCTGCTGCCAGCCGCCATGCCCGCTGCAGATCTCCCAGCTGCCGTGACAGCCCCTCCTAACGCCCCTTGTAACGTAGCAGCAGGGCCAGCCAGCAGGGCAGCTACTGCCCCTCCAACCTTTACCACACTGCGAATCGGAGCCACACCCACCAAGAATTTGTGTGCCTGATTCCTCGCAATGTCACGCATCCAGGCTGATGTGGCAGCAGCTGCAAAACCCTCCCAGCCCACCACGCCGGCAAACCTCAAGGGTTTAAGGCTGAGATCAACCCCGCCCCAAGGTACGAGGTTCAGCAGCTCGAGGAAGTCGCCTTCGCGCAGGGCTGCTACGTCGATGCGGCGGGTGCGGTAGTCAATGCAAACCCCTGAACCCCAGATGACAACTTTCTGGAAGAACGGCGGCTGTACACTGACTGGTGCCAGCTGCTGCTGCTGCTGCTGAGATGCGGCTCCACTGCTGCTGCTGCTGTTGTCCTCCGGGGAGTCAGCACTGCTTGCTGCACTCACAGCTGTAGCAGCAGCAGCAGCAGCGGCAGCAGCGGCAGCCGCTGCTGCCGCTGCTGCTGCTGCCACTGCGGCTGTCAGGGGGTTCTCTACCGCCGCCACTGCTTCTGAGACAGAGCCGAAAAATGCAACGAGGAAAGCCACCAAATCCTGGTTGAGCCTTAGCCGTAGGGGCAGCAGCGCAACACCCAAGCGGTACTCTTCGACTTCTGGAGCAGCAGCAGGGTCAGGCCGTACCGTCTCTAGCACGACAGCAGCAGCAGGCAGCAGCGAGTCTGGTGCTAGCACTGCTGCAGGCCAGCCCTGTAGCATACCACCTAGCAGCTGCTGCTGCTGCTGTGGCTGCTGCTGTAGCTGACTGGTGTCTGCTGCTGCTGCTGCTGCTGCTGCAGAAGACGTCACAGCTGGCGTTCTGGGGCTGATCAAACCACCAGCAGGACCTGGCGTGCTGCTGCTGCTGATAGCAGGACGAGCCCTGCTGATGCTAGCACCACCTCTAATACCAGGTCTCCTAACCGACAAAACTTTGGACCAACTTCTACTGCTGCCACCGCTGCTGTTGCCACCTGTCCCTGCTGCAGCACTGCTGCTGCCAGATCCAGTAGCACCAGCATGGTTAGCGCTGCTGCTGCTGCTTGCTGCGCCAACTGCTGCTGCTGCCATCCTCCGTGGCCCCTGGCCCGCTGCTGCTGCCGTCGCTGCAGCTGCAGCAGCTGCAGCTGCAGCAGCAGCCGCCGCAGTCACTGCTGCTGCCACACCACTGCCGGGGCGGCCAGTACTGCTGCTGCCGCTGCCGGCAGCAGCAGCAGCAGCAGCACCAAGGCAGTCGCGCACCTCCATCGACCCAACTGCTACTGCCATTCTGCTGACATGGCAATGCCCTGGTGGATAAACCTCGACTTGTAACGCCACACCATCCACTTCCACTTCTAACCGTCCACCGGACGACCCTGCTGCTGCCCTGCGACGTTGCCTGCTGCTAACACCCTTGCGCAATGTGCTGCTGCTGTTGCCGTGTCGTAACGGGGCTGTTATAACAGCTCCCCTGTCATGTAACACAAACATGCCAGATAAGCCCTTGCAGATCAGGCGCGTCGCAGGAGCTGGGGCAGAAGGGTCTAGCGGCAGCAGCCGCTGAAACACAGGGTGGGCCAAAACCCTGGACCAGGGCGACACAAAACCTCGGCGAGCACTGCGGAGTACGCAAGCTGCATCAGATGCAGCAGCAGCAGCAGATGCGGGGCGCGTACCAGCTGCTGCTGTTGCATTACTCTGCTGACTAATAGCTGCAAACTCTGGCATTCGACCAGAAGCAGCAGCAGCAGCAGCAGTGTCGGAAGCAGCTGTAGCAGGGTCTAGATAGTCCTCCTGAACCCTGATAGGTGGTTGAACACCAGCAGCTGCTGTTGCTGCCGCAGTACTGCTGGCGATGCTGCCGCTGCTACTGGCTAGCGCTGCTGCTGCTGCTGGTGGTGCCTGGAAGTCGCTGCTGGTACGGCTGCTCTGCATGCTAGCGACAGCCGCAGCAGCATGCCCGTCCGCTGCTGCTGCTGCTGCTGCTGCCACTGCTGCTGGGTCAGCATACCACACACCAGCAGCTGCTGCCTCTTCTGGTTCATGTTGGTACAACTCGCCTGCATACCCTGCTGCTGCTGCTGCCCTCCTAGCACGTGCAGCTGCAGCAGCACCCTCTGCTGCTACTGCTGCTGCTGCCCTCGGACTAATGACGTCAAACTCCTCCTCACTAGATGTCACTAACATGTCATAACAGCTGTCATCATCCATGGCAGTTGCCGCAGTGGACAGAGCATGATCTGGCCCAAACCCTGGACCCTGATCTGACTGGGGTTCAGGGCTTAGGAAGAAGTCGTCTAAAACCACAGGCACTGCAGGCGGTGCTTCCACTGCTGCTGCTGCTGTCAGGTCACCATCAGCTCCTGGGAGCATAGCAAGGATGCTAGCTGCAAGCAGGCTCTCATCAAATGCGCCAAGCCCCACTGTTCCACCATACATGCTGCTGCTGCAGCTGCTGTCCTGAGTTGCAAGATCAAGATCCTCACTGTAACCAGCAGCTGCTGCTGCCAGTGGTGGTGCTGCAGCTACCTGTGGTGTCCTAATGCCGGCTGCCGCTGATGACGGCGATTCAGGTAGCTTGCCGTGAATATGATCAGCAGCAGCATGTGCAGTAGCAGCCGGCTGCAGCAGGCATGCCAAGCCGGCAGGCTGCAGGGCTCTTGCTATGGCAGTGCCCTGCTGCTGCTGCTGCGTGTCATCCAAGCCCCAGTCTTGCAAGTATGATCCTGAGAGCCTCGGGGCCGCAGCTGCTGCTGCTGGCTTCACCTGCTGCTTTTGCTGTTGTTGCCCTGATGTGCCGGAAGCATCCTCTGCAGCACTGCCTGCTGCTTTCACAATGCTGCTGCTGTCAAGCTGCTGCTGCTGCTGCTGTGTCTCTGAACTGCCAGCATCAGTATTGTCACAGTGCAGAACCGTACTGCTGCTAAGGCTGTAGCAGGGGGTAGGGCTGGGAGTGGGGTACCATCCCCCAGACAGAAACACAGATGAATCAAGTGGCTGTCGCTGCTGCTGCTGATGATGATGATGCTGGCGGTGAATGCCTCTGCTGCCAACTTGTGTCGAAGTTGCTGCTGCAACTGCTGCTGCAGTGGCAGCATCAGAGGCAGCTACTGCGCTGCCACTGGCAGCAGGGGTCCGCGGCTGACCCCTGCTGCTGCTGCTGCTGTTGTTGTTACGTCTGAAGGCATCCTCTTGTAATGCAGACAGCACATCAGCTGTCACTCTCGCCTCATCTTGCTGCTGCTGTCCACCTACCACACCAGCCACGGATGCAGCCCCAGCACAGCTACTGCCAGCAGTGACACCCCTGACGCTCGCACTTGCTTGCTTGCTGCTGCTGCTGCTGCTGCTGCTGGCTGTGGCAAACTTAAGGGGATTGCGCAGCAGTGCATGTGCCGCCCATTGATTCATCAGCTGCACTGCCAGAGCAGCAGTGTCCTTGCGCAGTGTGCCTGTCAGGTGGCTGTTGGTAACCTCCACCTCCCTGCATACGCAGCAACATTTGAATCATTCGTAACATGTTGCAACAGTGTATATGACATGTAACACAATGGTTGCAGCAGCGATATCATGGCAGCAGTGGCCTTGCGCAGTGTACCTGTCAGGTGGCTGTTGGTCACCTCCAACTCCCTGCACACGCAGCATCATTTGAAACACATGTAACATGTTACAAATGTGAATATGACATGTGAAAAAGTGGTCGACGCGGGTGGTACTATGGCAGCAGTGTCCTTGCGCAGTGTGCCTGTCAGGTGGCTGTTGGTATCCTCCACCTCCCTGCATACGCAGCATCATTGTGACATCATAATAACAATATCACTATGACCTGTGACATTCACAAATAACAAGGTCAAAGCAGGTGGTACTATGGCAGCAGCACACTTCCAACAGTAAGGTACCTCAAGAACTGGTACAAGCAGGTGCGGGTGGGGGTGCATGTTGAAGCAGTACGCCTGTCAGGTGAATGCAAAGTACCTCGACCTCCCTACACTGAAAGGCTGTGACACATGTTATCTGATAACAACATGTCACAGCTAGAGGTATTGAACAAGTCTCAGCCACTCGAAGTTTTACAGCACGCCGGCTGCCCCGCCAGCCCCAGCAGATCAAGTAGCAGCAGCAGCACGCCAAATCCATCTCTAGCACACGATTGCAGAACAAACCAGGACATTGCGTGGTTGGCACTTACAGCATGCCAGCCCCAAATCCAGCAGCAGCAGCAGCATCCACGTCTAGCACACAATCACAGAACAAACCAGGGATATCACCAGGTGAGCACTTACAGCATACCAGGCGCCGCCCCAGCAGCAGCAGCAGCAGCAGCACTAGCACGTCAAATCCATCTCTAGCACACAACTGCAAAACGTAACCAGGGGCACCCAGGTGAGCACTTACAGCATGCCAGGTGCCGCCCCAGCAGCAGCAGCAGCAGCAGGCCGGATCGTCACTGCTAGCCCTCCCTCCTGTGCAATGCAGTGGTAGCCAGCAGCAGACAGACTGAACCCGTGCAGATCAACAGGCGCTGACGCATCCCAACCCCCCAAACTGCTGCTGCTGCTGCTGCTGCTGCTGCCGGCTTTTGCAAGCTGCAGCTGTGCTGCCAATCCACCGCCGCCGCCGCGGTGTGAATGCAGCAGCAGTCCGGAGGTCGGGCCGGACGCTAAACCCCGGGCGGCAGCAGCAGCCACGTAAAACCCTAGCGAGTGCAGCAGCACCTGCTGCGGGGCCCCTTGTCCGGGGTTGAGCGTCCAGTGGGCGCCCTCCAGCAGCAGTGCAGCGGCCATGCGGCTGCTGTTGTGGCTGGTTGGGGTGTCACTGCGGGGCTCGCAGCGCAGAGCAAAGTCTTGAAAGTTGACAACAACCATCAGGTGCTGCTGCTGCTGCTGTAAGGATGCTGCACTGGCTACCGGTGGTGCTGCTGTGTCTGTTGGGCCTGCTGCTGCTGCAGCAATGGGTTCGCAGAACTCTACCAACTGCCCCACCCAATCCATGCTGAGTCCCCCTGGATCCATTGACAGTGTGGCACCACGCAGTAGCACCGACACAACACCGGCAGCAGCAGCAGCAGCAGCAGGTGTCCTGCCAAGACCACTGCTGCTGCTGCTGCTGCCAGATTTTGGGTTAGCTGCTGCTGACACCCGCAGTATCTCCAGCCCAGGGGGACCGTCTGTCTTGCTGTGCAGAGGAATCAGCAGCCCACAGATCTGACCCCCACTACTCCAGAGCTGACCACAACTGCCGCTGCTGCTGCTGCTGCCAGTTTTGGGTTGGCTAGTGAGAAGCTGCAGGCCCTGGACGCTTAGGCTTGTTGCAGATGCCAATGTTTTGCCGCCCAAACCCTGGACATGTAGCAGAGTAAACTCCTCTGCTGAGATCTCAAAGGATGTTAGGCCTGGCAGCTTGCTGCTGCTGCTGCTGGTTGAGGTGATGTGTGGCTTGCTACTGCTGCTGCTGCTGGGAGTGCTGTGCATGTGCTGCAAATGGTAGCTGTGCTTGTGGTGGAGCTTGCTGCTGCTGCTGCCACTGCTGCTGTTTGTGGCTTGCACATAACATTGCAGCCTGCACTGCAGCAGAACAGCAACCTGCAGGCACTGCCCCTGCTGCTGCTGCTGCTGCTTGCCAGCTGCCGCAGCCATCCCACCAGCACCAGTAGCCGGCGCTGCTGCTGCTGCTTGTCCTGCAATCAGTGACTCAAGTAACACCACAACATCAGCCCTGCTCATAAGCCCTGTTACTGCTGGCGCCCTGACATGCACCACAAGCCCTGAACCCTGCTGGCACAGCTGCTGAAACCCCAATACCCCAAACTGCTGCCCACACCCCGACTGACCCTTTGCACCTGCTGCTGCTGCTTCACCTGAGTCATACTGTGGCATGTTATAACATTCACTATAACAGTCAATGTCTTCCTCACTGCCCCGATCCTTTGCATGTGCTGCTGCCATTGCTGCTGCCTGTGCTACAGCCTCTGGTGACGCCCGCGCCCAGGGATCGCATGTAACTGTTACAAACAGCGCTGAACCCCGAGGGACATCGTCTGGGCCAAACCCTAGCTCTACAGCAGCAGCTGCCAAACCGTGCTTTGCCGCTGCTGCTGCACCTGCTGCTGGTGCTTTGGGCACCTCAGCAGGGCAAGCGTCCAGAATGCAGCTAGCTGTCAACTTGCTGCTGCTGCTGCTGCTGCTGGTGCTGCTAGCTACAGCCTCATGCTGCTGCTGCTGTTTGCGTAGCAGCCGTGTTAGGCTGTAGCCGTGCTGCTGCGGGCCCTGCAGCAGCAAGCTGCCACTGCCAGCAGATGCAGCAGCTGCAGCAGCGGCAGCAGCAGCAGCAGCCTTAGCAGCAGCTGCTGCTAGTCCACTGCCCACACTGCTGCTGCTGCTGCTCTTGTGTTGCAGCTCTGTCACGAAGAACACCCGAGCACGTGTGAGACAGCCTTCCCCCACCCAACCTTGCTGCTGCTGCTGCTGCCAGCTACTGCTGCCAGCATTGGCAGCAGCAGCAGCTGACCGCGGTGATGACGTTAGCCGTAGCAATGGTAACACCTTGCTGCTTGCTACTGCAGCTACTGCTCTCATCGGGCCCTGCTGTTGGTGATGGTGGTGGTGTGAGTGATAGTGGCTGCTGCTGCTGCCGCTGACGTTACTGCTGCTGCTGCCGCCATGTAGATCTAACACTAGGAATCTACACCCACCGCTGCCGCTGCTGCTGCTGCCGTTGCTGCTGCCACTGCTAGTTGGAGCAGCTTGCGGCAGCACCAGTGGCAGCACAACGCACACGCGCGCAATGTGCAACGCAGCAGTCACTTCAGCACCTACTAATCCTGCAGGAACTGACACACTTTGCTGCTGCTGCTGCTGCTGAAGTTGGCTTGCAGGAGCTGCCTGATCATCCGACTGCTGCTGCTGCTGCTGCTGCATGTGTGCTGTGATGCTGCAGAGTCTCTCTGCTAAGAATTTTGTAAGCCACAGTGTTGCTGGCAGCAGCTCACAGTCCACTGCTGCCTTGCGCAGGCTGCTGCAAGCAGAGTCACGGTAATGAAAGGAAGCCTGCAGCAGCAGCAGCAGCAGCAGAAGCAGCAGAAGCAAGATGTAGTAGCAGCGGTGATGAAACAAAGGCTCAGGCAGGAATGAATTGAATGTACAAAGTGCCATGATAAGCACGAACGGAAGAAACATACCCATTGCTCACAGGCGCACATGACTTTGACGCAGAGACAGCTATGTTTGTGTGTAGCGAACACGCACCTTGAGTGTGATGCTGGGCCGCTGCACTGTTGGCAGCCCGCTCTTCTGTTCTAACGGTGTTCCGCCCATCAGCAGCACTGGCCACGCCACTAAGGGGTCCCTCGCATGTGCTCTGAAAGCACACCCACCGCTGAATGAAAACAACCCAGCAATCACGGACAGACCAATAGCATTCCAAGCAACCTTTACATACCATATTTTGAAATGTTGGCAGCTGTGATTGCGTGCAACATAACACGCACCTTAAGTGTGATGCTGGGTCGCTGCACTGTTGGCAGCCCACTCTTCTGCTCCAGCGGTGTGCCACCCATCAGCAGCACTGGCCACACCACCAGACCCCCGGCAGCAGCAGCAGCAGCAGCAGCAGCAGGGCAGCTGCAAGCAGCGGCCTGGACAGAGCCAGCAGGACCGGCGGCAGCAGCAGCAGCAGCAGTAGATTGAAAATGACATTAATTTCTGTCTGCAGAGAAACCACATCAGCTGCAACGTCGCATGCCATGCGACTAAAGATGAAGTGCTGTACAACATCCAATGCCTGTTACTGCTGCTGTCCCTGTACATGGTGTGACGCCACCCCGCATCAAGACACACAGCACCCCCGATAACAGGCATCAGCAGATGCACTCTCACCCACCTGATGTACGAAGCCTGATGTTGTACCCTGAACCGCTGGTACCGCCTTTGGTACAGCTCCCAAAACCCCAGGGGTCAACTGCGCCAGCTGACAGTGTGCTGAACCCCAGGCAACCAGCAAGTGCTCGCTCGCCTCAAGGCAGTAACACTTTAACGTTATGTGACGGCCCTTGCCAGCCAAGTCAAGAGATGCAACTAAGCCGCTGCACTGAACCACAAACCGTGGTGGCTGCTGGTCTTGTTGCTGCTGCTGCTGTTGTCGTTTGGGGCTGCTGATCACCGCTGCTGCTGCTGCTGCACATGTTGGTACATCATAATGCAGCGCCACAGTTACAGCAGCTATGCAGCCCCTCACAGACCATACAGCAGCAGCAGGTGCAACGCGCTGCTCCTGCTGCTGCCGCTGCAGTGGCTGCTGCTGCTGCTGTTGCTGCTGCTGCTGCGAAGCCCAGGGGTTGGGTGCCTGTGGCAGCTGCTGCAATACAGGCAGACTGCTGCCAGCACTGCCGCTGGTGTTATAATTTTGCACACTCTGGCCCAGCATGCTGCTGCTGCTGCTGTTGCCAACAAACACGCTCCTTGCGTCATGATACACACTGCCAACTTGCACGCTGCTGCTGCTGTTATACATGCTGCTGTACATATCACTGTGCAGGCCGTCACTGTTACTGTCACCTGTTGTTACACTGTTATACAGGCCGCTGCCAACACTCCCTAGCAGCCCTGAGCCAAGGAGGTTTGACCCTCCAAACACCTGATCCTGCTGCTGCTTCTGCCAAGCTCTGCTGCTGCTAAGCCCTGTTACATTTGAACCGTTTGAACCGCCAAATGACAGGTATGACGTGACCAGGCCCTCGCAGCGGGGGAAGAACAGGTCTTCCACCAGAGACCGGGTGCCCCACTCCTGCTGCTGCTGCTGCTGTGTTGGGCTGCCCTGCTGTCTCCCTGCTGCTGCAGCAGCAGCAGCACTGCTAGGTGGTACAGCAGCAGCAGCAGTAGCAGCAGGCGCTGATGCAGCAGCAGC
Source organism: Tetradesmus lagerheimii (assembly GCA_902809745.2). Classification (NCBI taxonomy): domain Eukaryota; kingdom Viridiplantae; phylum Chlorophyta; class Chlorophyceae; order Sphaeropleales; family Scenedesmaceae; genus Tetradesmus; species Tetradesmus lagerheimii. The sequence continues at coordinate 252,015 of CADDIJ020002277.1, read as the reverse complement.
AGCAGCAGCAGCAGCTGCGGACAGAAGCTCCAGCAACGGCAGCTGCCACGGCTGCAGCACAATGCTGACTGGACTGCTGTTGATGTCAGCTGTTATTCTAGGGCCAGCAGCAGAAGTAGCTGCTGCTGCTGCTGCTGTGCTGGTACTGCCACTAGTGGCGGCAGCAGCAGCAGCAGCAGGCTGTGCTAGGCGCAGCTCTACTTTGAAATCCAGTCCAGCAGAACTGCCAGAGCCCCCAAGCAGTAGCCCATCGAGGCACTGCTGCTGCTGCTGCTGCTGCCAGCTTTCAACATGTTCTGCTGCTGCAGCTGCTGCGGGTTCGGCCATCCAACTGCTGCGCATCATGCTGCTACGTGTCATGTACTTGCTGCTGCAGCTGCCACGTGCACTACGCTGCTGCGACCAACGGACATAACCTGACTGCTGCCGTGGTGACTGCTGGCTCGGCGACTGCTGCTGCTGAAACGTAGTGCTGCTGCTGCTGACGAAGCTTGCAGGATCTAGCAGCTGTGACGCTGCCAGCCCTGAACCCTGCTCGCACTCTGCCCCCTCATCTTCTTCCTGCAAGTCTAACAACTCAAGAGTGAGACCAGTCACACTCACGCATTTGACCAACTCAGCAGCAGCAGCAGGGGCAGTGACTTGTTGACCTGCTGCTGCTGCTGCTGCTGCCGGCTGTGCTGCGGGTTGTTGTTGCTGCTGCTGCTGTTGGGCAGTGGCATCATAAAAATGCAGTGCCTCCACATGTAGGATCAGCTCTGCTCCTGCAGCTGCTTCAACTGCTGCAGCCCTTGGTGCTGCTGCTGCTGCTGCTGTTTGTTGTGATGCACTTGCAGCAGCCGCAGCACGCGGTACCTCCAGCCGTATTGTTATGTTAGTTGCTGCCAGTGACAGCCGCTGCAGCTGCGCTTCAAGCGCTCCTTCAATCAAACGGATGCCATCCAAAACCCCAACTTGGCCTAACAGCCCTAAACCCTCTGCATCGTCACCTAACTGCTGCTGCAGCAGCTGCGTAGTAGTGCTGCTGCTGGCTCCTGCAGTTGCGACTCCTCCTGCTGCTGCTGCCTCACTAATGCTGCTGCTGCTGCTGCTGTCTGTTAGTGGCTTAGGTGCCACTGTTATAAGCACCTCATCCAACATTAAGTTAGCACGCACACCCGCTGTTGCTGTGTCTGCAGGGGTTCCTGTCCTGCTGCTGTTGCTGCCGGCTGCTGGTGCTGCTGCTGTTAGAGGCAGCACGCCTCTGACGAGCCCAACATAGCCTGCTGTGATGCACCAGCCGTCCAGGGCCTGCAGGAAAGGGTTCGGAGCGACACAATGACACAATGACACAGCAGGTATTCGCTGAGAGGGATGCAATGCATGTTCTGTGTCTAATGAGTGTGGGGCGAGACATATCATTGCCCAGGTGTTCGCAGGAGCGGTCTGCAACAGTAGTGACGCTCACGGATGCATAACAAACTCAACCTGCACTCTTGACACGGTCGGATTCCAGCAGAGGGGTGCACGCAGTTCCTGACAGCATACACGGCTGCTTGCAGGACAGCTGTTGCTAGCGCAGGGCAGCTGTTGCAGGACAGCTGTTGCTGACTGAAACTTACAAGGTCTGTTGTGCATGGACAGGCACAACCAAACTGCAATGTTTGAACATGCTCTGCCTGCCCCTATAACATGTGCAAGGCCACAAGCGCACACATGTTGAAGCAAGCACAGCACGGCTTGGTTGCGCACCACAGTATGCACTGCCAGGTTGAACGTTGGCTGCTGCTGTCACAAAGCCAACTGCTGCAAATCCTGAACTCGCAGGAAGCATGCCAAGCGCTTGCTGTACTGTGCTAGGCCATGCAGCAGCAGCAGCAGCAGCAGCAGCAGCAGCAGCAGCTGTTGCACCCCCCTGGCCAGCCCTCTCACCAGCTGTGCGTTTACGGTGTCGCAGTTGAGCAGCACATTGCGCAACTCAAAGGTGCCTGTGCTCAGTTGCACGTCCAACTGGTCAAGATCGGGCTCGGAGTGAAGGAACCGTCCAATGCTCTTCTTCAGCAGTGTCTTGAGGACACGCTTCAGCACCCAGTCCGTTGCAGAGAACATGGTTGAATGCTCTGCCTGACAGTCCTTCACAGCAGTCTAGGTGCTGCCTTGCTTTGCATGAGCACGCTGAGCTCAGCAGCGAACAACACCAGCTGCTCCTCCCTTGGGGTGCTCATGCATCGTTGTGTACAGCTCAAAACATTTCTTTGACTGTGGCACCATCCATGCGTGGCGAAGCTACCCCAAATTGCTGCCTATTGCAGACAGCGCAGCGGTGAGAAGGTGTTCGGTGAAGCCTGCGTGGCAGACTCCAGAAGGAACGGCTTCTCACTGATGGTGAAAATGTTTGTTTACGCAATTGCAATTTATACTGGCAGGTGATCGACTGGCGAGCAAGATTGTGAGCCAAAGGCGTTCCGCAGGCACGAATTTCCTCTTCTACTGAACATTCACAGGCATGAGGACATGCATGTGAACAGTGCAGTAAATGCGATGTAGTGAGCTGGCCTGGCCATGCCACGTGAAACCCTACTGCTGTGGATGATCAAGTAACACAGTTTGATTTTGAAGGTCAGGTGGTGCTCACAAACGAGCACGTTCCTGGCTGCCTGAAAAATGCACCACTCATTTGTGCCATGTGTTGTGCGAGGAGATCTCAAGCACATCTCAAGCACAACTGCAAGTTGCAGTCTGCAACGGATGTGCAAGAGCCAAACAGTGTGTTGATGCATGGTTGATGGCATCACATCAAAATGACAGTAAGGTCGGACAGTACCAGTACTAGTAGTACGCCTGTACTTGCAGGACACTGCATGCAATGTGCTGAACGTTCCAAGGCGCACCAATGATACACTGCAGACAAACATCAATCCACTGCCGTGCTGTGAGTCCAACAATGTTTGGTGACTCGCCGCGAGTCTGGCAGACTGCCAACTAGTGAAGACACCAGACAATGATGGATAAGAATGCTGCCAGCATGGAATTGTCAGAGCACAAACCACGGTTCAACCCTGGAATCATGCCACAATGTACGTGCAGGATCACCCAGCCGGCTTCCAAGGCACAGCACCTACTGCCGCTCCTGCTGCAGCAGAGCCTCCAGCTGCCCCCTTATGTGCTGCCGTCATGCTGCTGCTGTGCTGCTGCTCCAGGCATGCGTGCATCTTGTCCAGCGTGTCCTTCAGCATGGCAGCAAACTCGCGCTGCAGGGCTTCCACCTGATGCTGGTGGGCGGCCGCCTGCAGCAGCAGCAGCAGATCCACAACACCAACTTTGCACAAAATGTGTGGGGTATTTGAACACTCAAACCTTTCCGAATGGGTCACACCAGATGCTGTGAGAGCGTACGCGTGTGGCGTGGCTACATGTATGTGGGAAGTGCAGTTGCGGGTGCTGAGTTGACCTGTGACTGCAGCACCTGCCCACCCGTGTTGTTGCGGTCAAGCACTCATGCTCCGTATGCTGGCAGCTCATTGCATCATGCATAGTGAAGTTCGTCAGCTTCTAGCTCAGAACGATGCGACTTTAACAGCTGCTGCTTCATTGGTGGCGCGGCGACGCGTATCCAGTGCCATGCAAGAAGCTGCACACCTGCAACAGCAACATGCCCCCCCAACAGAAATCACGCCGCACCCGCTGCGCACCTGCTCCTGTGCTGCCTGCTTCAGCGCAATGTTGGTTGCTGTGAGCGCCTCGTTGGCTGCTGCTGCTGCCTCCAGCTGCTGTGCCAGCTCAGCTTGGCGGCCCTCCAGCAGCGTCACACGAGTTGACAGGTGGTCCTGCATGAGCAAGCACAATGACAGGGGCTTGCTGGTGTATGTGCTGTGCCGCAGGATGCAGCAAGTATAGGTGATATCGCATTGTGTGCACAGCACGCGTAACCACAAACAATCAAGCACACTGGCGGCCCTCCAGAAGCGTCACACGCATTGACAGGTGGTCCTGCAAGTGCAAGTACAAACATCTTGAACACCAAGGACAATCATCACCATCATGTCACCCATGCAAGCCATCCTGCAAAATCGAGCACATGACAGGAGCTGGCCGTTTATGCGCTGTGCCGCACGATGCAGCAAGTACAGCTGAGGCTTCCGAAGCCTTCGGCTGTTGAACAATCATTCACACACGAGTTGACAGGTAGTCCTGCAAGTGCAAGCACAATGACAGAAATGCCTTGCCAGCCTGAGACTGAGACTGAGCGACCTGGCACATAGTATGTGCTGTGCTGCAAAGTGCAGCTGTTACAGGTGAGCCGCTCAAGTGAACTGTATTGTGCGCGCAAGACTTGCATCAACATGGCAGCTGCCAGCTGCCAAGTTGGCAGCACTGCTCAAACATTCAACCCCATTGCAGCTGGTACGACCAGCTAGTAGCCAGCAGGTCACCACGTGGGCACTCAAGTTGCTACTTGCCTGAAAGCAGGCTGCTGGCAGCAAACTGCTGTGCTGACTGCTTGGTGCGCATGCAATGTGCTGGCAGCAATCACTGGTGGGCACATGCAAGGTGCTGGCAGCAACCACTGCTGGGCGGATGGGCCAAGTACATGTGCTGTACAGCAGGGTAAACCCCCCCCCTATGCATCTGCATGATGTGCATGCCACTGTGCAGCTGCCCAGCAATAGCTGCAGCTACTGCTAGCACTCACAAGTAACTGCACTATTGCTACCATCATACCTGCGTGCTGTTATGCTGCCGAGCCATGTCAGCGCGTATGTCTGCTGTGTCGATGCGTGCCTGCTCTAGAGCAGCCTCAGCCATCTCTGCTCGCTGCCGCCAGCCTTTCTCCAGTTTGCGTGCATCAACAGCCTGCAGGAACCACAGCAGCACCAGTACAGTTTTGTAAAGTTCAAAGCAAGGCATGTGTTGACGTGTAACATATCGCAGTCTGCAGGCAACTGCTGTGCACGCTGCTACCAGCCTGGTCACCATGCAGTGCTTCATGGCGACCACACATGCTGGGTTACAGTTCAGAGCAATCAAGCTTACAGAGCACTGCGCTTCTTGAAGGTTATCACGCACGTGCTGTGGTTGTGGCTGGTTTATGTGCTATTGGTTGTGCAATCTGCACCATGCTGTAGTACAGCAGCACCTCAAACGTCTTCAGCTCCAGCAGCCTCTTGAGCGACAGCAGCTCCGCCTCCGCCTTGTGCAGAGCCTCCTTGTCGCCCAAGCCATCTTCCATCTTGCCTGGCTTCTTCTTTGGAGCCATATTTGGGCCGATGGGGCGCCCAGCACCTCAGGCCTACTGCTCAACTGCTGTTGCTGGTGCCTGCTGCTCCCTCCCACATGTTTAAAGTGGTGCAGCTGTTCAGTTAGTAAGCGTTTGTCTTTTCTGTTGAAGGTTAGAGCTGCTGCCCGAGGGAGTTCCCGCCTTGTTGTCTGGTCACTCGCAGTGCGACACACTATCTGTTATCGATGCACTCTCAGGTCACGTTGGTAATTTGAGCAAAGCGGGTGCTATAAAGACACGTGTTTCAGTCTTCCTGCTCAAGCCTGGTCGCCATAACATTCTGTCAGGGTTACGTAAAGGGTCGCGACCTGGTGAGTTCATCCATCTCAAGGTGCTGCTACTGCATTTGACGCCACCCTGCTCATGCATCCTGTGGTGTTTTGTCACAGCATAGTTGTCTAGCAGTGTAAGTGCAGCCTAAGGCTACGGTAGCACAGGCTGCTGCCAGCGGCTACCACAGCAGCAGTGCTGCTCCCAATTCACAGCATCCAGGTGCAGCACTGACACAGTTAATGTACAGTCTGGTGCTGCCTGAGAATTGCCCTTATGATCACGTTCGCAGTCAAGCCATAGCATCAATGCCATCAACCCCGCACCCCCGGTGAACCACATGCATACACCACCGTCGCCTCTGCTTCACTCCAAGCTGCTGCAGCGCTGCTAGGCCACCGCCATGGCCACCATATCGCAGCCCAACAACCATCACGCCGCTCAGCGCTCCAGCCTGGAGAACACAATCCGTACGCGTCACGCAAACGCACACATCAGCACCGGCTCCAGCGTGCGGCACTGGCCGCTTGCTGCTCTCTTAGGCACACCCGCGTCTCCGCAACATCAAACGGCACATGCAGGAATTCCCCGCCTGCACGGCTCAGCACTTCTACTGGGTGCCTGCCAGGCCCTTGATTCACTGCTTGATTGACCAGCACCCCTGGCTGCGGCTTTAGGGGGCTGCCAGCGCTGCTACCCGCTGCTGCTGCAGGGGCGCAGCTGCCGCTGGGTTGCAGCCCTCGCAGGAAAGCTGCTGCTACGTGTGCCCTATGTGCCTGCTGCTCCACAAAGTTGACCATGTGTGCTGGTGGCAAGTTGCTGCAGCGCAGCAGCGGCGCCACCTCCAGCACGCTGGCACGTAGCGCTGCCATGAGCTGCTTGTGGGTTGGTGGTCCGCTGGCTGTGCTGCAGTCTTTGCAGGACAGCAGGCAGTCTCCCTGCAGACATCAAAGAGCACAAGCGCCTGTCATCTGCTGCAAATCCTCTGACACAAACAGCCCAAGGTTGTGTCACCAGCTTCCTCAGGGACTGCTGTGACTCACACTGGTCGGGCCAACCTGCTAGGTATGAGTCCTGCCGAATTGTATCTCAAGCAGCTCCCTGGCACCATGCAGTGGCCGTAATAAAGTGCAAAGCTGTGCATCACATGCAAGCTGAGACTGCCCAGCCAGCCCTGACGTGGTCATGCACGGCTTGCAGGAGAACAAATGCTCTACACGTGGCCTACACGTGCCACACAACCCACCTCACTCTCTGCTGCCAGGCCTCTGCATCTGCCCCACCAGCGAGCCAGCAGCTCCTCCTGCAGCAGCACATCATCCAGCAGCCCAGGCAGCGCAGCAAGCACTGCATCACCAAAGCCACCAGCCACACCAGCACTGCAGCCGCACAGTGCGCCAGTCAGCAGGCCAGCTGCCTGCTGCTCAGCTGCTGCTGCGGTAAGCTGCTGCGTGAGGGTCAGGCGTGATGCAGCCAGCAGGTATGCCATGTCGCGCCGCGCGATGAACGTGCTGGGCATCAGACTGCGAGCAGGGAAGAGATGTGAAGCAGCAGTGAGCAAGGTTTTGTTTGGTGCTTAGTAGGTATGCCATGTTGCGCTGTGTGTGTGATGAACGTGCTGGGCATCAGGCTGCGAGCAGGGAAGGGAGTTGAAGCACCAGAGGCAGCAGCAGTGAACAAACAGTGTTCGGCGCTGACAGCAGGCGCGTGTACCGCCCCTGTCGTATGACCAAGTGCACTGCGGCTGTTACAGTGTACTGTGTGCCCACATGCAGCAACCATGACATCTGCGCTGAAGTGTGACGCTGAAGTGTGACGTGCAGTCAACAGGGGCCACCTACCTGTACCCCAGCAGCGGTGGCGGCTGCGCTGGCAGCTGCCCAGCAGTGAACGTCAGCTGGGGCGTTGGTGCTGCACTGAACATGGACCGCAGCGGGTGCCGCTTGCGGTCTGCAGCCCACACTGCAGCCAGCAGGCCCTGCAGTCAAATGTGTGCAACATCACCAGTAAAACCTATGCGTGCGGATCGTAGCTGGCAGCTGTCCTTGCCGCCATCAGTGCCTGTTCTTTGCATGCAAGACATCAAAATACATTCCATGAGCCTTAGTTGCGGAGCCCCTCATTCACCACAGGGTGCTGTAGGCCGTGTACAGCAGCACTGGCATTCTGCGTGCTGCTGGCCGCGCGCCAGTCATTATACATGCTGTAAGGTGCACGGAGTACTCGATTCAGCAGCACGACATTACGGTATACCGCAGGACCATGAGAATGCTTGTAATGCCAGTTCAACCGGCGCAGCAGCTGCGCTGGAAACTCACGGGCTGGTAGATTGAGCCAGTGTAGAGCGGCACGCTAATGTCCATCTGGCGCACCAGCTCAGCGCAGCGCGTGAGGCTCACAAGCGCCCAGCAGGTGGTCAGCTCCGTCACAAGGCCAGCACCCTGCGAGCACGCACAGTACAGCCGCATGTCGTGTAATCACTTCCTTGCTCAACACCAGAAGCATATCAGGCTGACGCAAGAGGTGGACTATGTACTGCGAGAACACGGTGCCACAGTGGTGGTGCTGCCAGCAAAAAAACGGCAAGTTGTGACCTGCACTCTGGCACGTGTGTGGCATTGCTCTGTGATCTGTGACCTACACCCTGAACCCTGGTTCTGCACAGATGCCCCGCTGCAGATCAGCACTGCAACAGTCGCCGACACCACTGGCAGCAGCAACAGCATTGATTACCTTGGCCTCTGCCTGCGGCACCACTCCAGCGTCCTCTACTGTCAGCTTGAAAGCCACATTGAGCTCAATGTACAGGCTCAGCCGGTCACCAGCCAGCGGCTGCAGCCCGCACACGGGGTCAGCGGCATCCTGCACATAGGTTCAATAGAACAGGCTGTCACCCAAGCCTTCAGGCGTGCCTGAGGCACACCTTAAGATGAACCTCACGGCGCCGAAAAGAAGAAGAGGGGTTACATGGTGTGCAAAGGCGACTACGTCGGAACGAACACCCGAAAACAAAAGAGGTCTTTAGAAGTTCAGCGGATAACAGGCTGTCCAAAGGAGGCCCACCCCGAGACGGCCTCTGTGTGTGAGACATGACATGTGGCTCTGCTGGCAGAACCTCAAGACTCACAACACGCAGTGTAGATTCTATTGGGACATGCAGCAGGACTAGTCCAAAGCAGAAGAAGAAGAGGAGTTTCATGGTGTGCACAGGCAACTACGTCGCAACGAACACCCGAAAACAAAATATGGCTGCTAGAAGTTCAGCGGAAAACAGGCTGTCACCCATAGGAGGCCCACCCCGAGAAAGCCTCTGTGTGAGACATGACATGTGGCTCTGCTGGCAGAACCGTCAGACTCATAACACGCAGTTTAGATTCTATTGGACATGTAGCAGGACTTAGAAGAAGCAGAAGAAGAAGAAGAAGAAGAAGAAGAAGAAGAACAAGAAGAAGAACAAGAAGAAGAACAAGAAGAAGAACAAGAAGAAGAAGACATGTAGCAGGACTAAGAAGAAGAAGAAGAGAGCAGGACTAATCTAAAACAGTGCCGGTGACAGCAAACCATACTTGGTGTCGGTGACAGCCATAAATTTTGCTCTCACACTTTGTTGTACTGCCAAAGCTGCGGATCACTCATATCACTCAAGTGGCGCCATTAGTGTAGTGGTTAACATATTCGCCTTCCAAGCGAAAGAGACAGGTTCGATTCCCGTATGGCGCAAGGTCTCACACGATCAGCAGAAGACACTATCGAGAACGACATGAGTGAGGCATACAAACAAGCGTGCAGCGATCTCCCGTTTTGCAGCGTGGCTGTTGGCGTGGTCGCCAACTGTGGTTGCAACCACCTGTGCACGTCTGACAAGAAAGCTGGTTGCATGCTGCTCGCTCACATGTGCACAACGTACGATGAAGCTGTTTGCTCCACCAGCTCCAGCAAGCCCTCCTGCAAGGCCCTCTGTGCCAGGCTCAACAACTGCGCCCAGCAGGCCCCCGCGCTCTGACGATGCTGCTGCAACTGCTGCTGTGCTGCCTGCCAGCTGTCCCGCAGGAATCAGGTCAGCACGTGGCTTGCGTATGCCTGCTGCTAACATGCTGCTGGTTCCTGCTGCATCCCAGCTCCAGCTACCGCCCTTGCCAGCACGTGCCTCAGTGACAGGCAGCGTGTGCACATTGCCTGCAAGCGCGCAGCACACACCACATCCCACTAGGTGAGCCACAGCATAGCAATGCAGACAGGCACCTTCTGCCCAGCTGTGCCATCACGTCTGGCCGCCTTGGTGTATCTGAGGTTCTGCAAGCTTGCACTGCCGCAGTTCAAGCACGCTGCTGGTCACCAGAAGAAGTTCTCATGATGCCCATTTGTCCGGCCGAGGTGATTCAATGAGCTGGGCACATCCGTGCAACCTGCAGATGCACGGCAAATGCTGCAGGCAACGGCAACAGCAGCCGCGGCGTCATATAAGCACCAGGCAGATGCCCTGCTGCAGTTCGCCTAGGTGCTGCGCTCTCATGGCTACCATTATCATGATGTAGACAGCTGGTGTACCAGGGTGGACTGCTGCTGTACCAGGGTGTACGTCTATTTGTTACCCACCTAAGAAGCGATTGTTGGCCTTGTCAAAGATGCACACGCGTGCCACTCTGTACAGTGGCTGCCGCTGCGACTCAAATCCAGTGGGCCCGACATGTGTGGCCTTCAATATGCTGAACCCAAACTGCCACACTTTGCTGCTGCTGCTGCCAGTGGAGGGTGTGGCTGACCTTTGCTGCTGCTGCTGCTGACTTTGCTGCAAGCTGCTGAGAGGAAGGTCGCTGAATGCCAATCCATCTCCTTTTGGTGTGGGCAGGAGGCAGCTGGACAGCCTGTTGGCGCCAGCACATAGCTTGTGCTGCAGATTGCATGAACCAGACCAGCACTTTAGACAACCGTCCACCGGTGCATGGGCAACGCAGCTTTTAACTATGCCTCTGTGCCATCAAAGGAGTAGCTGCTGGTGCGCTGCTCTGCGACAGTACACCAACATCCTGCTGTTGATAGGTCAGCAGGTCGCAACCTGCGTAGCGAATGTCACATCCGCATGGTTAACAATATGTTGCTGCAAGAATCTCCTGTAAGCTCACCTGCAGCACTGATGGTTGTACGTTTGGCGGCAGCCTGCTGCCTTGGTCTGGCTGCGCTAGCTTGCTGAGGGGTGCCTGTGCTGCCAGATGGTGCACGTACGACAGCCGCCCTGGCTGCAGACCTTCCTTGAACCTGCGACATGTCGACAACGGTGGTGTGTTGGGTGCAACACCCCTGCCGGTGAGGCGATGCTTGGTAGGCCTGATGTTTGTTTGCAGGCAGTCTGCGGGAACACATTGTGACAGCCGTGGTGCATATTGTGATGCTGTCTGCATGCAACGACAGCTCAAGGCACAACATCTGCTTGCTACTCACCTATCAGCAATCTCTTGCACGTCCAGCATCTTGAGCTGCGCAGCATCTGCAGCTGCTGACTGTTCTGGGGTTGCATATGCCTCATCTGGCCCAAGCGCGCATGCTGCCTTCTGCTCACTGCTGTGAAGGTCGTCAGGCCTGCTGCTACTGACAGACATGGCGCCTCGCAACTGTCCAAGAGATTGTCTGAAGAAGTTGTCACTGATATAATGGAAGGAGGTGTTTTGAAGGTTCCCGTTCCAGCACTGTCACTGCTGCATGCATGCCACCGGAGCTCCCTACTGCTCAGCAATGCGTGCTGATGCAAGCAGAACTGTCATCGCCGGCTGACCACCAGTAAGCTTGCAACCAATGTCAGAGCAACGTATCAAAATGTGAAACCCTCACATACAAAGCAAATCAAGGCAACGACTGTGGTTGAAGGTCAGAATAGACGTGCCATCAAACAGTGTTGACCAAGGAGTCGCTGATGCAGTGACACTGAGTGCAGTTTAGCACTTAGGCACAGACGGAATGAGCAAATCCGTAACCAGCAATCCGTTCAACCTCGGCTCGATTGTCGGGTTCGCTCAGCGACGCTGCTTTGCAGTGCCAGTCATGTAGGGTTGTGTGTGCGGTGATTTGGCAGGCAAGCATCAGCTGAGTCAGCAGGTGCGATCAAGAACATCACATCAGACAGCAAACCCAATTATCGCTTTTTGTACCTGCCCTGCTGCTTTCTGTGGTCCCTGCAAGTTCTCCTCTGCAACGCTCGACCCTGCATGTTAATCGCATCTCGCCAATTTACGGTTTTTGGATTGTATTTGCCCGTGAATCGCACAACTTCGCAGCCTCCTGGTCCCAACCAACCAGTTGAGCTGGCAGCAGTAGCAGTGACACAGTCAGCAGGCACCTGCCTCCTCAGCTCAGCTACAGCAAAGAAGTGATCGCGAGAGCGCCATGCCGTACCCCTCGTTACACGTAACATCAGCTTGCTAGTCTCGTTCGCTACCTCATGGGGAACTGGCGATCCAGGCACAAGCAGCATGAGGATGATGTGCTGCAGCAGCAGACGCTCCTGCAGCCAACCCCCGAAGAACTGCTCAAGTTCTTGGCTACTGCGGCTGGAGCAACATGGCTGGCAGACGTGCTGTTGGGTGCGGAAATCATGCCATGCGCGCTAGCTGCTGCTTGCATGCATGCATGCATGCATGCCAGCTGCAGGCCGGCCCTGAAAGGCTTGCAAACTTTGCGGTCACTGCGTACATCGCAGCGCCAGCCTTGACTTGCTCTAGGTCAGCACATTGTGAAACAGGGTATAGAATTGTTGAGGCAGCAGTTGCAGCAGAAGTGCAGCACCTCATGGCAGCAGCTGAGCTATGTTGTGCAAGCAAACTGCAGCAGCAAACACAAACAGTGGCGGCATGCTGCTTGTTCGACACCAGCAAACACGTGTGTCACCACCTGTAACACTACACTACTACATGTCGAACAGCTGCTACACTGCCAGCTCCAAATGAAATTGCACATTTGGTCATGTAAGGTGCCTGCACTGCCGAAACACACAGCATTTTGATGCCCAAGCTTTGCATGCCAGGCGAAAGAAGCAATGGCTTACCTGCACTGCATGTCTTCTTCTGTTTGTGTTTTCCTGCAAGCAGAGTTCCCAGGGAACGTGGACAGGCTACGGCACGCCTCGCTCACTGAAGTGAACCAGTTTGTGATAGCCAAGTACAAGCAGTTCAAAGAAAGTGACATAGGTGAGGGCAGTACATGCTGCAGCTGCAGCACATGTTGCATGTGCAGCACACTGCAGCTGTGTTGGTTGCAACAGCCGTTTTGTTATGCAGCTGATGCTGCAGATGACCTGTGAAGAAACAGACACAATGTCCTCGATCAGGGCAGATGTTGCCAGCGGTTCCATCAGCGATTGCCGTCCTGTGCTGTGATACTGTTCGCCAGGAAACGCAATGTTCCATGCGCTCTTGGTCAAGCTTGCTGCCGCTGCTGCTGCTGCTGCTGCAGGCATGCGTTGGATCTTTGGCTCCACGCAGCGCTCAGCAGTGCAGGCCGACACGCTGATGCTGCCTGTCTACATTGTCGAAGACTTTGTACGGCAGCGCCTGAGAGCAAAGATAACACGGTGAGGCGATTGTGCATCACTGCCAGTAACGCAGCAGTCTCCTGGTCGCAGTGCATGGGTCTATAGCTGCAGCATAGCAGAGCACTGAACAGCAGGGACATGGCATGTAAAGCAGTGCCTGTCTCTGATCATGCACGGCAACTGAACCCACCTGCCAGCCCTGCACTGACTTCTGGTTCCTGCCTTGTGCAGAACATGCAGTTGATGCAGCTCACAGTTGATGCAGCATCTTTTTTGCTTGATTGCCGCTTGCTGTGTGTGATTCCTCCTGCTGTTTGCAGCAACTGGTGGTCTATAGGCTGGTTTCTGGCCATTCGAACACCCATCACGTGTGCTGTCGTGCACTTCACTAAGGCGCTGATCAAGCAGCATGTGCTGGCACCACACAAAAGCGGCCGCTGCAAACGCGTGGTAAGGGCATCGGGCTGTACATCTTTCAATACCACACTCAAAGAGATCAGGAATATAGCACCATCGCTTCCAGTGAACATGACCAAGATCTGCAGCAGGACAAACTTGAACACCTAGTGCATACCGGTAGGCGAAGCTGTAGCTCTATGAGCTCACGCTGTTCCCATCATCTGCTTCTGGATCCTCTAGGTGCATGTGGCTATGTTTGAACCTGAATACACATACATCAAAGGCAGCTGTCTGCAAATGAGCTCAATATGTTTCCATCATCTCCCTCTTGTCTTTGAACCTGCAGGTGCATGTGGCTACGTTTGAATTTGATCGCTCAAGTCAGAGGCAGCTGTCTGCAAATGAGCTCGCTATGTTCCCATCATCTCAATCTCATCTAATGAACCTGCAGGTGCACGTGGCTACGTTTGTGCTGGATAAGCTGATCAAGACAGCCTTCTAAGCTCACTGAGCATTTGAGTCAGAAGCTCAGATCAGAGGCAACTGTTTGCCAATGCGCTTACTGCATTTCCACCTTGTCCTTCTGCATCCTGCAGGTGCACGTGGCTACGTTTGTGCTGGATGAGCTGATCCCAACAGCCTTCTAAGCTCAGAAGCCCAGATCAGAGGCAACTGCCTGCATATGAGCTCACTGCATTTCCATCATCTCCTTCTCATCTTGGAACCTGCAGGTGCACGTGGCTACGTTTGTGCTGGATGAGCTGATCTCAACAGCCTTTTAAGCTCGAAGCTCAGATTAGAGGCAACTGCCTGCAAATGAGCTCACTGCATTTCCATCATCTCCTTCTGGATCCTGCAGGTGCACGTGGCTACGTCTGTGCTAGTCAGATGAGCTGCTCCCTACTGCCGTTTACGGCTCTTTGCTGTCTTTGTGAAACCTGCTGTGTCCTGCAGGTGCATGTGGCTATGTTCGTGCTGGATGAGCTAATCCCAACGGCCTTCTACGGCCCGCTGCTGTCGTACGCACTGCTGGCGCACAAGATGGTCGATGAGTTGGGCGACACCTGAAGCTGGCAGGTGGTTGCTTCCACGCTGACAGCATGCACTCTGCTGTTGTGCTTATGGCCGTGCAACAGCATGTGGCACAATCTGTTGTTGGAGTTGGACGACACCTGAAGCCAGCACTGCTTGGCAAGTGGCTAGCAGGTGTCCAACCAAGCAGCTGCCCAATTGTGCAGCAATTGTGCAGCAAGCTTGATGAACTCGACTGCTGATGCTGGCGCACAAGCTGGTTGAGGAGTTAAACGACACCTGAAGCCACACAGCATCGGGCCCAGCTTGAAAGCAGCTGCGCAGTTGCGCAGCAAGTTCAATAGGCTGGGGGCTATTGCACCCACAGCTGGGGTGCACGAGGTAGCTGGCTGTTGCAGCTGGCAGATGACAGCGTGTGTTAGTTGTTGTGCATGCGGCTGCGGTGATGTTTATTTATGGAGTTGGAAAGCTGAAGCCAGCATGTGGCATGGCTGAAAGCAGCTGTGCAATTCCGGGCTGCGGCTGTGCAGCCCATGTTAGGCCACTGCGAGCTATGTCTGAGGCGAAAGAGAAAGCTCGCAGCTCCACTCGATTGTCCGGCTGCTGTTTTAGGTGTTGCCAGCTTGCTAGTGGTACCATCTGCTCGCACTGTCAAGCGCGCAACACAGAGGTGGTTGCTGCAATGACAGCTGTGTGCAGTCTCACTGTTGCGATTGGCTTAGGGATCTGGATCAGAACAAGCTTTTGGCTTTGAAGCACAGCATTTTTTAGGGGGTGAATTCACAGGGCCTTGTGAGTTGCTATTGAGCCGCATGTGGCTGAAATTGCTTGACACGTGGCGCTTCATGCCAGCGTTCATATCTCAGAAATCTCAGAATAGGATATTGCTGTGGTTCGCCCCTGCTCTCATGGCAGCGACAGCAGCGTGACTGTACAACGCAATCTGTTTGCACGGCACGTCATGCCCTGTACTTACAAGCCGGCGGTGTTGAAGAGGTTCCTTAATTATTAAGCGCTGGTACCTGGACCTCGACTTGAGGTGACTCTGATCATGCAAAGTTCATCATACAATGTTCAGTGTCGGTTGGCGGCTGTTGCATTGTCGCTAATCACTCAGAGTTCAAACGGGCCTCAATGTACTGAAAAGTACAAGGTCTCTGGTATGGGCTGGTACCGTACCGGCAGGCTGCCTGGCAGGTGCATGGACCGCCTATTCTATGGCATAATAGGCGGCCCATGCAGGCAAGCTGGCGATCACGCAGGTGTAACCGCCTATGTCGTATGCCCGGCAGTACACACACGTTGTGACACTTCTGATTACGCTCCTGGCATGCCGTGTCATGGCATGACAGTCAGCTGCAACACACTGGCAGCAGCCAGAGCTGACTCAGCCACTCGCGCCAACGCACTGTACGGCCACAATCAAGTCATGCTCCTCATAATATCATGCCACCTGGCAATGCCAGCCTGTAGCCTGCCAGTGCCAAATCAGCGGTTGAGCACATGAATCCTGGACACCCCACACCATCGACCGTCCAACAACACCACAGCTAAGCTGGCGTGCATACTGTGGATACCCAGCACTGCTGGCAGCAAACAAAGGCAAGGAAGTAACCACAAGATCACTGCCATTAGCAAGTTGGGCCAGAAATCGCAAGCGCAAGGCCATGACCTACCGCTGGATACTACCAGCAGGCCATGCATGCACTGTTGCCGCAACACTGTAAAGTGCACGTTGCTAACATAACATTCACCAAGAAAGATGCAGCCGGTGTTCCACAAACATGACCGAACCCCTGATTTTTTTGGTTGAGTAACACTGACACCACATGTTATAACGCATGGCCTGCCGTGGACATTAGGCAGCACCATGGCAAAAGTGCACAGGGCAGAAGCACCTGCGGACAAGCTACGGCAAATTCAAGCATGATGCACCTATGTGACCATCGCTGCCGGGTGAGCCCCAGCTACTGCAGATCATCAGTATCAGCAGCTGTCGGCAGATACACACAAAAAAATCCTGTGAAAACCTTCCCAGTAGTGACCACTTCCTTACAAGCTGCCCAGTCACGGGGACCAGATGTAAGGAGCGCATCGGTACTGGAAGGCACATGCAAGCAAGCAAGCAAGCAAAGCAGTTAAGAACCCCCCTGCACATGCAAATGGTGAGTGTGTTGCTCCTTTGGTGCTTTGGTACTGCTGCAGCAGCTACCCTGCATGTACAGAATAATAGTGCTGCAAACTGCGTGCCAAGTGCTGCACTGCATAGTATGTCAAAACATCAGTGCATGCAGCAAGTGAGCATGAGAGCCATATGTCCCAGTGATTCAACTGCGAGTTTGCCGCAACAGCAACCACTCTGCAGCACTGCACTGCTGACTAAGCAGTGCAACTGCGTAAAATATCAGGCTTTTGCCTGTCAGATAGCAACCTGCCATATTGATTTCCTAATACAGCACCTCCAAGAACCCAGCAATCGGTCTCAAGTGCTACATATCAGATGCAGCTCAAATGCAGCACATAGTCTGGTGAGGACCATCTGCACATTCGCAGCAACGGCAACCACTTTGCCAGCACTGCACTGCTGACTAAGCGTTGCAAATGCGTATAATATAAGGCTTCTGCCCATCACATGGTAATCAGCCATATTGGTTTCCTACTACAGCAACTCCATGGACCCAGCAATCGGTCTCAAGTGCCAATATATCAGCTGCAGCACATAGTATGGTGAGGTCCATGTGCAAAGTTGCAGCAAGGGCAAAAAAACTGTGCAGCACTGCACTGCTGACTAAGCAGTGCACATGCGTATGATATAAGGCTTCTACCCATCACTACAGCACCTCCATGAACCCAGCAATTGGTCTCAAGTGCCACATATCAAATGCAGCACATAGTATGGTGAGGTTCCTCTGCAGATTTGCAGCAACAGCAACCGCTTTGCAGCACTGCACCGCTGACTCAGCGGTGCAGATGCTTCGTATTAAAGGCTTTTGCCTGTCAAAGAGCAACCTGCCATATTGGTTTTCTACTACAGCACCTCCATGAACCCAGCAATTGGTCTCAAGCATGCCTGCGTGGTCTCAAGCATGCCTGCGTGGTCTCAAGCATGCCTGCGTGCCAAATATCAAATGCAGCACATAGTATGGTGAGGACCATCTGCACATTCGCAGCAACAGCAACCACTTTGCAGCCCTGCACTGCTGACTCAGCAGTGCAACTGCGTAAATATCAGGCTTTTGCCTGCCAGATAGTAACCTGCCATATTGGTTTCCTACTACAGCACATCCATAAACCAGCAATCGGTCTCAAGTGCCACATACCAAATGCAGCACATAGTATGGTGAGGTTCCTCTGCAAATTTGCAGCAAGGGCAACCACTTTGCAGCACTGCACTGCTGACAAAGTAGTGTAATTGCGTATGATATAAGGCGTCTGCCCACCACATGACAATCAGCCATACTGGTTTCCTAATACAGCACCACCATGAACCCAGCAAACGGTCTCAAGTGCCACGTATCAGTTGCAGCACATAGTATGGTGAGGACCATCTGCACATTTGCAGCAACGGCAACCGCTTTGCAGCACTGCACTGCTGACTAAGCACTGCAAATGCTCCATATACAAGGCTTCTTCCCATCACATGGCAACTTCCATATTAGTTTCCTACTACAGCACCTCCGTGAACCCAGCAATTGGTCTCAGAAACAAGTAACTCATGCTGCACATAGTATGGTAGCCCGAACACAACTTTGCTGCCTGGCAAAAGATATGTCAAGGCAACGTTTAAATGGTTATTCAAGGCAACATGCACCACTGCAAACACTGCAAGCTCAACTAAAACACCTGCTGTGTTGCACCACCATTGATGTAACACATCATAACATGGCGTCTGCGCTATGCTGCAGAGTAGCAATCAAGCTGGGCAGCTACACACCCCATGACAGTTAACATCAGCACTCCTTCAATGCCTGTTGTACACACACCTTGAAACTGCATCGCAACAAGTGCTGTATGATACCTGCAGGCATACAGGCAGCAACCGCGCGTACACACAACCGCATGCACGCAACACACCACGTTATGACCATCTGAGGACCCCATTTTGGGGTTGTCTGTAATACAACCTGCAAACTGAGCAGTATCAGCAGAATCAGCAAGCTGAGCAAACATATCAAACCGAGCAGTGTGACCGAGCTCAGCAAACAGAGCAGAATGAGCAGTATGCGCAATAATTAGTGAATCCAAATGCAGCATGCCGCACCACGTGCCAACTGCACAGGCGTCTAGCGCTCCGTGCAACAGGGTAGGGTCTAGAATCCTAGGCAGCTGTAGAGCAGTGCATCGATGCAGCCGAAACAATAACTGACCAGCGCATGCGTACAATTTCCGACTGTGGTTGCTGCCTGACTGCATGCGTACAGTGTGCCAGCACATTACGCATAGTTAGGCGATGATACACTGGCAGCTGCCAAGCAGCAGTGCTGGAAACAGTCTCGCAGGCACTACAAGGCACTACAACTGCCATACAACAATAGGAAAGGATTAGACTTAGCCAGACTTAGCCAGAAACCCATGATGACACCCGGCAATATAGCAGTGATGCAGAAACCAAGCGTGCCCTGCCTTCTTGCAACGGGGCAACCCCCTTGGGAAAGGCACAGCCGGGGACGGCTCAGCCACTGCAAAACATCCACGCAATACAACACTAAGCGCCAATGCCCAACAGTCAACAAACCCTTCATACTTCATAGCTCAACAGTCCCACATGCAAAGAGCATATGCGCATAACAGCACTCCAGAGCGACATCCAAGCATACTAACGGAAGTCCCAAGGCACCAGATCATAACACGCACTGCCAACACCCCATGCAAGCAGTACACACAAGCAGTACACATGGAGTACACGCAAGCAGTACACATGGAGTACACGCAAGCAGTACACATGGAGTACATGCCCAGCTGATTGCCTGAACAGCAGGCTGTTTGAATATGGCATAGAATAGTGGCATCGTCAACTCTAATTATGCTGCTGCTGGCCATACCTGTGGTCAACCGTTGGTCAAACCTCTGCTCAACCATTGGTCAAACCTCGGTCAAAGCATCATGCTACAGCAGAAATCAACCAACTGCTGCCAGGAGGCAAACAACAAGCGCCCATCTCACTGACAAACCAACGATGCATGCCGTCGCACCACCTCTGTAACAGCAAAATCAGCACAACTGCACATTCTGCAGCCTTTGAGCGTGATGCTGCACCAACCAACTCAACCACCATGTATGTGAGTGCAAATCGTCCCTGCACATGCATAGTATCTGTGCAGCGTAAGGTTTTCTGTTTGCTGTGTACATGCGTGCCGCACATCGAGCAGATGGTGTGCACGCAGTGATGAAATGCGCGTGCAGTGCAACACATCACATATGTGATGACCCAGCACAGAACCATACTGCGTGACATGTTGACACAGCAATGCCATTTCAGCCATCTTCGATGCGCTAGAGCTAAAACGAGTGATGCAGTGTGGGCGTCACAACCCATCGTGCATGCTCCATGCATCAATTCCAGCGTAAGTGGTGAAAAACGCATGGATTGCAGTCACACTAGCGCATGGGCTGAAAGGTTGACGCCCTGCAAACCTGGGATGCCGGCAACATCATGACACTGAGCAACACACAAGGCTGCAGCACCTGTAGTTGAAACACTTGCAGGCAATGTTCTATATGTTGAAGTGGCACCAGCATGGCTGCACTCTGCAGAACGCAGCAGCTGCAACCGTCAGCACACAACGCACCATGCTGTTGCACGCCTCAAACATGAAACACAGCACTCCGCAGGACATAGCAGCCATCATCAAACCACACTGCACCATGCATCTGCATGCTTTTGCATGAAAGATTGCAGAAACTCGCACTCCAAACAATGCAACCAGCTGCTGCAGATGACAGACACTGCGCCATGCAGCAGCCAACAGATACTGCGCCATGCTTTACATGAAAGATCATGAGGTCATGAGGGCTGCCCCAGTGTACTCCAGAGAATGTGGCAGCTGCTGCAGGTGACAGACTATGCACCATGCAACAGCCAACAGATACTGCACCATGCTTTGCATGAAGAATCCCGCAGCAGCTGCAACCATCAGCACACACTGCATCATGCTTTGGCATGTTTGCATTAAGAATCCGCTACCACAGACTCCTGCTAGGCAAACGTATGTACTTGAAAGCCAAAGCAAGCAGGACGTAGCAGCTGCAACCATCAACGCACACTGCGCCATGCTTTTGCATGTTTGCATGAAGAATCCGCAGCCACAAACTCCTGCTGGGCAAACTCCAGTACTTGAAAGCCGAAGCAAGCACATAGCTGTGTATGAAAGAGGACAGAGAAAGAGGACAGAGTGTAAAACATCGCGCAGTTGCGATGATAACTGCAGAGACCATCGACAGAAAACCAGCATACAACCCTTTGACAACGAGGAGTAGGAAATCATGGTGATCCTTCCTCTCCCCTCTGTCTGTTATGCATAACAACACACTGCTGTGTGCGTAGCGGCCGCTGCAACTGTCGCGCAAGGTCATAGCAGCATAAGAAACAGCACGGCCCGCATAAGCGCAACAACGTGCCCGCGTAAACCATCTGCTGACAAGTCTATTAGCATGCCTATAGCAGGCATGCGGCAACAATCAAAGCACTTCAGGGCAATGTAGAATCAACGGCAGTAGCAGGTACTAAGGGACACATCAACAGAACAGGCCAGCCACATGCCTGCTAAAGCACGCTGCGACCGACCTGCTGCTGTTTCATGGTGCCCAGTATGATAAGATTGCACTGCCAAGCATAACCACCATTGAGTGTAGCCCACGGAACAGGTAACCTGCCCTGTGCAGTGCTAGCACAAACTGCGAATGCAGCTTGTATGCTGCATCATGACACTGCTAGAAAAGCAAAAGCGATGCCGTACACAGTCAGGGTACACGCAAAGGAAACAACAGAGGTGTCACTGCTCATTGCAGCCAGATCATGACCGAGCAGCAGTGCTTAACCCTACGTAACAATCTAACATGTTATCTGACACTTGGGTAACATAAACTCTAGGAAGCACCAGGGATCATCAGAAATGCAGCAGTCACCCGGGCTCAAAACAACAAGGAGCAATCCACGCGAAACAGCATGCATTCAGCATCTGCTGCACTCCACTGCTTGCCAGCCCACAAGGCCAGCCTTCCAAACGCAACATCTGCACGCAGCCAACAGCAAGCGCCTCCCTTTGCTGACAAACCAACTTTGCAGCATCCATCACTGCTGGTTGGCAGGTGCTAGCGTGCCAACGCACAAACCTTGAGCGCCGTCAAGCATATCAATGCGCCCAACCAATCTCTTTGTCCCGCCTCCTGCACCTCCCTGCAGCGATGCCGTCAGGTCGACATATCAAACACTGATCCTTGTGCAAGGCAGTAACCTCTGCAACTCATCTGCTGCGCTGTCATGGACCACCACATGCTGCAGCTCCAGGTGCGTCAGTTTGGTCAGCACACGCAATCCCAGCAACTCTACATCCGTAACGCAGCGAGCCCCGCCCCCAGCTTGCGCTGCTGCTGCTGCTGCTCCTGCAGGCTCTGGCTCACAGCACGGACCAAAACATGCAGCCGCACCACCAACAGCACCACCACCAGCAGCTACAGCAGCAGCAGAGCTTCCGCTGCGACAGCAGCCGCCACTGCCTGAACCTGAACCTCTGGCGGCTGCCGCACCTGCCACTGCGCCTGCACTACCACCTGCCACCAGAACTGCTGCTGCTGCTGCTGCAACGGAAGGAGCAGCAGTGCCAGGCTGGCAAGGCACAGCCCTGTCAGGCCTCAACTCTGCTGCTGCTGCTCCTGCAATGGAAGCAGCAGCAGTGCCAGGCTGGCAAGGCGTGGCCCTCTCAGGCTTCCAGCCTTCGTCAGGACCCAGCAGCTGCACATGCCGCAAGCCAGTGAGGCCCGTCAGCACGCGCAGATCAGCAGGAGGCTGCAGCGCCAACCGCTGAAGATGCGGCAGACCTGCCAGCGCCCCAACATGCCAGCTGCTGCTGCTGCTGCTGCAACACGCTGCTGCCGCTGAGGCACTTGAGCCAGGTATTTTGCTGCAGCACCTGCCAGGTACTGGTGGTGCTGCAGTGGTTGTGTCTTGGTAGATGCTTAGCTGGCGCAGAGCCCTGCAGCTCGAGGCTAGCTGACGCATCGCTGCTGCACCAGCAGGACCACGCAGCATCACACCGAGCTCCTGCAAGTGAGGGAAGCAGCAGCCAGCTGCTGCACGTCTCTCAACACTGCTGCTGCCATCACTGCACATCTCACTGCTGCTGCTGCTGCTGCTGGGCCCCTTATCAAGCACAAACAGCCCCTCAGCAGCTGAAAAGTCCTGAACCACAAGCCGCGTCAGCTGCCCCAAACCCCTAAACCCAGCGTAACACACAGCTGGAGCACTCGCAGCGACCTCCAGATCCTTCAGGCTACTCAACGCAGCCAGGCTGGCAACACACGCTGCAGAGAGCTGGTTCCCCTTCCTGGCCCAAACGCCGTTGCCCATGTAACGCAGAGAGCTGCCAGCTTTCATGCACGTCAGGTTGGATAATACACCCAACATGCCTGCTGTAGCTGCTGACGTGTCTACTGTCAGGCAAGACAACCCAGCAGTCAGGCCTGAGCAGGCTTCAAAGCCACCAGATGTTTCTGCAGGAGCTCCTGCAGAAACACTGGGGATGCAGCTCAAACCGCAGCCGCTGACGTCCAGATGACGAAGCTTCGCAAGCGGCAGCAGCCACTCACTGCTGCTGCTGCTGGTGAGGACGTTCTTGAGTCCCGGAGTGCAGCTGCTAGGCGCTGCAGCCGCAGCACATGTCCTGCCGTTGTTGCTGCTGTTGCTGTTGCAGCGTAGCAGCAGTCGCTCGCAGCCTGTGGTAGCTGCTGCTGCTGCCGCAGCTGTTGCCGCAAATGCAGCAGCAGTTTGCGCACTGCTGCTGCCGCTGCTCTTGGGTGTGGGCGCCTCATCTTCACTGCTGCTAGCGTCCAAGCAACCTTCGTCACTTGCACAGCGGCGGTTGCTGCTGCCGCTGCCGCAGCAGCCACCACAAGCAGCTGCCAGAGATACCCTTACGGCATTGTCAGTGCTGCAAGCTGGACTGACTTGAATGGTGCTGCTGCTGCTGCTGAGGTCATTTCCTGCAAGGCTTAGATACGTCAGCCCCGTCAGTGCCTGCAGCAGCAGCAAGCTATCCCAACGCAGCTGATTGTGTGACACATCCAAGTATTGCAGCTGCTGCAGGGCCCCAATACCTGCTAAGCTACTGCTGTCCAGCCTATTGATATGCTGGCTGCTGCCGACTGCCCCGAACCCTGGCCCCAGCTTCAAGCTGGTCAACAGGGTCAAACTAAACACCGGTCCAATGTTGCTGAGTCCAAAGCCAGCCAGATCCAGATCTACCAGCGAACGTAGCAGCGCCAGCAGTGCGAGGCCACTGCAAAGGCGTGCAGCAGCACTGCTGCTGCTGCCGACGCTGCCGCAGCTGATCCGCTGCAGGCTGTTGCTGCTGTTCCTGAGCATCGTAGCAGCGGCAGTCGTCTTGCTGCTGCTGCCGCCGCCGCAGCAACCGCCACCAGTCTGCTTAGATCCACCACTGCAGCACCCAGATCCAACTTCTTCGTCGTCACAGCACTCCTCACTACTGCTGTCATCGCTGCTGTCACTGCCAGCATCATTGCTGTCACCTTCACTATCCTCACTATCACTGTCACTGTCACCATCACTGTCGCTGAACATTCCTGCAAGCAGCGCAGGCATGAAGCCGTCCTGCCTGCTGCGAGCCAGCTGCAGCTGCTGCAGCTGGGCCCTTGCCTCGCTGCTACTGCCTGCGCTTGCGGCAGCTAGCATCGGCAATAGCCGTGACGTGCCACTGAAGTCAACCAACCTAAGGGACTGGATTCGCTGCAGTGCACTGCTCAGCAGAGCATTTACAACTGCCGCCGATGCTGCTCCTGCTCCTGCGCACAATCCTGCTGTAAAGCCCCCAAGGCTGCCACTGCTGCCGCTGCTGCTGCTGCTGCTTGCAGGAGCCACGAAATTGTGCAGCTCCAGATGTGCGAGGCTGCTGTGTGCTTCCAGCGCTGCTGCGACTGCGTAGTCAATAACAGCTGGTGCGCTGGTGGTGTAGGTGAGCTGCAGTAAATGTGGCAGCTGCTGCAGCAGCAGCACCAGCTCAGCTCCGGGGTTGGTGGTGTTGCAGCAGCTCACCTGCAGCAGCAGCGGTGCCCGCAATCAGCACATGTGTCGGTGATGTTTGCATCGTGTTGACTGCAATGAAGCGGGCTTTGACACATTTCTTGGGGTTACACTGCTCGCATGGTCTGTGCAAGGATAAATTCGAATGCATTCTAAAGGGATACTGATTGACTCGTACTCTGCATGGCGTATGCTGCAGCTAGAGTAGGAGCGGTTGTTCTGTGTGCAGGCAGCAGCAAAGTTTCACTGCCGCTACCGCGTGCAGCACGAGTGCACGCTGGCTTGAGATCCACCACAAGCTGCAGCTCCTGCATCACAGAGCCACATCTTGCCCTAGTTTGCAGAAGTTTGTGCAGGCGTACTGTTGCAACAACACAGTGTTTCATCCAGGAAAAGATCCAATATTGAACATATCTTCACAGTAAGCAGCGGCTCTCACCTGCAGCACTGTCAGCTGCTTCAGCTGTGCAATGTAGCCCATGTTGCAAAAGCATGCGCCAGCGATGCACAGCGCCCGCAACTGCCCTGCCGCTGCTGCCCACGGCGCTGCACTCGAGTGCGCACAGAAGCACACAACATTGCTCTTGCGCGCATGCGACAGCGGCCGTTGGTAGTTGAGGTACAGCGAGGAAAGATTGGGTGCGCTTGCGCACACGCTGCGAAGCACTGCTGCTTCATCTAATGGAGACAGCGGCATGTCTAGCTGCAGGTGCTGCAGCTGCTGCATGTTGTTGGGTGCAGAGAGTGCTGCCCAGAGTGATGACTTGGCATGCTGACTGTGCAGTGCTGAGCCCTTGATGTGCAGGTGGGAGATGCGGCTGCCATGGTCCTGCAAGCAAGAGAGCAGCAATACAGCGCAGGAAAAGGGCGCAGCGGGATGAGTGAGGTTTCGCTGCAGAGCTAGTACTGCACATGTAGCAGAAAGTGTGCAGTGAAAGGTTGATGTTTCAAAGGTTGAAGGGTCAGAATGTTGACTGTGCAGTGCTGGGCCCTTGATGTGCAGGTGAGCGATGCAGCTGCCATGGTCCTGCAAGCAAGAGAGCAGCAATACAGCGCAGGAAAAGGGCGCAGCGGGATGAGTGAGGTTTCGCTGCAGAGCTAGTACTGCACATGTAGAAGAAAGTGTGCAGTGAA
Organism: Tetradesmus lagerheimii; assembly: GCA_902809745.2. Taxonomy (NCBI): domain Eukaryota; kingdom Viridiplantae; phylum Chlorophyta; class Chlorophyceae; order Sphaeropleales; family Scenedesmaceae; genus Tetradesmus; species Tetradesmus lagerheimii. The sequence goes on along the minus strand of CADDIJ020002277.1, from coordinate 226,146 downwards.
AGGTTGATGTTTCAAAGGTTGAAGGGTCAGAATGTCGACTGTGCAGTGCTGGGCCCTTGATGTGCAGGTGAGCGATGCAGCTGCCATGGTCCTGCAAGCAAGAGAGCAGCAATACAGCGCAGGAAAAGGGCGCAGCGGGATGAGTGAGGTTTCGCTGCAGAGCTAGTACTGCACATGTAGCAGAAAGTGTGCAGTGAAAGGTTGATGTTTCAAAGGTTGAAGGGTCAGAATGTCGACTGTGCAGTGCTGGGCCCTTGATGTGCAGGTGAGCGATGCGGCTGCCATGGTCCTGCAAGCAAGAGAGCAGCAATACAGCGCAGGAAAAGGGCGCAGCGGGATGAGTGAGGTTTCGCTGCAGAGCTAGTACTGCACATGTAGCAGAAAGTGTGCAGTGAAAGGTTGATGTTTCAAAGGTTGAAGGGTCAGAATGTCGACTGTGCAGTGCTGGGCCCTTGATGTGCAGGTGAGCGATGCGGCTGCCATGGTCCTGCAAGCAAGAGAGCAGCAATACAGCGCAGGAAAAGGGCGCAGCAGGATGAGTGAGGTTTTGCTGCAGAGCTAGTACTGCACATGTAGCAGAAAGTGTGCAGTGAAAGGTTGATGTTTCAAAGGTGAAAGGGTTGAAGATTGACTGTGCAGTGCTGGGCCCTTGATGTGCAGGTGGGAGATGCGGCTGCCATGGTCCTGCAAGCACCACAGCAGCAATACAGCACAAGAAGGTCAGGGTGTGTTTCAGGTAGTGGTAATGCGTAGTAGGATGTACTGGTTGTGCCTGTGATCTGGCAATCTGCAGACTGGCAGCAGCATTGAGTGTGGGTGCTGCTGTCAGACATTTCCTGAGCTGCTGATCGTAATCACAATGGCTGCAGAGCATGAAGACATCGGCTGATGGTACGTTACAGCTCTGCAATGGGTACTGGTGTTTACAAGGAGGTGCACAGCTGATGGCAAGGCAGCAGCTGCTGCTGCCCACGCTGCACTGCTGCGTTGCCTCACCTGCAGCCACTTGCTGAGGCTTGCCGCCTGATCAGAAGCTACTTGAGCATGCACAGCCCCGAATGGAGCCAGCCGGGCAGCTCTTGCAAAGGCCCTGCAGCTGCTGCTCAAGTGCCACCTGGTCCGAGGGTCCAGCCATCTGCATATATCGATGTGACTTTCTAAAGGTAGATCTACGAGGCGACCTGCTCGTGAGAAAGGCATCCAGTCAACTGGTGCAGACTCAGCACAGTTGAGGCCGTGCGTCTGCCAACTGCCTACCTTGAGGTCTGCGCGCCATTTCATAATCCACGTCTAAATGTCTAAGAAAGCAAGGAAACGACCTGATCGCTGTTTCGTCAACCTGATATCATGCGAGGCGGCGTTACCGGAGATACCATTGGGCTACGTCCTTACAAGAGGTGTATCAATCTATCAATCCATCTATATCCATTACTTAAAAGAAATCCATCCATCCATTATCCATTACTTAAAAGAAATACCGTCCGTCAGTCAGTCAGTCCGTCCGTCAGAAGCCTGGCTTAGGACCTGGCCGTTAAACCCCAGGGCGTGTGCGGAAATCGGTGGATACAAGCAGTGCAGCGTCGCGAATCGCTTTGGTTTTTCAACCGCATACCTGTGACATGCAGCACCTTGCGATCAGCGCTGTTCCTGCAATGCGTCGCAGTTGTAACCACCAAGCACAGCGCTGAACTACTTTGGTGCTCGAATGATGCATACACGTTGTACTTGAGGTGGTGGGCAGTGATCAGCGTGATCTTGCTGGCCATCACTGCCACGGCTGCAGCAACCACCACACCCAACAGCAGGGCGTCTCTGCAGCGGCAGCAGCACGCTGCGAGGCAAGCAGATCGCGATGATCGACACGAGTAAGGTGAGATTTGCTGGGATGAATGTTGTGCGGGCACTGATGTCTTCACAGTGTTCTCGAACTTTTGCAGAGCAGTGATCGTCACTGTGAGGCAAGGTGTGCTGCGCTACACGCTTCCATTCCTGCTGCCAATTGTTGATGTTGCAGTGGGGGTTTCCCCCGCTGCAATTGGAGCTCCACTCGCCAGTCCTCCTGCAACAGATGGAGCTCAGCCAGCAGCAGCTCACACACCAGGTACGTCAGCAGCAGCAGCACAGCAAGCAAAACAAACGATGCTGGCATGTTGGAATTGCCATGAGAGCAATTTGTGGACGTTTGATGTTCAGCTTGATGTCTTCCATCAACTCATGTATGATGTTGCCTGCCTGCCTGCCTGCCTGCCTGCAGGTGCTGCCACCGACCCATTGGGCCAGCTGCCACCCAATGTTCAGCAGCGGCAGCAACAGTTCCTTGCCAGCATGCTCACTGCACCGCAGCCTGTGCAGTCTGCCTACCAGAATGCATTGCAGGTTATGCGGCGGCGCTTGCAGGAACAGGCGGCAGCCCGTGCTGCTGCGGCAGCAGCAGCCCAGCAAGCGCGTCCAGCAGCCCAGCAGGCAGGTGCAGCAGTCCAGCCCCAAGTCACGACTGCATCAGCGCAGTTCTTGGCAGAGGTGACAGTGCCAGAGCAGGCGCACCCGCACCGGCCAGTCCTTCTTCCAGCTCGCGTGCTGCGGGTGACATCTCAGCGGCACCTGCAGCATGTGCTTGCTCAGTTGGAACAGGAGTATGACGTACCGCTGCAGTACTCGGTGCGGTATTTGCTGCCAGCACAGCCACCCGTGCAGCCACAGCTGCCGCCACAGCAGCCACCAGTGGCACGCGCAGAAACAGCATCACAGCAAGAGCGCTTGCGGCACCAGTTTGTGCAGCAACTGGAGCAGCAGTTTCAGGGCAACACCACCTCAGACCACACCAGCACAGGTGAGCAGGCATCTGGCACTGCAGTAGGCTATCGTGGGGCAGAGCAGTGGGCTTTGGCGCCGCATTGCATAAGGCTTCAGTTGCCTGCGCAGTAGGCAGCATGGCAATGCAGAGTGCTGCAGACTGCCGTCAAGCAGCTGTGTGCGTGCGTTAGCATCCCTGTGGGATTGGGCAGACCAAGTAAATGTCTTGCACCGTGTTTGCTGTGCCGCTTCGCAGGTGCTGCTGCAGGCAATGCAGGCATGTTACTCGGTGCTGCTGCTGTCGTTGTGGCAGCTGTTGGTGCCAGTGGCGCAGCTCCTGCAGCAAACCCCGCCACTCGCCGCAATTGGGTGCAGAATTTGTTTGCCCGTGCACAGCGTGATCAACAACAGCGGCAAAGCAGCAGCAGTTTGCAGATTGGCTGCAGCGCGTGGGCGAGGGCACCGAGCCCACATGCGCTGCTGTAGGCGAGGATTACATACGCCTGCCTGATGTGGTCGTGTGTGGCGGAGGGCAGCAAGAGGGCACTTTGCAGGAATTGATAGATGCTGTGTATGGGGAGATTGACAGCCAAAGCGGTGATGCTGCACGACAGCGGTACATTGTGGAGCGTGCGATCCTTACGCCTCTGAATGATGATGTTGATGCAGTGAATGATCTGATGACAGCAAGGATGTGTGCACCCCGGCCTGACGGTGTTCAGGTTGAGAGCCGTGTTTACAGCAGTGCTGACTCAGTGGTGCGCGGTGAGCAACAAGGTCACCTGTATCCACCAGAGTTTTTGAACACTCTGCACATGTCTGGCTTGCCGCCACACAAGCTGCGCTTGCACGTTGGGTGCCCTATCATTCTGCTGCGCAACATGTCTGCAGGATTGGCGAATGGCACACGCATGGTGGTCAAGAAACTCATGGACAACTTCATCCAGGCAAAGGTGGCCACAGGCCCTGCAAAGGGCCGAGTGGTGTGGCTGCCACGCCTGAACCTGCAGCCCTCTGATGCACAGGCTATGCCTTTTGATATGTGCAGGCGCCGGTTTCCAGTGCGCGTTGCATATGCCATGACAATCAACAAGGCGCAGGGGCAGACCCTCAAGGCAGCAGGTGTGTACCTGCCTCGCCCTGTGTTCTCGCATGGTCGGTTGTATGTTGCCTTCTCGCGGGTTGGCATCTGGAGTGCCCTCAAGGTGTTGGTGGTTGGGGGCTTCCGTGCAGCTACTGCGGCTATTGCAGCTGGTGTGTTCACTAAGAATGTTGTGTATTGTGAGGTGTTCCAGGGCATCGGGGTTTGAGCTTCACACTCGGCACTGGAACAGTGTGCTTGAGGAACTCGGCCCTGGAGCACTGGCATCATCATCATCATCATCATCATCATCATGTTGGAGCTCTGGCATGTATTTATAATCTATCATGCTGCAGCTGCAGTGGTTGCGGTAGCTGCAAATGTCACATGCTGCAACAAGCCGCTGGCCACGTTTTGCTTATGTAACACACCTGAACAACACAATGCACCTCCATGCCTGTCTTCCGTGCCAGGTGCGAGTGGCGGAGCCACGGGTAACCACTAGTTAACCCGTGATTGCTTACGACGCGAGCAGCTGCTGTTTTGCGGGTCTAAACGCCCGTTTTGCAGTCATTTCACTCCTTGCAGTGGGGCCTACCGGCGAGTGAAATTTGAAATGAAATATGAAATGAAATGTAATGAAATGAAAAGTGAAATTTGGAACGACCCACCCCTGCGCACAGCACACCGTTGGCGTCAACACAACACATGACAACAAGAGGAGGGTATTCGTCTTATTATTCTTTTTCCAAATCATTGGTGTGCTGTGTGCAAGATGACTTGGCTGGATGGCACCCATATGCTTGCCAAAGCCCTCGGGCAGCACTGTTGAACAGTGCTAGTCCTGGCTGGTGGCCTGGGCTGGCCAATCTGTAAGGGGTTTGCGGTCAACCTGTATCACCGCAGCAGAGTGACATCGAACCTGGGCAAAGACATGCAGCAGGTACTTCAACGTACACTGCAACCGCTGTGTAAGTCATTTTTCAATTGTGAAGCTGAGAGAATCATCGTTTAAACTGTCCAGGATGTTCGCATGAGCCTGATCAGGCTGCGGCATGAGATGCACAGCATGCATAACAAGCCAAACATCCTGTGACCAAAATACTCGAAGTGCCTACAACGTCCTACAGTTGATGCCCAAGCCCACGACACACATAGTATGCTTAGCCTAAGCATGCGGCATGCTGCAGAACTTCTGTGATCACCATCATGGGCGGACCCCGCTGTCACTCACAGCACTCCTGAGGAGATTTTCATGGTGGCAGCCCGCCAGGCATCTGGCACTACAACCTGAAGTGCTGCCCGACTGCCAATACAACTCAACTGTACAAAAACGTTTCTGTGCCAACTTCTGTGCCAACTGTGCCAACTCAACTCGACCCCAAGACAAACGTTGGTCTGCTTGACCAACGCAATATGGCAATCAAAAACAAAGCACAGCAAGGCGCTAGGCACGATGCCCCCACCAGCCGCTTGCTGCTCCTGTGGGACGCGAGCAACGTGTCACAATATAGCCTTCCAGTGTTCCACCGCACGATTGCAACAGCAGGTGACAACTCCCACAACACGGCCAGCCTTCACAAGACTTTTGGACTAACTAGGCTGCAGCCACCTCACAAATCGCATGCCAGATCGCATGCACGCCCGCACGCCATGCATACGCATGTACACAACATAATGGGCATGTGCAGCACACTGTGCTGTCAGTGACAGCCATTTGCACACGTGGAGAGTCATCCATGTGGCCTCAGCAGCCGTCATGCCCGAGCAGTACACGTGGCCTTGACTACAGCAGCAAATCGTCACAGCATGCTGCATGGCATGCGTTGCATCACTGATGCACTGCGCCTCTGGATCAGGGTCACACAGCAGGGTACGTCACATCCCATACCATAGTAGCGCCAGATGAGACGTGCCACACCATGCATTGCTATGTCACACCAGTGTACCCTGCCACAGTACTACGTACATACGTGACGTGAGATGTGCTGTTATGCACTCCGTACATCGATCGACAACCTGCTGTCTGTAATGCCGGGCTTGACCCTGGGCGAATACCTGCAGACTTGAGCAAGCTTGCCTATAACAGTGCTGATATCCTGAGGCAGGATGCCAGTGCTGTGCTGCTGACAGAGGCAGCATGCTTGGATTAACTTGAGGTAGGAGGGCAAACAACACCCGTAAAAGACAAGAGTACTGCAGAAACACATTTGCTGTACAGCACACTGTTGAAAAGCACGGGTCAAACAATTTGGAAGGACCGGCTGTTGTGCTGTTTGCCGTCCTTCAACTTCACCTGTGAACGTGCTCAACTCATGTACGCACAACTCATACAATACATAACATATCTATGTATGATAGATATGGTGTTGTCAAAGGATGTTGCTCAGCCCCCATTGTACTTCAACTGTACTACTATTGGAGTCCAAAAATGCATGCACATGTTGTACTTATGCTTGCAGGCCACACACAGCACACACGGGGTCCAAGCCCAAGCGCAGCGCACAGTCGACAGGCAGGACAAAGGCATTGCAATGTCCAATCGCTACCAGCGCGATGCATGGGACAAGTCCACCTGAGGATGCCATCCTGAACCCAGGGCTGCTAGATCAACCTCTACTGGATGCGATGGCATCGCAGTATGGCAGACAGGCAGCATGCACAGTCAACGCCAAAACAAGCAGCATGCAAAACGAAGTACGTAGTTCACTGGTTACGTATCATAGTGACCAGACGGAACACCTTCATTTGCCTGCCTTGACTGGTGCACAAACAAGCCCCAGCAGCAGCTACTGCAGTGCAGGATCTATACCTTACCATGTAATGAATGCACTGCACGCTGCTGAAGACGCTTGCAGGAAACCTTTCAAGCACCACTTGATGACTTGGTGCATCTACAGGATAATGATATCCTACAAAAGTAAGATGCGAATGTATGGTGTCATACAATAACAAGGTTGTAGCTTGGTTGTAGCTGTATACAATAATTTCAAAATTTTGTAACGGTCACAAGGACTGTCCTGATGAGGCTTATATGGTGCAGCTGCTGCGAAGGCAGCATTGTCCGTCCCAAAACGAGCAGACAGCACCCCTGCAATGACAGCTGCCCTGCGGCACTGCACCGTATGAGCCTCATATGCATGGCATGCAACATGTGGAGTCTGCCACCCTGTGCGGCACATAGCTGCCAAACACATGCATCCACTGGGGTGCTCAGATACATGCCATGCCCTTTTCCTGCCAGGCTTTGCGCGTGAATGACGCAACAAACAAATAGTTCTACTCCAAAACAATCCCACGATGATGCAAGCACAGGGTGCACCTCACGCAGGCCCCCATCCCAATCACCCACACCCAAACTGCCAGAAAAGCGCCTCAAGCCTCGAATGCCACACCCTCATTCTCACACCGTGCCACAGCATAACCTTGACGGAACCACCGTGATTGATGTGCGTGATGCAAAATACGGCGTAAGTGAAGTGCCGCTGCACATTCTGGCTCATTACTTCATGCCTTTGCATTTGCCGCAGCTCATCCTCAACCAGCCACTGCGATGAAGGTCGTGCACACCCAAGGGTCCTGCACAGATGCAGCGGAATCATTGCACAGCCGCTTACCACACCTCTTGCTAAACCACCAAGCGCCCAAGCCCATAGAGCAAGCCGTCACAGCATGCTGCTGTTCTCAGCAGATGGTGCAGGCGCACCCAGCAGTCAACCTTATAAATGGAAAGTGCGTCAGCAAATGGTGCAGGCACACCCTCCTGCTGGCTTGTCCATCCCCTGCAGCTCTCCTGCTGCCGCTGCGGCCTCCAGGCGGGACACAACGGCATCCATGCTGGGACGGGACAGCGGGTCGCCCGACCAGCAGTCCTGCAAGGGACACATATAGGTGGCAGCAGCAGCAGCAGGATGCTTTGGTGCCAACAATACGATGCCGTCTTCCTGGCATACCTGTCACCTGTTCCACAACTGCACTGACACAGTGTTAAGCCACAACATGAGTTACTCGTTGATGTGCTTCGTGAGCACATGATCATTTTGAATGCATTGCATGCTGCTTCTTGGCTCAAGCAGGGAGGCGCAGTGCCCTACCAAGCTGCTGGCAAAGGGCAGCCTACGTTAGGTACCATTGCAGTTGCAGGTACGTTTTGTGGTGCTGCTTCAAGCCCTTGTTTAGCTTCATCACCATTCCTGCAAGACCATGTCGGCAGTCCATCCAGCCCACATTGTGTCTGTAACAGACGGCAAGTGCCTGAGCAATGCATTGCTGCACAGACGCTGAATTACCTGTATGATGCTTGTGATGGATGCCGGCAGGTTGCCGTGCAGTGGCGGCCTGTATCCTGCGGCCACGCGTGCCGTGTACGCCTCCAGCTCCTCATAGCTGCCCAGCACGCTGATGGCGCTGAGCATGATGTAGCGGTGCATCACCTCGTACGCCATCACGCCAAAGCTGAACACGTCAGCCTGCAATGACAGAGAATAACGGCAGCACACAGCAGAATGTGTCAGCCTATGAGGAGATGCGGCAGACAGGTGCAGTCACATAGCAGACATGTACAGAAAGCTGTGTATTGGGTATTGAGCACAATGAGCACCAAGGTCAATCAAGTGCACTGACTCGCTCCCGCAGCGACAACCTCAGAACTCAGATGTGTGCCAGGTGCCAGCACCATTAGTGGGCAGCCTAGCTGAGGAAGTACACAGGATCAATGTTGATCGCCAGCATGCAGCAATGGCATGATGTCACTAGGGCGTCTTGCTATGACGGCAAGCTGATGTGCCAGCCTCACCTTTTCGGAGTAGGGCTGCTCCCTGAACACTTCAGGGCTCATGTACTGATGTACAGGCTGCCTGCAGCAGCAGCAGCAGATGACTGCATTGTGTATGGAACAACCCATCCTGCAACACAGCGTACGCTATGGCAACTGCAAGGCACATCAAGCACTCAGCATTCAGCCCGCGGTATATCATATTTATGATAGTCCATTTGGGCACCTGCAGCACGCAGCATCCCGGTCAAACAACACACCTGTCCTTCCGGTGAGGTCAAATACGCGGTCTCTTGCCAGCGCTTGCATCAGTGCCTTGTTGGTGTTGGCGTTGGGCCGCCTGGTGTTGAAGCTGCTGCTCATCTCCGCCTTCTTGCTCCACATGGCATCCAGCTCACAAAAGGCACCGCTGCTGCTGCAGGTACCAACAGACACGCACAGCCAAAGTGCGTCAGTAGCCGCAATGCAACACAGCAGACCCTGCGGCTGAATGCATACCCGAAATGCACAGGCTGCGCAAGGGCAAGAGCTCTCAGGACTGTATGGTTTGGAACTGCATGAAGCTGATGAGACAGTTTTAGCAAATCCAGCACTCACGCTTGCTGCTGTGTACTCTGAGCAGTACATTCTCCAGCTTCAAGTCACGGTGGATCACCTGGTGGCAGCAGCAGCAGCAGCACAGCAGCAACAGCAGCAGCAGCAGCAACACCCACACAAAGAAGCGTAAGCAAGTTGAGGCAGCAACTGCACTGCCACAGAAAGTGAGCGCTGTGCAGAAGCTTGCATCTGCAGTGGTTTAACTGAATGAGATGGCAAGCTCAAACCATGTTTCTCCGGCAGCTCCTACCATGGGCTGCTTGTACTGCTTGTACTGCACTGCTGCAACATGCTTGCAACTCATGTCACATCTAACATGTTACATCTGCCTCGCTGCCAATATGAGCGGACTGTTGTGCAGGTACTTCAGCACTCGTGCCATTCTAGCTGGCGCCCGTCTACAGCACCTGAACACATGCTGTCGTGTAACAAGTCCATAACATGTTATATTGGCAGCACTCCTACCATGGGCTGGCTGTTGTGCAGGTACTTGAGCCCGTGTGCCATCTGCAGGCATATGTCCAGGCCCTCCTCTAGGCTGTAGATGGTGCCGCCATTCGCCAGCATGTGCTTCCACACTAGCTGCTTCATGTTGCCGCTTGGCATGAGCTCCTGCAAGCACAGAAGATATCAGCAGAAGTTAAGTATCACGCTGTGCAGACAACTGATTGTATGGGAGAAGGAATGGGGTTTATCTTCTACATTAACTGCTTCGTGTTGCTGCTCAGCATGAGCTGCCTCCTGCAGGAATAATCAGCACAGCATACGCTTCATAACCACAATCTGCGCGCCGCAACGCATGCATGAGTATGTGCATGGGTGGTGAACCCAACTGCTTGCAGCATCTGTCCATATGTGGGACACTGCCCTCACCTGCACAATGGCATAACCATCGCCCTCCACAACACCTGTGAAGTCCACAATGTTCCTGCAAGCGACGCAGCAAAAAAACTGGTTGTATTGGACACAGCGACGGGCTGACAGTGGTTGCCGGGCGAGCAGGCTCTTGCTCACAATGGCACCAACACATGTTCATCCCAACAAAGCTGGTCACAATGGCTGGTCACAATGGCTGGTCACAATGGCTGGTCAAAATGGCTGTACTTGCTGGACTCAACACAGCACTAGTATGCTGCAGCCCCCACCCCCACACACACCGTCCACCCAGCCATGACACACTGCAGCTGTAGATCAGATGGCTGAAACCACTGGTACAGCGTGCTAATGCTACACGTAGACAATTCCAGCTGATGTCTTGTACGACAGATATGTGTGGTGGTCAGTTCGCACCTGTGCCGCAGCTTACGCATGAGCTGCATCCCCTGAGCAAACTGCTGTGTGTCACCCTTGCTGTCGTAGAGCTCCTTCTTCAAGCGTTTGACAGCAACCTGCGCGCGGCTGGCTGAACCCTCAGGCTGGTACCTGCATGCAATCCAGTAATTTATTGATTGCAATCAATCAATTACTTGTCTTTCAAGCACGAGGGGGCAACCATACAGGAGGTCCACTTCCACGTCCGGCGGGACGTTAAACACGTGGCGCAGTGGTGATGACGGACGAACAGTGGCCGAAAGGTTGCAGGTTCGATTCTGAGCCTAAGCAGTATGTCCCTGGACTCAGGGATACAGTCGGCGAAAGCCGAAGGAAGGATGCTGCTAATGTCCTCGCGACTCTCCGCAGGACTCCGTCGATTGCTGGCTATATACACACCGGCCCTGCTAGGTATGCAGTCCACCGTATGGGGTGATTCCCACATGCTGCCTAGTAAGGGGTGTAAGGGTCTGGGTGGTCTACCTTACACCGAAAATAGAGAGAATAATCAGTCTGCTTTCCGCCTCCCCAGTGGGTGAGGCGCGGTTGCCGATGCCAAAAGGTATGGCTTACAAGGATTGATTATTATTATTAGGAGGTCGACTTCCATGCAGCCATGCACAGGCAGCAGGCAGTACCAACCAAATATTCAATCAGTGGCACGTTTTCTAGCAAGAGGGGGCAACCATGGAGGAGGTCCACTCTCGAATCAATGGCGTTGGGTTTTTCACCAGGCGGCCAAAAGGCTGACAGGCAACAGGCAGTGCCATACTGCTGACCTCCTTCCCTTACTGAAAGTGCTGTAACGACTGCCTTTTGCTTCCATGCTCACCAAGACAGCTCCACTGTAGCAAAGCCGCCCTCGCCCAGTTGCTTGATCTTTGTGATGCAGCTGGGGCCGAGGCATGCGTCTGGCCCAACCATGTCTCGCAGCGTTTTGAAGGACCTTGAGACAGCTACGCTGGGCATGACTGCCTTGCTGGCTCTGCACCAGTTCTCAAAAGAGGTGCGGGGCTCGCGTGCTGCTTCGGGTACTGTTGATATGGCCGGTTTGGCATCGCTAACGCACTTGGCATCACTGTTGCTGATGACTGCTATCTGCTGCACTCCAAACGGGCCAATGGCATCTGCAGCGCTATATGCTTCTTCTACTGTGTCCAGCATTGCTCAAAGATTGCGGGATGTCAGTTGGGTTACTGCGTAGAGCAGCACGTGTCCTGCAGGCACAGAGCCATGTGGCACATGTGCCCGCAGCAGCAACAGCAGTACCGACAAGTTCGAGGGCGTGAGGCTCGTTGCATGGCCCCACCTGGGCGCTGATACCCATTACGAAACCAAATAAACGTCCCAGCATGTAGGATCAATGCGTGCGTCAGGCCTGATGCAAGGGACCCTTTGGTACTACGACAAACACAGCCGCTGGTCCACTGCCCCACCCACCTAGCAACGACCTCCGATGTGTTACATGTGAATTTTTACACTGTTTTGACTCTAGTTGGTGCCGCTTGCTGTTGCGATGACTTGTGTCGTGAGAGGGGCCTGATCGCAGCAAGATGTGGAGCTAGCTGACGGCAGAATTCGCACACACAGATACTTGTAGCAGAGCTACTATAAGGTAAGGCCTGCTGCGGCGCGTAACTTGAGGTGACGACAGCGCTGGTTGCATTAGTCACAAGTGACATGACCACAGTGAATATGTACAGGCGCCTGCACCATGAACCATTGGGGCCAAACAGCGTTTCGAGACCAAGAGGATACTCAACAGGTTGACTTGCTAATCAGCTGCCCTGCCATGGTATGCAGTGCAGCTTATGCAGCCTGAGGTTAGCTCAGTCTGTCACCCTGCCTTCTCAAGCTGAAACTGTGTGTGCGGTGGCGCACACAGACCGCACAACAGGTATAAGCGTGACAAAGCCTCATAATGAGCCTATATGAATCACCCCATCCCGGGATAGTAGAGGGCGGAGATTGAAGGCAAGGTGCAAAACTTCACATTGCAGCCAGCTGCTGGGGGGTGCTTTGACACAGCGCACATGTCGAACATGCAATGGCCGAACCATCATGTCAACATCAAATGAGTGAAGAAACTGGTCACACACACAGCGAAGCCTAGCTGGTCAAGCATAACTTCAAGACTAGCAGATGCAAGGTGATCCTGCACACAACAGTGGCAACATTGGAGCACAAACATCGGACATAACTCTGCATGTACCAGGACTGTGTGCATCAATCACACCAAGATCGGCCAAATATGTTTGACAACAGCAACAGACGCAGGCAGATAGCTCTTCCAGCGATCCTTGCCACCAACAGCGCAGCGCACGGCAGTATGCATGCTGCCTCAGCAGATGGTGCAGGCGCACCCCACTGGCTTGTCCACCCCCTGCAGCTCTCCTGCAGCCGCTGCTGCCTCCAGGCGGGACACAACAGCATCCATGCTGGGACGGGACAGCGGGTCGTCTGACCAGCAGTCCTGCAAGGGACAAGTGGGCAGCAGCAGCAGCAGCAACAGCAGGGACTGAACTTCATGCCAGAAGATTGCTGTATTGCTGTGAATAGCCGCTGTACCAGTTGGGCTGCACTGTCTTCCGTAGTGCAGGAGGATCCTCCCCAACTCGACACCGTGTCAGTGACGCAAAAACCACCATGATCTACCCGTTGCCACACTCATAATAAACGGTTCACCTCATGAGTTTGATCATCAAACTGTTTGAAACACGCTGAGCTGCAGCAGTCACCTGTATGATGCTGGTGATGGAAGCCGGCAGGTTGCCGTGCAGTGGCGGCCTGTATCCTGCGGCCACGCGTGCCGCGTAGGCCTCCAGCTCCTCGTAGCTGCCCAGCACGCTGATGGCGCTAAGCATGATGTAGCGGTGCATCACCTCGTACGCCATCACGCCAAAGCTGAACACGTCAGCCTGCGGGGGAGCAGGGCATATACGGCAGGCAGAGAGCACACATATAAAGCCAGCTGTGTGTGATGCGCTCAGCACAACTTGTCACTTATTTCAGTGCAAACTACTCTCTTTCGCAGCCACAACGTTGTGGCTAATGGGAAGCTCAAAAGTGTGTAGCAGTGCTGCGTGCCACCAGGCAGGTGTCAGCAGGGCCAAGAAATGCTCGCATTAGGCGATGCCATTGGTGCCGCACCACGTCACCAGGAGGATCTGGAATGATGTTCCAGCCTCACCTTTTCGGAGTAGGGCTGCTCCCTGAACACTTCAGGACTCATGTACAACAGGCTGCCTGCAGCAGCAGTAGCAGCAGTAGACGGTGTGTTATGGAACAAAAATTTTGCAACACAGCATATGCTATGCAACTGCAAAACACATCAAGCTCTCAGCAATCAGCCTGTGGCATAGTCAGCAAGGCAAATGCCATTCTGAGCATGCAGCGTTCCGAACGACAGGGGCCCTGTCAAACACCTCACTTGTCCTGCCAGTGCGGTCCAAACACGCGGTCAAACACCTCACATGTCTTGCCAGTGGGTCAAACATGCGGTCAAACAACTCACCTAACCTGCCAGTGGGGTCAAACATGCGGTCAAACAACTCACCTGACCTTCCAGTGGGGTCAAACATGCGGTCAAACACCACACCTGACCTTCCAGTGAGGTCAAACATGCAGTCAAACAACTCACCTGACCTTCCAGTGCGGTCAAACACGTGGTCAAACAACTCACCTGCCCATCCAGTGGGGTCAAACATGCGGTCAAACAACTCACCTAACCTGCCAGTGGGGTCAAACACGCGGTCAAACAGCTCACCTGTCCTGCCAGTGGGGTCAAACACGCGGTCTCTTGCCGCTGCTTGCATCAGCGCCTTGTTGGCATTGGCGTGGGGCCGCCTGCTGTTGAAGCTGCAGCTGCTGCTCATCTGCATCTTCTTACTCCACATGGCATCCAGCTCACTGAAGGCGCCGCTGCTGCTGCAGGTAGCAACAGACATGCACAGGCAAAGGGGTCAACAGCAGAGCGCGTAATGCAACGCACTGCCGCTGCCGCGGTTGCGGCTGCGGCTGAACATTGCGAAGCCCAATACGCCGTATACGTAGGCTGCTGTGAACAACATTGTACACATGGGCTCAAAACAATCACTGCAGTGACTCACTCAATGGGTATGAAGTCGTCAAGTCTGAACAGCGGTTCTGCTGCGCATAAAATGTGCCTGCAGCCAGCCATTTGCAGTGCAGCGTGCAGTGCTGTGCTGGTCACACCTTCAGCTTTGACATTGTGTATTGCTACAGATGCTGTGCAAGGGCAAAGCCATTGCCAACGCAGCCATGCAGTACATGCTGCAATCATTGCATGGTGCTGAACCTCGCTACTGTGGGGCGCAGGCCCGATGCCGCTGATGCTGTGGCTTCAAGCCCATTCAAGGGGTGTTATAATATCATCATGATCATGATACTGATGCTTGGGTGGGGGGGGGGCGTGCTGTTCCTGCAACCCACCTCAGCTCCTCAAGCCGTGCCGCATTGCTGGACACGCTGCGCCGCATTGTCAGCGTCTGCCGTGTGACCTCCACGCACTTGCTGAGCCCAAAGTCCGCCAGCTTGACCTCAAAGCGGCTGCTGACACCCTCGCCTGCACAACATCCATTGATATCCAAATATGATTTGAATGCTCTGCATACAGGCGGCTACTTGAATCGGCATCGTAATGATGCAGAGGTTTACTGTCTAGATGCAAGACGTGACAGCAGGCTGCAAGCAGTGCTGGCAGCTTTGCAGTGCATAGCAAGCATGCACTTGAGGCTGAGTCAGCCTTGTGCACAGGTGGCCTGCACATGCACGTCTCAGAGCTGCAAGCTTCAAGACTGCCAGCTGTAGCTTGTCCAGCCACTCACGCTTGCTGTCGTGTACTCTGAGCAGCACGTTGTCTAGCTTCAAGTCACGGTGGATCACCTGGCAGCAGCAGCAGCCACGCCCACAAGAAGCAGCGCAAGCAAGCAGAAGCAGCATTAGCATTGCCACAAAAGTGAGTTTTGCAGGTACTTGCACCTGCAGCGGTCTCTGAATGAGATGGCGGGCCCACGCCATGTCACTTCGGCTCATACCGTAGGACTGTGAGAGGCTTCTCTACTGCATGTACTGCACTGGTGCAACATGTTTACAAAATGAAACATTCAACATGTAGTGTGCGTCGCTCTCACTGAGACCCATGGCATGGGGCTGCAGCTGTGCAAGTACTTGGGCCCCCGTGCCATTATAGCACCTGAACTTATGCTGTCATGTAACAAGTCCATAACATGTTACATCTGCCTCTCTGTCACCATGGGGCTGCAGCTGTGCAGGTACTTGAGCCCCCGTGCCATTATAGCACCTGCACACATGTTGTCATGTAACAACTCCATAACATGTTACAACTGCCTCGCTCTCACCATGGGGCTGCAGCTGTGCAGGTACTTGAGCCCGCGTGCCATCTGCAGGCAAATGTCCAGGCCCTCCTCTAGGGTGTAGACGGTGCCCCCATTGGCCAGCATGTGCTTCCACACCAGCTGCTTCATGTTGCCGCTCGGCATGAGCTCCTGCAGGCACAGAAGCATACCGTGTTGGCAACGACATTCATATTCTCATCAGAGCAGTAGATGATCCTTCCACACCAGCTGCTTCATGTTGCCACTCGGCATGAGCTCCTGCAGCCACAACAGCCATATGCAAGACATTGGAATTCCACGGTGGCTGTGGCTGTGGCTGTGGGACTGCAGTCAAGCTGGTTGGGCATGCCCTGCAACGACAGGGATCACAAAGGGCTATGCACGACCGCATCTGGCAGATGTGGCTGCCGGGCCAGTATGAGATGCAAAGACACAACAAAGGAGAAACTGGGTACAATTACGAACACGCCATGAGAGGACTATCGGCTTGCTGGCTTGAGCTGGGGTCAAGATTCAGCCTTGAACATGTATTGTATTCGTAATGTAATGCAATCCTGTTGCTTGCCAGCATGCATGCAATACTATTGCAACATGATGTTACTGCCGTATGCATTTGTCTGCATTACATCTGGCCCTAACCTGTACAATGGCATACCCGTCGCCTTCCACAACACCTGTGAAGTCCACAATGTTCCTGCAAGCAAAGCAGCGATGAAAAACACAGCGTCACGCCGAGATTGCCTGCTGCCATTGGCCGGAAAAACAGGCACTTGCTCACATGGCAGCAATCTGTTCACCCTGGCACAAGCTGCCAGCATGTTCTGCACATACCGTATGTGGCAGTGGTGTACTTGCTGGTGTCACACCGCTTAGTACGCTGCAGGTGCCCCTTCCTTCCAACAACCCCCCTGGCCGTGTGAGTGAATGACTGAGTGACTACGCAAGGCTGCAGTGTTCCCGTTCCCGCTGCTGAGCACCTCTGAGTACAGAGGCACGGGTGCCCGCATAAGTTGAGGAACGAAGGCGGACATGCCGTTGTCGGCGTCACACCCCCTACCCCTCCTGCCAGGAGCCCGCAAGGGCGCTGCCCCGCTCCCCCCCCAACCCCCGTCGATCGTGGCCAGTTCGCACCTGTGCCGCAGCTTACGCATGAGCTCCATCTCCCGCGCAAACAGCTGCGTGGCATCCCTGCTGTCGTACAGCTCCTTCTTGAGCCGCTTCACAGCAACCTGCACGCGGCTGGCTGAACCCTCCGGCTGGTACCTGCAGCCATTATGCACAGGCAACAGGCAGTGCCACTGTTTGGGAGGTTCAACCTCCCACAGTGTCACGAAAACATTGGAGGAGCCACATACAAGTAGCAGGCAGTGCAAGTTCAGTTGACAGTCGCCGTCACGTATTGGATACACAGTCAGGTGTCGTTGTACATCGTGTTAGTGACAGAATACTGCCAAAGCTCAGCAGACTGTGCAGCCTGCCGCAGGAAGGCTGCATTCTTGAAGACTTCCTGCATATGTAAGATGGCAGCGTGATGATGTTTAGGAACTGTGCATACTGCTGAACCTCCCTGGCAACGTGCTGTAGCAACATCCATGCTGCTCTCACCAGGACAGCTCCACTGTAGCAAAGCCGCCCTCGCCCAGTTGCTTGATCTTTGTGATGCAGCTGGGGTCGAGGCATGCGTCTGGCCCGACCATGTCTCGCAGCGTTTTGAAGGACTTTGAGACAGCTATGCTGGGCTGTATTGCTTTGCCGGCTCTGCACCAGTTCTCAAACGAGGTGCAGGGCTTGCGTGCTGCTTCAGATGCTGTTGACATGGCATGCTTGGCGTCGCTGACACACTTGGCATCATTGTTGCTGATGCCATCAGTGACTGCTCCATTCTGCAATCCAATTCCGCCAACAGCATCTGCAGCGCTATATGCTTCCTCCACTGTGTCGATCATTGCGCACGGTTTGGGGGCGGTCAGTTGGGTTACTGCGTAGAGCAGCAGCACGTGTCCTGCAGGCCTGCCTAGGCACAGAGCATGTGGCACATGTGTCCGCAGCAGCAACAGCAGCACAAAGCAGTTCGAGGGCGTGAAGTTCGTTGTACGGCTCCACGTAGGCGCTGATACTTGATCCAAAATCAAACAAAACAATTGTCCCAGTGGGTTGGATGCTGCGTGCGTCACGCCGAATGCAGGGTCGTAGCACCAAACTGCTGCGACGAAACAAACCCACTGTCCACTGCTTCGCCCACCTGGCAACGAGCTCTGAGGTACTACACGTGTTTTTTTATAGATGTTTTGGCTCTATTCAGTGGCGTTTGCCGTTGCCCTGACTTGTATCGGGAGGAGGGCTTGATCGCAGCAAGATGTGAAACTAGGCGAGGCATGAATCCGCAGACTCACAGGTTTATGTCAGAGCTACTTTAAGGTGAGCTTGCAGTGGGGGGAGCGATGCAGGTCATATCCCCGGTAGTGTAAGTTTACATGCCCCAGACAAGTGTACACTTACACCACTTACGTGTATACACTACAGCTCGTACATTTGTTACCTCTTGAAAGCGTTGTATTTATCCTTTCACAGCATTATGACTCATAATTTATGAGCCCAGCACCCTGAACCGGTTGGTACCATCGCTCCGGCAGAAACTTTTGCCGGGTTTGCTAGACTTGGGTACAGCGTGCGTAGTTGCTACAGATGTAGACGTAGTCCACGTTACTTTCAGGTAGTTTTAGGAGCCAAGACCACGCTGTCAGCTACGCTGTATTCCAACTGTAGTGCGAGGAAGGGTGACTGCATGCGTAGTAGCTACAGATGTACACGTAATTTACGTAGATTCCACGTATATCTACTTAGCTCCACCTGGCCGAACCCGCGTAGTACCCGTGAGCCAGGTTCACTCTTTTTGCCGAGCCTGTTGCGCGTACCCGCAACCACTGCGACCACAACTACGGCAACCATTGTGTACATATATAGCATCATCATCATATGCCCTCGCAGCGACACCATCTGTCGCTGAACATGCAGTATGCAATGCGACATACCATTCCCAGGAGGCATGCAGTACCGCACTGAGTTCAGGTGCAAGGATACTGTCCCAGTGCTCGTCCAACACACTCTACACACGCAAAATAGCGCCTCAATAGATACTATGACACACTTTATGGATAGAGCCTGCAGGTGAACAGCAGCTCCTGCAGGTGCTCCTGCCTAGCAGCGCTGCGTGCGAGTGCGGTGGCACACACAGACCGCAGGCATTAAGGTGAAAAGATATACAGCCTGAGCCTGAATAAACCCCAAAGGCTACAGCCAAGGTGTAAAACTTGACGCTGGGCCATATGACGATCCACCGAATAAGTTTAGTAACAGCAACACCGTGTTGACAGTGACTGTCTGAGACACAGTCAGATGTCAACCAAGCCTTGCCACCCTACAGCGCAGCGCGCGTCAGCTTGCATGCTGCCTCAGCAGATGGTGCAGCTGCACCCCACTGGCTTGTCCATCCCCTGCAGCTCTCCTGCAGCCGCTGCTGCCTCCAGGCGGGACACCACAGCATCCATGGAGGGACGGGACAGCGGGTCGCCCGACCAGCAGTCCTGCAGGGATAAGAGGGCGGCAGCGGCAGCCGCAGCCGGGACTGGCCTTCAATGAAGCATGCTGCTGTGCAGCGTAGCTTCAACTTTGACTTGCCTCCCTGCAATGTCTATGCATCAAGCTTTCAAGTAACAGCATACGGCATCTGAAAGCATGCCAGCAACTTGTATTGAACAGTCGCTGTGCCAGCTGGGCTGCCGCAATGACTGTCTCAGCAGGACAACATTTCCCAACGCACCACACAGTTCAATGCAAAGCACGTTGAGCTGCAGCAGTCACTGGCCTGACTTGACCACCATCTATCCTTTAGCCTATCCCAGGACCCCTCGAGGAAGGCCGACTTTCACCTGATTCAGCGCTACCTATACTTTCTGAGTCACCTGTATGATACTGGTGATGGAAGCCGGCAGGTTTTCGTGCAGTGGCGGCCTGTATCCTGCGGCCACGCGTGCCGCGTACGCCTCCAGCTCCTCATATGTGCCCTGAGTCGCCACTGCGCTGAGCATGATGTAGCGGTGCATCACCTCGTACGCCATCACGCCAAAGCTGAACACGTCAGCCTGCGGGGGAGCAGGGCATATACGGCAGGCACACAGCCGAGCACATCAGCCTGTGAGGAGCAGGGCATCTGCAGGCACGGTCAGCCATTGCAATGCCGATGAATGATTGTAGACACAGAAGTGTTCAATGCATTGCCGCGTGCATCATCCAAATGTAGCTGGACACGCCAGCCTGCAGCACGCAGCAGACACAGCAGAGCAAATGGGTAACAAGGGCAACATGGAGGTGATGTTGCACCACAGACTGGGCACCAGTTGCAGGATAGACGCTGAGCTCTGCATAGTAGCTGGCATACGCTTTTAAGCATCGTTGTGCACACCCTGCATCCAGGTGTTGACAGCATATGCCAGCTATAGCACTCTGGGGGTGCAAGCAGTGCCCTGCAGCACATGGGCTGTTGGAGGATTGACACCTCACCTTTTCGGAGTAAGGCTGCTCTCTGAACACCTCAGGCGCCATGTACAGCAAGCTGCCTGCAGCAGCAGCAGCAGCGGCAGCAGCCAGATGACATCCCTGTCACTCACATCTCCCAGCATACGGCGCCAGGTGTCAGCAATGCGCACCCCTCTGCTACCGGAAGTCATGGACAGCAAAGAAGTCTGTATGGTACAGGGGTAGGGATGGGCCAAACGTATGTGCGTATGTTACGTATGTTTCAAATATACGTATAAACTACGTATGAATACGTATGCGTTGAAAAATTGGACGTATTTATACGTTTTTGGCCTACATACGCATACGCCTCGCATACGTATGTGTAACCTACGCCACCACATACGGTAGTTACAACAAGAAACAACACAGGCACCAGATCTCGGCATTCCAGCAGCTCTTACAGCGTTATTCTGTTTAAGGTTATCGAATAGTATCGTTTTTTGTTCAAGACGTCTGTGCAATCCAGTCACCATGTCTCTGCCACCCAAACCGTCACAAGCACATACGCAACAGGACGGGAAGATCAACGTGTTAGGCAAGCGTTTGACGCCGGAAGAAGGGTTTGAGGCACTTAAGAACGCAAAAAGGGCAGGCAGGTTGCCGTGCTGGGTTCACCTGCACCCTCAGCTGCAGCCAGTTGACGCCAAGGACCCCAGCAAAGGTCAGAAGGTGGTGCTTCACTGCGACCAATGCAACAAGTACCTGGCGCCTTCAAACGTCTCCCAGCTGAGCAGCAGTCACTTTGACAAAAATGGTGAATGCAAAGCTTCACATGGCAAGACAGCAGGCAAGACTGTCAGCGGCACTGCTGGCAGCAGCAGCAGCAGCAGCAGCGGCACAGCACCCACAGGCCTGAACAAGTTCCTCGTGCCCAAGAAGCAGCAGGAGCAGGCTCTTAGCAGCCTCACCAAGTACCTGGTGACCCGTGGTTGCCCCTCGCACATTGAGGACCCCTACCTGATTGACGCGTTTGCAGCGCTGGGCTGCCCCTTGATAAGTAAGCACAATCGCACTGTGCAGCTGTAGCAGCACCGAGTATAAGACGCGTATGAATGCGTAGATGGACAGCATGCGTGATTTTAAATGAACAGCCTGAGGCCTAGCTGTAAGCTGTTGTTGGCTGGTTAACCGACTGCATGCTGCACCACTGCTGCAATGCAGGCCGCAAAGAGCTGTGCACCAAGCGCATCCCCGAGCTGTACAAGGAGGTGCAGCAGGAGAGGATGGCATTGCTCAAGGAGTACAGCACCGATAGCGAGGACCCTGTGGTAGGGGGCCTGGCAACTGATGGCTGGAAGAAGAAGGCCTGCGCCCAGGGCACACCCCTGATCAGTGCCAACGTGCTGCTGGCCAATGGTGGCTCATACTTCCACAAGGTACGGCATGCAGCATGTATGTCACAGGGCGTATTTATTGCATAGGTGACGCTGACAGGCACCATGTAGCCATGTAGCTGTCTGCACCGGTCTCTATTAAGAAGGCGGTATGTCATATAACCTTCGATAGTATCTGTTTGCTTTGCATTTAGTGACCGCGGCCTGCCTTTGATGTGCTGCTGTTTTACAGGTGGTGCAGGCCAAGGGTGTGACCAAGGACATCCCCTGGATTATTCAGCTGCACATCGACCTGGCCAACGAGCTGACTGATGGCCAGCCCTGCAAGCTGCTGGGTACTGTGATGGACCACACCAAGGCCAACATGGGGGCCATGGGCAAGCTGCAGGAGGAGCACCCCTACTGGCTGGTGCTGGGCTGCCAGGGCCACTCCTTCAACCTGGTGGTCAAGGACCTGGCCAACGAGCAGAAGTGCCCATGGTCTGCCAAGGTGTTTGCCCAGGCTCTCGCCATCAGTAATGTCATTGGCGCCTCTTGGCTATGCATGCTACTGCCTGTGCTGCCGAGCGCAACTGGTCAGCATGGGGTCAGATGTACACCAAAGGGCGCAACTGTCTGAACCTCACATTGGGCGAGATGATTGTGTTCATCAAAGGCAACCTCAGGGGGTCAGAGGGGCAGAATGAGGAGGTGCTGCTGCGTGAGCTGTACGAGCTGCAGCCTGCAGCAGACAGCGGTGCTGGTGCACCAGCTGCTGCTGGTGGTGATGCAGCTGCAGCAGGTGCTGGTGCTGACGTGGTTGAGGTGCAGTAGCAGGTGCTGTATTTGGCACAGAATATGGTTTTCATATGGCTGTTGCTTGGAAATGGCCTGTACGTAGTATCAAGTTTGCCTGGCCTTCATCTGCCTGGGCAGGTGTTGCAGCAGGCAACTGCCACTGTGGGCTTGTGCTTGTATGCGCCTACAGAGAGGCCATACCGGCCGTTTTGTCGCGTTGATCACAATTATTATACCTCAAAGAAACATGTTGTAATCACGAAAGTGTTCGCTTGCTTGCCTACTTGGGACCTGCCTCGAAAACATACGGATTAGACATACGTATATGTACGTTTACGTATGCAACATACGTATAAATACGTATGCCAATTTCACAAACACACGCTTTGGCACATCCCTATACAGGGGCAACCCCGCTGCCGCTTCAGCTGTAATGTGCTGTCAATAATAGCAGCCGCAGAGGTGCTGCATGTCAATGTGATTGCTTGGTCCCTTGCATTGCCCTGAAGCTTGGTGCATAGCTCGCCAAATCTATCTCCCAACAGCCTTAGCAGGAGAGCTGGCCTGCACCCGTCCCGCCTGTCAGGTCCGGTAAGGAAGTAGAAACTCCCAACTCATGTGCACGCAGCAGATACCAAACACCTGCCGCAAGAGCACATGTGTGCAGTCGGTTTCCTTGGAACCGCTGAGCTGACTCAGACATAGCTGGCCTGGACCGTCCTGCCTGTCAGGTTCGGTAAGGAAGTAGAAACTCCCAACTCATGTGCACGAAGCATGCAGCAGGTACCAAACACCCACCGCAAGAACACAGTACGTTGGTCCCCTTTGAACCACTGAGCTTATTAAATACTTAGCTGTGCCGCACCTGTCCTGCCTGTCAGGTCAAAGGCATGCTCCCTTGCAGGCCCCTGCAGCAGCGCTTTGCTCTTGGGGCGCTGCCCAACGAAGCTGCCCTCCTGCGCCTTCCTGCTCCACACGGCATCCATGTCGCACTGCGCACTGCTGCTGCTGCAAGCACCGGCCACACAGCACATACACATGGCATGTGACAAGCGACATGGGTCAGCCAGTCACGCAGTGACCATGGGCCATGACAGGCAGAACACGCGGTAAATACAAAGGGCATGCACTCAGAGGGCTGCAGCCTTGCCAACTTCATGGTGGACTCACACATGTGTGGATGTACATCCTATGTGCAACATTGTCCGCAGATTGCTGTAGAGTGCAGCGGTGTCATCCTGCGCTGCCACAAACCTGCGCCCTTGACTGCATGCACGATCGCAACTTGCTTCATGGTGTGCACAAACGGCTCTGATACAAGTAAGAACCCACCAGAGTTGTGTGAGCCGCGATGCATTGGCGGAAGCTGTGCGCCGCACTGCCAGCGCGTGCTGCTTTCCCTCCACACGCCTGCTGAGCCCAAAGTCCGCCAGCTTGACTTCGAAACAGCTCCCGTCTGGTGCTGCTGCAGCAGCACAACGTTGGATGCTGAGAACAATAGAGCCGGAGCAAGTGACTCTGGTGCAGACAGTCCCACGTATTCACAAATAAGGTGCTTTCTGGTTGAATGCAGCTGCGTGCAAGCAAGGAGACAGAGGGGATGGAGGCAAAGCAAGAATTGCATGGCTCATGCGGCATGAGCAGCTGACAGAGGAGCAGGTGCTCCGCACAGTGATTGATTACTCACGTGTGCTGCTGTGGATGTTGAGCAGTACGTTCTCCAGCTTGAGGTCACGGTGGATCACCTGGCAGCAGCAGCAGCAGCAGCAGGGCCAATGCACAAGCAAATAATTGCTGTGAATGGTGATACTAAGGCATGCTGATGCTGCAGTATGTGCGACTGGCTTGTACTCTGGACGTTTTTCGTGCTGCCTGTGCGAACGTGCTGTGAAGTTTATGGTAAGAACTTGCTGGTGCTGGTTGGTCAGTACCTAAACATATGCTGTCATGTAACACTTTGGTAACATGTTACATCTGCAGCGCTGCGTACCATGGGGCTGCAGCTGTGCAAGTACTTCAGCCCGCGTGCCATCTGCAGGCATATGTCCAGGCCATCAAGTAGGCTGTACACGCGACCGCCATTGGACAGCATCTGACGTGTGACCAGCTGCTTCAGGGTGCCACCTGACATGAACTTCTGCAGAGATATTCGACGCAGTCACAGCATACTCTTTGCAATCGCATTCTGCGCATAGCAACTGCAACCCAGTATGCGCATTGGCTTCTAGCCACATGTCCATGTCAAACAGCAGGCTAAACGGCAATCAGCATGTGGCCAAACCACGCATGTGCTGGGATGCGGTTTGCGCAAAAGGCACATCGGTGTCCGTGCCGCTGCAAAGACAGCTACAGCCCCAAACACCCGTTCATCAGCTGCCACAACATCTTCGGACCACTGCCAAGCAAAGCATGCCGAGGGATACTGCAGTTTAATTGGACCTTCAACAGGCTGTGATGTGAGCATGCCATGCCGCCGTGCAGGTCGGTAGCAGCAACTACACTGCAACAACGTTTGTTCAAGGGTGGGCCATGCAAGGCAAGCTGTGTTGCTGCTGCCCCACCTGCACAATCGAGCAGTTGCAGCCATCCACCACTCCCACCATGTCCACGATGTTCCTGCAGCAGCAGCAGCAGCAGCAGCAGCGGGCCCATTGCAGTTCTCGCTCTTGTTTCTTCATTCACCCACCCCACAGCTGCACATCTTGTGTTGAAGAGCATCTGCAACAGCTGCCAAAGTACTGTGCTTGTCTGGCATCATGACGGTGTCAGTCTGATCGATACATCATGACGTGTAGTGTTAAAATGTCATCATGCAGTGCCGCTTGCTGCCCACCTGTGCGACAGCTTGCGCATGAGCTCCACCTCTTGTGCAAACAGCTGCAGGTCGGCAGCGTTGTACAGCTCAGGCTTCAGCCGCTTCACAGCCACCTTGATGCGGCTGGTTGACCCCGGCGGCTGATACCTGTGGGTTAGGTGACAAGTCACAAGTCCTACGAATCAGAAGCAGGGCTTTGGCCTGCTTGAGCCTATGCTCCTCCGTGCGCAAAACCGAGAGAACAGGAGCGGGTCCTCACAGGGCACGATAGTTTTGTAGTGAGAACTCAATCCCGTTCTGTTACACCTGCGGGCCACACAGTGTCATACAGTGTGGGGCCAACAACACAGCAACAAGTTGCGCATTTGCACGCTCACCAACAAAGCTCCACGCTGGCAAAAGCCCCTTCCCCAAGCGTTTTGATGCTTGTGAGGCAGCTAGGGTCAATGACAGCATCCTCGCCACACATGTCCCTCAGCGTATGCAGTGATAGTGACACGGAAACAGTTGGCATGATTGCCTTGCTGGCCTTGCTCCAGTTGTACAACTGACATGACATGTCATGGGCAGCCTGCTGGTCTGCTGTTTCACCAGCTGGCTGCATGCCGCTGCTGCTGTTTGCTTCGTCAGCAGCTGCCTTCACTGCTTCAACCATCGTGCGATTCGAGATTCAGACGCTTGTGCTGTACAGCTAGTGTGGGTTGACTGTCCTGCAAGGGCATGTGGACCCATGTGACAGCAGCAGTAGCAGAGGCAGTAGCGACAGCAGGGCAACAGCTTCGCGTCCGTAGTATCCTCCACACATCATTCATGTATACCTGTCAATGTATTCGCTCGCATTTCGTGGGCGCGATGCCCATATCAGCTGTGTACTCGTCTCAGACAACGCGAAGCCCGTGTTGCTCACCTCAGCCGTTAGCTAGCGCTGCGAGGGCAAAACTTCACTTAAGATGTACGTAGGTGTGATTTTCTATATGTTTGTTAACACGGTCTAGTGTGCCTGCTGTACTTACAAGAGATGCCTGCCTCAACTCATCAAGCACCTCAGTTGATCCTACACCTGTCGCGCAGCATCTGCAAACAATGGAAGTACGGTAATAACACCAAGCCATGCAGAGGCGGTGAGCGAGTCACACTAGCACTGTCAACGTCGCAATGACATCCTCTGGTGTGTGCAAGGGGCAGCGAAGTTACCCTCCCGCTTTTCGCTGGCTCACGGCATTGTCGTCATGCTAGCCTGTTGATTGGTCTTATATGCTGCTTGGGCGCGAAACCAAGCCACCGAGCAGAGATCATCGCCGACAGCCTGACAGTACGGAACTCGTGAGAGCAGTGAATGCCCAGCAGATGATCTTCCTATCCACCACAAGTCCACGTCGGAAGATCACCCCAACACAGCCATCAGTGGCAACATGTTACACCAGACCGGCAGCTATCTGATTTCAACTCTCCTGCTGTTGAAGCTGCCTCCTGCACTGCACAGCCTCATCAGATGACTGGCAGCGCAGCAACACGACGAGCACTCGCCAAGACACTCTCACCAGCAGCACTTGCGTCTGCTGCCCCTTGGTACATTGCATGTGTTGCGCGAAAGCATGCAAGCACCCTGCTGCCTCAAAGCAGCCTCCGACATGGCTCACTTGCAGGAACGCTGAGCTGGTGCACAAACATCAGCACCTACAGTAGAGACCACCACTCTCACCCTTCACTGATCCTACCACCAGCAAACAACTTGCCAGCATGCACACCCACTAACAGACGAGACAGCACACCTACACGAAGGACTGAATGCCATGCCAAACACCAGCTGTGCTGCTAGTGCTGCCAGGCGACCCAGTACCTCCTGCTACTACCAATACCATACACACCTGCTGCGTTCAGTTCCTTCCACCAACCAAAGCTGCTAGCGGCAGCTTAGTTGTTCAGGAAAGGCACAGACACACCTGCAGGCAGAAGTGCAGCAACAGCAGTTGGAACCACGTTAGGGACAAGCTTGGGGGTTGCTTCGCAAACACGCAGCAGAGCCGAACATGAGCCCTGCCAGCAATACTGCATGAGGTAAGCTTTGAAGCAGCTGCATATTCAAAGACCCGCACGCATACAGCCAGCACTCCAAGCTGTGCCCTGACTGGATGCCACTGCGTCATCCCCTGTTGTTGGAGCTCTCTTGCGATCTGTATGTTAACATGCTTGCCAGCCATGGCTGCTGGTGTTCTGCTGAAGTTGAGGATACACAGGAAGTCTGCCCCCATTTTCAGCAAAACACGAGCAACCATGGATGACACATTGACATAGAACAACACATTGACATAGAACAAACGAGAGAAACACAACTGCTGGCAGCTGTCGCTGCTCTCCATTGGTGGCGAGGGCGGTGCAGCTCAGCACACATTCAAACCTCTGTTGCTGCTTGCCGCTGCCACCAGCAACCACGACATGTCACAATGCGGTATGAAAGTAGATAATTATATATTCAACTCACCGTTGGTGGTGAAGGTGGTGTGGTATGGGTCAGCCAGGTGGTCGGCGAGGTTCTGGATGGGGCCCTTGCCTGTGGCGGCGTACTGCGCCCAGAAGCCCAGGTTGGCCACCATGGCCAGGCGGCCGTTGACGATCTCGTTCTGCTTGTACTTCTTGTACATGGCCTCGCTGCCGCGGCTGAAGCCGATGGGGTCAAACAGACGGCCGCCTGCGGTTGGAAAGAGTGAAGGAATGTGTTGTGGTTTGAATGAATGAAGGAATGATCGACCTACGCGTGGTGCGTTCACACCAAACATCCGCATGAGCTGACGGATGGTACGTGTGGCGTGCAGTATGACAAGACAGAGGGCGCATGCGTGGGTATGATGAGCATGATGCTTGGGGTGCAGCAAAACCTGCACGCACAGAGTTGTGCTTCACCTGCAAGCCACAAAGCGCTTTCAGCCACCGAGTCAGATGCTGGCGCAACTTCAATCGAAATGTGCGTGACAAGAACTTAGGCAGGCGTACATGGCCCTCTGGGCCTCAATGACAAACCACGACACAGGCATCACCAGTAGCGCAGGATTTGACGACAGACTAACTGCCAGCTACCTCCATGCATCTTTCAAACGCCGTCGCCAGTGCCCTCAAGTTTCCCCCATCCAGTCCCCACACCAGCATCCCAGCAACAGCATTCATCATGCTTTCATGCATAATCATATACCATTATGTATGTATGGTATGTTGTCATTGCGCACCTGGGTAGCCGTTCTCTGTGCCCGTGACGACATGTGTGCTGCAGAACCACCAAAAAGCAGAAAAAGTAACCACTGCACACCTGGGTAGCCGTTGCCTGCAGTCCCCCCTGCAGGATTGCATTTTTTCAACCACTGAACCAAATTTGCTGGCCTAACTGCGTGTTGTGTGCGCACCTGGGTAGCCGTTCTCTGTGCCCTTGAAGTCGTCCGTGATGCCGAAGAAGCTGCCATCACCCTGGCTGCCGGGCTTGTAGAAGTCGCCGATGCGCTTCTGCTCCACCCAGTGGAACAGCAGGAACATGGTGGCAAGCAGGGTGCCTGCAGGCGCAACAGCAGCAGAGCAACACACAGCGATCAGGAACGCGCGGCGATTGCAAAGAACACACAGCTGCGCGGTTGTAGAACAAGCAGACAGCTACTGCGCTTGAAGCTGCCTGAGATCTTTTCAGCTGCTGCAGCCACGAGCCAGTCAGAAAGTGCTTGTTCACACGCCGCCACCAGCAGCAGCAGCAGCTGTGCGGTTGCCAGTCTGCGTGCAAGCCCTACCAGCAGGCCAACTGCCTTGCCCCCTTCGTCCAAGCTAGGTGTACTGCACAGTTGTGTGCGTACTCACCGAAGCTCCACTCGCCGTGCACAGTGCTTGGCAGAGGGGCAGCGCCAGCCTCGTACCACTGAGGGAAGGGCAGGCCAACGGCAGCGCCGATCTGCACAACAGAAACCACACACGCACAGCTGCTCAGTTGCTGTAGCTTGAACCTTCTTCCAATAGTGTCAGGCAAAGCTGGTAAAAACTCACATGAATTCAAGCCGTAAGCAGACAATGTGCCATGCGAGCTGCTGCTGCTGCAAGGACATCTAGGTGCTTGTTCAGCTGCACTCCAGTTTGCCAGCTGCTGCACAACAAGCAGCACTGGAGCTTGCAGACCAACCAGACTGTTGCTGCAAAACCTGCACGTAGGTATCTGCTTTTGCTGCTGCTGTTGTTCAGCTGCTGCTGTTGCAGCGTCACTCACGGAGGGCAGCAGCACACCAGCAGCACCCAGCATGGCCCAGCGGGCATTCTGAAGCTCAGCCTGCACCATCCTGCACAAATTAAGCAACAGACAACGAGAATTTATGTATAAAGGGTACCTACGTAGAAGCTCATGCTGCTGCTGAGTGGTTGATGTCCATACAATGCCACACATACCAACTGTGCTGTCGCCGCTGCTGCTTCAGGTGCATCTGCCCCTCTCACACCATCCGCAGCTGCAGTATGTACACAGCTGTACAGTAGAACCGACTGATACTGTAAACATCTGTGCGCCGCAGCTGAACAAGTTGCTCGTCCCTCCAGCATGCAGCCAGTGCTGCTAACACCCTGCTGCAGCTGCTGGTGGTGGTGCTGCTGCTGCTGGTGATGCTGAGATGACTCCAGTTACTCACCACTTCATCATGTCGGGGTCAGAGCTCAGACCCAGGGGGTCGAAGCCGTAGTCACCGGCCAGGCTGCACAACAGAAACCATTTGCAGCTATGTCAGCATTTGCTGAGACCGCATGCCCTGTTGCTGCTGCTGATTGAGATCTGCTGTTGATAT
The DNA here is from genome assembly GCA_902809745.2 of Tetradesmus lagerheimii. Taxonomy (NCBI): domain Eukaryota; kingdom Viridiplantae; phylum Chlorophyta; class Chlorophyceae; order Sphaeropleales; family Scenedesmaceae; genus Tetradesmus; species Tetradesmus lagerheimii. The sequence continues at coordinate 195,909 of CADDIJ020002277.1, read as the reverse complement.
GCCGACGCTGCAGATCAGATCGCCACCAGCACAAGCGCCACCTGCTGAGTTGGTGCCACTGCCATCAGCCCAAGCACTGTCAGATCTCATCTGCAGGATCCAACAGCTGCTCTTTCCGGCCTGCTTGCTGCAGTTTTCACTCACGTGCCATCCAGGTATGCTGGGGCAGGGTTGCCAGGGTACCACAGGGGCCTGTCGGGGCCGTATGCGCGCACAGACACGCTCCTCACAGCCTACAAGCACCGATTAACCCGTAAGATGTTTGCCACTCCGGCGCTGAGCGCAGTTTGATGAAGTGCACGCGACCCCGCTGCTCCTGGCCAGCATGCTGTCAAGCTGTCAGCCTGCTGCTTAAGATGTTTGATCTACTGTTAATTAAGGCCTAAATGGGTACCTTGGGGGCTGAGCGGGTGGCGCGAGCGCCGAAAGTGGTGGTGTTCCTCTGCAGGAGCATCATCTTGGCCGAGTATTTTGGTGAGGCTAGCAACGGGTGTTGAGGCTAGACTAACAGCCTACAGGTGCGGGATCGGCCCAGAATGGCCCTGCTCGGCCAGTTGATAACAGAGATTTCCCAACCCTAAACCCGGCCGGGAGGTAGCCATCGGTCGAGACATCGATTCAGCATGCAGCTGCTGCTCACTGGTAGATCCTAGGAGCTTTCTTATTGCTTCAAACATGGTGACTGCCTTGGTGGTGCTGGCTGCACCCGCCTCGTCCTTGCACGCTTGCACCAGGCACAACGAAGTCTGCACAAAAACACACGAATCCAGCCCAAAAGCATCTATCATTTATATGTTTTCTTGATTTGAGCCGTGCAGCGCTGACTGTTGCTGGTTCCATTCTTTGCCAAGTCCTGCAGTCAAACAGCACAGCACACAGAGGCTGACTGCATGCTACACTACAACTGGCCGTTGTCAGGCAGGATGGAGTCCATGGTGAAGGCAAGTAAAGCATCCACAGCATACATGCTGCTGGCCATAGGTCACCTGGTGCATAGCATGACAAAAACGATATGCTGGTGCATCTACTTGGGGCAGACACACGACTGGCAGACACACAACTGGCAGACACAGTCTAGACGGCACAACGCGGCATGTGCACACGCAGCCCAAGTTGATGAGCACAATAGGTCAGAGCCTGTTGGCCGCCAACAGGCACCCAGTGGGTACAGCACAGCTGCATGTAGCACGGCCTATCAATGGTGCACATGACAAATTTGTCTTTAAAGCCCCGTTGCAACGTCAAGCGTGCAAGTGAAGAGTGCTATTAATAGCAATATTGCCACCTAGGAGTATATCACGGCCTTGAGCTTACTAGCATGCTGTCCACAGTAGCAGTGCTGCACAGCGGTGCACGCATGTGCAATTCAAGCAGCAGTCCAAGCACCGGGAACTCCAGTGGCATAACGCACACAGCCTGATTATGCCTTGCATAAATTAGACACCCTCTCATCACACCAGCACAGCAACCAGTTTCCCATCCATAGCATCATAACAGCACCAACACTCTGCTAGCTCCACAGCTTGAATGTGTTATCTGAGCCGCATGTGACCAGGAACTGGCTGTTGGGGTCAAAGACAGCAGCCTGCACTGCATCTTCATGGCCCACGAGCTCGCAGATGAGCTCCCCATTGCGTGTGTTGAAGCAGCGCACCTTCCCATCATCGCTGGCAACAGCCAGCACCTGCAGACGTGTACATGGGTATGCAGCATTGCAGCTTGAGTGTGTCTCTTCATATGCCATGCGTGTTGCTCTGTTTATGCACATTGTTTTTGTGGGTTTGCGGGTTAAGTTGTGGCGTTAAGCTCGCCAAACACGGGTGCGCTGGAGTGTTGCAAGTTGGCGCCGCATCACTAACAGGCTGTTGAAAGGCAGCTGGCAGTGTAGCGTGCATCTGATATGTACGTTGCAACGTCATCTGGCATGTATCATGTGATTGCATGAGCCGCTGTCTATGAAGTGCAGCTAACACTGCTCTATCCACGTCACTACTCAAAGGTACCCCATGTGTCACCAGCCAATCCTGCAAGCCTATCTGCTGTCGGCAATTTGTTGATTCGCCAGCCAGTACTCACCGCGCCGCTGGCGTCAAACGCTGCTTTGTTGGCGGGGTACTTGCTGCACTCTACGGTCAATATCTCTGCCACCATGCGCACGTCCCACAGCTTGACTGCGCCGTCTGCATCTGTTGACGCTATCGTGGAGCCCAGCTGGCTGTAGGCCACGTGGTTGCAGCTGTTGCGGTGGCCGTAGAAGGTGGACGTGGACAGGCCACTGCGTGGGTCCCAGGTGGACACCGTCTTGTCCGATGAGGCTGCAGCACAGCAAGGACTGTGTGTCATGATGGCGTTTGCTCAAGCCTGTACACCAGCCCCATTGTGTTGTGTAAACTACACTGTGCGGCCCTTGAAACACTGGGCATGCATATCCTGTGTGGGGCATGATGCAGCTGTAGCATTGACTTTGACATGGATGATGCTGCACAACTGCTAGCATTGGCCTGCCAGGCTACAACTTCATTGGATGCACCCAAACGCCAAGTTACAGGTACAGTGAATTTGCACCTGAGCATATGGATGAGCCATATGGCTGCCAGTTGATGTCATTGACTGAGTCCACGTGGCCCCTGAGAACCTGCCGGCATTTGCCAATGGTCAGGTCCCACAGCCTGCAGCAGCAAAATGTGCGGAGCAGAGCGGTGAGACGTAGACAGATGCCAACACGTGCTGTGTCTGTCTTGATGACCAACAACAACCAGCAGTAGGCACAGACATGCTTCTGAACTTGTGTGATGTGTGCTGAATTCTGCTACCTCAAAACTCTAGGTGGGTGTGGCTGGATGTTTTGTGCAAATGCATGCTGCTGCCAGCCTGGCTAGTAGCTTGCATGCAGCTCACCGCACGCTGTGGTCCAGGCTGCAGCTTGCCAGCCAGTCACCCTGGTCGTGGTACTTCACACTCCACACCGCCTGCTTGTGGTCTGACAGTGTCGCCACACAGCGCTGCTTCTCAAAGCTCCAGATCTTCACTGTGCTGTCACCTGCAAGTCGCCGAGCAGTTGCAGGAACTCAGGGAAGTGGCAAGTTGCAAGCTGCACTGAGCGCACCAGCCTGACCAAACTCACGCGGCTGCCACTTCACAATGCCTGCCAGGATAGCTGCTGCCCGTACGACTCCGCAGTGATGCGCCGCAGTGGTAAACTACATGGCCCAGCCCCAGCTGCGTACCTGATCCTGATGCCAGGCTGGTGCCTGACGGGTGGAAGTCCACCCCTGCCACCCAGTCCTTGTGGCCCTCCCCGCACATGATGAGGTCGCCATGCGGCAGGTGCCACAGCTTCCAGGTCTTGTCGTCGCTGGCAGTGGCCAGGATGGGCTTGCTGGGGTGCAGCGCTACGTTGGCCACAGGCAGCAGGTGGCCCTGCAGGCACCAGCACATGTGCATGCAGCACGCTGCTTCGTTCGCCAGCAAACACAGCACACCGCACGGCTGTCGATTTTGCAATTTGGCGTTCACAGTTCATGTGCATGTACTAGGTCCGCTGCACCACCGCTGCTCACAGCTGTTGCATGCAAGGCGGCTCACCTTGAAGCTCTTCTGGCACATGAAGCTGTTGACCTGCGCTGGCAGGAACTCCTGGTCTTCACGTGGGTTCCTCCTGTTGCCTGCAGGCCAGGGCGCTCCCGGGCCTGCGCTGCCATGCCGCGTCACAGACACCTGCCTGCTGTTCATGGTGCTGGTGATGGTGCTGCCACTGCCGCCTTGCTGCTGCGTCTGCTGCAGCTGCTGCATCTGCTGAACTGGCTGCTGCTGGTGCTGCTGCTGCCTGAGCCGCTCCTCCAGTGCATGCGCCTGCAAACAGCATGTTCCAGGCACGTCATGTGTTGGCTGACCGTCAAGCATTGCCAGGGCAGCAGACAGAAGGCCTCATCTGTGACTGCTGCGCCGCTAAACTTGGCATGCTGTGCTGCGCTGCGCTGCTCCCACCTTTGCTGCCATCTTGTCCCGCTCCAGTCCTGCCAGCATCTTCTCCTTCATGGCTGCCTCATACTTGCGCTTCAGCTCCAGGATGGTAGGCTCGTACTTGGCATAGTGTGCCTGCAGGAAGAAACCAAGCACTCCGCTGTGCAGGTAACCTGGTTAGTACATGCAGCATGCAAGCCCACTACGCCACTGCTGGTGTGCTGCTCCTGCTAGCATCAAAGACGCTGCTGTGCCAACTTGCCCAACCTCCTGCCCTGGCTACACCGCAGAACTACTATACTCCTGCCAGCAACACATACCTTGAGCCGCTTGATGTCTGTTATGAGCTTGTTCTTTTCCTGTGCCACACGTTTGTGGTGCATGCGGTGGAAGTCGCGCTCCTTGCGGAACTTGTCCCATGTGCCGCTGGCTCGTACCGCTACCTCACGTGCTGCTGCTGACTCCTGCCGCATTGCTGCCAGCTCATCTTCCAGCTCCTGCAAGCAGCGTTGCAGTGGACAATGCTGACTTGACAATCAGACTGCTGAACAGCAGCACAGCATTGCAAGCACAAGCAGAGGAACCAGACCACTTGTGCAGGTATGCTGCTGATGCTGGAAACTGCAGCGGGCCAGCTATTTTAGGAGGGCAGCAGTCAACTGCAGACAAAAGCAGTCGGTGATCAACAATTGGCAGACGACATACTGGTTGTCTGTAACGCGTGTGCCACTTACCCCGTTGCGCATATAAATGTCTGGCACTGTGGTTGCTGCTCCCTCCAGGCGCCCAGTTGCTTTCAGCTCATACCACTCTGCCTCAAACACCTCTGCTGTGCGTGTGAGGCCCATCTTGACGTAAAAGTTGCGGATGAAGTCATCCATGACTTCCGGCCGCCGCACCACTGTGCCTGGTGGTGTAGCAGGCTTGACCTGCGCTGCTGAGCTGCTGCTGGCATGTCGGTCCTGCAAACATTGCAGCGCAGCTGGGATCATACATGTTTCTATGCCGCATGGTAATCGCAGCTACTGCTTCAATCACATGACCTCTGCTGCAACATGCATACAGAGCATGCATGGCCTCCAACTAGTGCAGCATGGATGATACTGGTGAACAAGGCAAGCATTGCACGCTGTAGCCTGGGCTCACCTTGGATGTGAGGGCTTGCAAGCTGCGCAGTGCTGCGTCCAGGTCCTCGCTAATGTCATCATCCTCTTCATCACTGCGATATTGCTGTAGCTGTGAGCATAGTTTGATGGCATGTGTTGAACTCAAAGCAGCAAGTGTGCAGCATACCACAGCAAGTGTGCAGCATACCACAGCAAGCAAGCGCAGCAGCTCTGGCAGCTAAACAGCACTTGCACTGTCCTCAGCAGTCACTCACCTGCCTACTTCCACCTCCTCATACTCGAAATCATCGTCAGAGTCCTCGAGTTCTGGGTTGATGTTGCCATCAGGAATGGGGCTGTCCAGCTCACGCTCTACTGCTGCGTCAGCCATAATGTGCTCCTAGTACAATTATTGTTGTCGTTTCATGTCTGGTTTGACACTAGCGAGGCTTCACGAGTGATCGCTTGACGCAGACAGGATTTTGACTTGCCTTCGCACGCTGCTGGAACACGCACTGGCAACACGTGCAACATCAAAGCACTAGCATTTCACTCAGATTGTTACAGGAGAGATGCGATGACCAGTACGCATCAACAACCCTAACTGGTGTAACACATGATACTCTGGATCTGGTGCTTTCTACATATTCAACTTCACAACCAGCAACGCATGATCGTGGGTCAAATCAGCCTTGACTGCATGAACAGCCTTGCATGCGTGCGCAGCCTTTACTGCTTGCATGCAGGGGTAGGGTATTTCTGCATGCTTCTTCTGCTAGAGTGCTAATGAATTTTCACATGTGATGGTCACTGCATCTGATGGTGACACCAGCGATGCCCACAGCAATCAACAGCTCAGCAGTGCACGAGATCTGCACTACTTCGCAAAGCAAACCTGCGAGAACCTGAAGGCCGTGCAACAGGGCCCCTGGTGGCAGAACCTGCTCAGGCAGACACTACATTGCTGCAAGTTCGGATGCTGTGCTCAGACGAATCGTGATCAAAACATCACATAACAAGATGGCCGTACATACTGCATGAACTGCAATGCCAGGTGAAGCAGACAACTGACATATCCGCAGCCTGCACAGCACAATCAGAGCCCATGCGAACAGAAACAGCCCACTACCATGTGCCAGACAGAGCCACAGCTGGGCGATACACCTCACACCTGCCCACTCAACGCTTGACCCAGGCAAAGGCCTTGCGTGCCTTTGCCCTGCCAGGCTTCTTTCGCTCCACCATGCGAGGATCGCGCTTCAGCAGCCCTGCTGCACGCAGTGGCGCCTTCAGTGACGGGTCCAACCGCCGCAGCGCCTTTGCTATGCCGTGTGCTGCTGCCTGAGCCTGGCCAGAAACACCACCACCATCAACCTGCGCAGACAGCATGCGCGGCAGCAGCAGAGAGTAGCTCTGAGCACTACCAGAAACAGTGAACGTTCATCCAGAGCAGCACGAGTGTCTACATGCAGGTCACAGCAGCACCCTGCAATATGCCACATCGTCCATGCAGCTGCTGGCCCACAAGCTCTGCATACCCTGTTGCTATAACTGCTGCTTCGGCATCTCCGCACAACATCTGCGTACAGGCGATGACCGCTGCTTCTGCCTCTGCACACACACCTGTACCAGCACATCAACCTGGCCCATGAGCCCTGTCACAGACAGCGGCTTCAGCGCTGCACTGCGCATCAGCAGGTCAGGGAAGTAGGCATCCAGCGGCTTGCGGTTGACCAGCACGCGCCCACTGCCCCTCCACACATACACCTGTGATGCAAACAGCACGCCCAGACGCGTGATGAAAACAGCTCATCACACAGACAGCACAATCCTGCATGTCGGTTGTGTCTCTGACTGGCACCAAGTGCAGCGTTGCTTACAGCAATTGCAGAGGTGCACATCCTGCTGACCAGACAGGCCAAACTTCTGTCAAACCTTCCAGCAGTGGGGAACTGAAAGCGGTGACTGCTACCGCTACCCTGCCTATCACCATTCAGCACTTCACAGCCGCACCTGTGCTGTGCTCGTCTTCCGGCCACCCACTGCATGTGCCCTGCCCAGCTGGTCAACCTTGGGCTCTGCTGGCGCCTTGGGCCCGCTGGCTGCACGCTTGCGCGCCATCTCACGCAGAATGACGTCCTCCTGCAAGCACAGGCAAGCATTTGCAGTGGTGGTGAGCAGCATACGGCATGTGGAAAGACAGCAGAAGCACAAACACTGCATTGCAACTGTTAGGACAGTCCCAACTATAACCAGCGCACATACCTGCATTAGGATATTTACACCACTACTTCAGCACTCCACAGCACCATCTGGGAACTGAGCCAGGCACAGGGATGCTGGGTATGTTTCTGACATACTGTGGCTGCACGCTGAGTTATTTGTTGTTGAGGCAATTGCCTACTGATTCTAGTAGTCCATTGCTTCTGGATGAAAGCTTTGCAGGCTGTTGCTGCAACATTTCCTTTGTGCCATCGCATAATCGGCAGCCCTTGCCACTCACGTCTGCCTGGTTGTAGATCTTCTCCATGCTGCCCAGCCCCGGCAGGCCCTCGTACTGCTTGCTGAACTTGCTAAACCAGTAGTCCCACACGTTCACGTCGCCTGCGCAGAACAAACACAGCGCAGCATCACATCCACAGATCAGGGGCAGGGGCAGGGAGGTGGGACACAGCACACGGATCCACTGTTGCACTAGCACTTGTTGCTTGCTGAACTTGCTGAACCAGTAGTCCCACACGTTCACGTCGCCTGCGCAGAACAAACACAGCGCAGCATCACATCCACAGATCAGGGGCAGGGGCAGGGAGGTGGGACACAGCACACGGATCCACTGTTGCACTAGCACTTTTGCTTGCTGAACTTGCTGAACCAGTAGTCCCACACGTTCACGTCGCGGCATCACATCCAAGGATCAGTTGCAGTTGAAATACAGCAGATGGATCAGCTGTTGCAGTGGGCCTGGCTGCTTTGGCAGACACACAACATCTGCGCAGCTAGATGGTGAGGGCTAGCAGTACCCCTGCTTGCGCTGCTCAAGTATTCTGACAGCACTGCTGTCCGCTTTCCTGCAAATACAACTACGTCTGCACAATGACAGTCAACGCGATTGCATACAGATCACGCTGCTGTTGGCCTACCTTCCAGCACTTTCTGGAACTCCACTGCTCCCTTGTCCTTGCTGTTGAGGGACATCTCCAGTGCTGTGTAGTAGGCGGCAGCCTGGGGCGCTGTCGGGTAGGGGAAGACATGGCTGTACACCAACCTGCAAAATCGTAGCCAAGCAGTGCGTGTTGAATTTAAACCAGCAATTTCAGCAGCGACAACATTGTCTACATGACAGTACACGCTGTGCAGTGACGTGCAACCTGCGTCACCTGCAGGTGCATGTACTGCATTCAGCGTGTTGATACGCATCACAGCTTCCTCGTACGGGCTACTAGCGTTGGCTCAAACACTACAGCACATGCTGCATGATACCCACCTATCATGCGCATCCTTCACTGCTGCTAGCTGCTGCCGCCGCGCTGCAATGGCAGCAGCCACAGGGTTGTCGCTGCCTGCGTGTGCTTCCAGCTCATCAGGCTGGATCTCTTCTGCCAGCTTGACCTGCGCTGCCATGGCTGTTTGCAGGAACGCTATCCGCTTCTCTGTCTCCTCGTATTCCCTGGCAGTAGAAGCAGCAAAACCAGGATCAGCAACAGCGGTAGCAGCGCCAATGAATGGTTTAGACAGCAGTGACAACGGAAGCAGTGAAGGTGATAGTGGCCCAGCATGCTTAAGAAAATCTGCTGCTGTTTTGGGCTTTCAGGGAATGTAAGCGCAGCAGGGCTGACATGAGCACCCATATAACTCGAGCATGCTGCCGCAGTGAGACACAACTGCTAGCTTCCGGCAGTACACATGCAAGTATTGGCATAACCAACATGTGTTGGATACTTCTTCCATCTACGTAATTAGCCCTACTAACCTGTGTAGCGCATGCAAAGGAGACAGTACTGATGGCCGGATGGAGTACGTGTAACGCTGCAGGTGCCTCCATGGGCTGGCTCCTGCGGCTTCACTGACATCCCCACTGGGCTGCTGCTGCTGCTGCTGCTGTGATGGCTCTGCTGATTCTGCACTGCTCGCTGCTGCTTGGGTGTTGATGCATCTGAGGGAACGGGTGTAGCTGCTGCTGCTGTTGCTGCTTGCGTGCATCGATGAGGAGGTCAGCATATGCTGCACCCACGCAGACACCAGCGACAGGTCTTGGCATGCTTGTGCTGACTGTATGCTGCGTAGCGAACCAGCAAGTGCCCGCATGGCTGCCAGATCTGGCGAGCGAGCACCGCAGGCCGTCGTCACCAGACCACTGCTGTGCTGAGCAACAACGTCTCTGATAGAGATACGGGAAAGCTTTTGCAGATACTAAGACTTTGAGGACGTTGTGGTGCAGACGACCACCGAGGGAGCTAGTGCTGGTGACTACTGTACTGTCTGTGCTGTTCGACACTGCACAACATGTTGCCAGGGCCCGTGCTTGATATCCAGGATAGTGAGGTAACACGCTTGCAGGGCACCCACCTTGCTGCGTCAGTGCAGAGGACAATTGCCATGGATTCAAGCGAACCCCCGCAGGTGTCAGTGCAGTGGTCAGTGACGCTCAAATGACAGGCGGTGTGACCGGCAGTAACAACACGATATTACACTTGCTGATGCGCTTGACGATACTGCTGCACACCTGCCATGCGCCTGGCAGGTGCACAACAACAGCTTGATGCAGCCACACCCTGCACACCAAACAAACCTGCACCGTGGCGCCTGTGGCAGACAACTGCTGCAATGTGTAGCGATCACGTCACGCGACGCAACAGCACCATAGAGCAGAAACCAACCAGGTAGCTTGCCTGCTAGTTGAAACTGACTCAAGCATCATGCGTATGGTACGCTGCAAATGGCAGCATAGTAGTGCCAATGGCACCACGGAGATCAGCGCGACGACCGAGTCAAGACAGTCGACCCATACAAGTGAAGAGAAATAGCAACGCAATGCACAGATGACCAACGCGCGTCACTGGCACCACACGCACAGCACACATCTGCTGCAAAAGGCAGCGAACAATCGTGTCACAGGTAGCTCATGCACATGGCATATGGGCGCTGATACAGTCGCCAACAGTCACGCCTGCAACAGGACACACCGCACATCGGATAGCCAGCCCCAGCCACCATACACACTGCTGGGTTGCTGGAGCGTGACTGGTGATGCCAATACGGTAATGTTGATGCGCCCGGCGAACACGCCTGAGAGCCAGCAACAGCTACAGGTTGCGCTGGAGTGGGGGTTGTACAGTTTTCTTGATGCCATGTTGAACACCAGCCAGGCAGTGAAAAGAAAAAACGTGCAATGCCTACACATCAGCACCCATGAAACGTACGCAGCCTTGAGCAGGCAATACGCGAGTGAGGAAGCTCCTAGGCCTCAACCTGCCTGTAGCATGTGTGCCGCTGAACACCCTCCACCATAGACCAGGGTGCACACAGCTGATCACATCCCGAGTGGGGATTCCCCACAGAACACGACGACAGATACACAGGCGCACTCCTTGCTGTTCAGAATCATCCCAACAGCAGCCTGCCGCACTCGTTGCAGCGGCTGGCTGGCACACGACACGACAGCTTTACATAACAGGGGGCAGCCAGGTGGCTTGCCTGCTAGTTGAAGGTGAATCAAGCATAGTGCAAATACCGACCCAACCTTGGGTGCCTGTCGCAGCACCATCTACGCGACACACATATATCGAATCACGCCAAACAATCACCCACGAATGAGCCCACCCAAGACACTAGCTCTAGCCCGGGCTTGACTCCACACCTGCTGCTTATGCAGCTGCTCAACACTGCTCAGTGCACAGCGGTGAGGACAAACAACCACTGTGGGCCAACAACACACGATGACAGATAGCCATGTGGACCGTCCACTGTTCAAGAAGTTTTTGCAAAGCAGCGCTCTACTGTCATCGCTGGTGCTGGCTGGTGCTGGCTGTTTGTGCCAAACAGCGTCACAGTTCTAGTGAAGCCACGGGGCTTGCCTGCTGTCCTGTACAATACAGAGCTGCACATGCCACACAGGGCGGCATCCTGAGGCCGCCTGGTAACACTTCACTTGTCGACAAACGCAACATAGTCCAGCGACAGTGGCTACCACTCGGCGAGCATGCCAGTCATAACGCATGCTGTGCTCGCAGCGCACACCTTACACGCATCAGTCACTATAAATCCAAACACAAGCACCACGCTCAGGGCGACAGTCACGCAGTCATCCGCGCACACTTGCTGCGCAGAACCCCTGCATGTAGTGTGACGCGGCGATGCATCTGCACCGACCCCTGCCCAGTCAGCTGACTCACAGCACCCACGGCAGAGCCAGCAGCTGCAAGGGTGTGAGGCGCTTCCGCTGCCCTGCTGCTGCTGCTGCCTCCCGCTCCCTGGCAACCCCACAGCAGCAGCCAATGAACTGCAGCGCTGCTGCTGACAACGACACCTCACCAGGCAGCAGCAGCTCGCCGTCCACCACCCGCTGCAGCTGCTGCTCCCAGTGCAGCCTGGCGGCCAGTTGTCCCCTGCTGACCTCGTCAGCGTTGCAGAGGCCGTCCAGCCGCCCAGCCAGCATCTCCACAACGATGACGCCAACTGCAAACACGTCAACGCTGCCATCGTAGCCGCCGCCACTGCTGTCACTGCTCTGCTCAGGCTCATGGCGCAGCTCAGGCGCAGCATAAAACACAGTGCCGATGCGTGTCTGCATGCCCGCTCCTGCTGCTGCTGCTGCTGCTGCTGCTGTTGCCTTGGTGATGTGGCACGCGCCAAAGTCGGCAACAGCAATGCTGCCGTTTGCCCGCACCAGGATGTTCGCCGGCTTCAGATCGCGGTGCGTGATCATGTAGCCGTGGGCGCCAGACTGGGCAATCTCCAGCAGTGACAACACCTCGTGGGCAACAGCGCTGGCATACACCTCGCTGCAGCGCACCAAGCGCTGCACCACCTCGTGCAAAGAGAACTGGGCCAGCTCCAGCACAGCACAGCGCGGCAGCCGGGCACTGCCGAGCTTGCTGCTGCTGCTGCCGCTGACATCAATCACGCAACCAGCAGGTGGAGCCCCGCTGCACTTGCTGACATCTGCAACTGCATTGCCTGTTTCAGAGTGTGTGCTGTACGTAGGGCTGGTGACCAATTCCCCTTCTGCCATGAGCTGCACTGCTGTGTTGAACCCGCGCAGCAGCTCCAAAGCATGCAGCTCCTGCGCCGCCAAGTGCTGGAGGTAGCTGTCAGCAACCCCTGGCTTGCTGCTGTGGTACACCTTGACAGCGAAAGTCACGGCGCCGCTGCTGCGGCCTGCCGGCCCGGCAGCTGCTGCCGCTGCTGCTGCCACTGTCGCCACAGTGTGTGCGTGCCCATTGCTGCTGCTGGTGAAGATGTCGTTGGAGGGCACAAGTGACGCCTCGTACACGTCTGCAAAGCCACCCACCCCAAGGCATCTGCCCAGCAGCAGATACATGCCGGCCAGGCCGCCATGGAAGAGCCGCTGCAGCTGCACCAGACTGCCAGTCAGCTGCCCAGCTGCGCCTGGACACTGCTGAGCAACCGCTGCCATCGCTGCTGCCACCGCTGCTACTGCTGCTGCTCTGCTGGGGCCAGCACTGGCAGCCTGGCTTGCAGGCGCCGGAGGGGGCTGCTGCTGTTCATCTGCACCGCCCACCACTGTGGCGCCAAAAGTGGCAGCTGGCGCAGACAGTGGAGCTGCACCACAGTTTGACAACAAACCACATGCGGACTGGTTTCAGTTGTCGTCAACTCCTGTCAAGCCGAGTCAACCCTGCTGCCACCCGACACAAAGCAGTACACAGAAGGATCTGGGGAGCACGTCGTGAATTGCTCTGGGTATGTGTAACACACTGCTGCTTGCTGCAGCTGATGATGACCCACCTTGCAAGAGACTGGGCGCTGGGCAGCTGGAGGGAGCGCTGGCGGAGTCGCTGCTGTGGGCTGCCTTCAGCTGGGACCGCCTGGCCTTGTGGCCAGCTGCAAAATCTTGCCACACCTTCTGCCGCGTCTGCGCAAGGACTGCCAGGCCATCCTGCGAGGCCTCCTCAACAGTCAACCGGAAGGGGGTGCTGCAGGAAGAAGTGCAGGCAGCAGCAGCACACAGGCATGCATGGCAATCCAGCGGGATTTGCAGGACTTGCAGCATGGAAAAGGAGCTAACAACATGCCAGGCGGGAGGCACACACCAACTGGCGCCTCGTTCAAGGGTAGGTTGATGCATAAAGATTTCTGCAACGTGTTAAATGGCGCAGCTGGCTGTACAGAAGATGCAGCAGTGTTCTGCAGGACAAGCTGCGGCTGCAGGACAATCTGCAGGAGCAGCAGCAACCAGCAGCTCGGGACCATACACCAGCAGCTAGCTGCTGGCCTCACCTCAACTTATGCCTTGAGCTGATGTCCGCAATGTACCTCACAAGGCGGCATGCGGTTGCAGGCACCTTGCGCACTTTAAAACCGTCTCTGCTCTCAACTACAGGCCAGGGCATGTTGCACCACAGGTTGCACTGCTGTCAAGCCAAGCACCAGCTGCTGCCTTACTGCAGGCTGACAGGAGCGTCTTGATCCGGAACAGCCTCGACACCTTGATCACTGCACGTGTGGGACAGCAAGCGCAAAATAGTGTGCACAGAGCAGCACTGTTCCCTCGAGACTGCACCTGCTTGTGGCACTGCTCGCATCTGATGTTTAAGCCAGCCACATGCTTTTGTTCAGTCCCCATGCCTGCTAACTCCAAAGAACAGCACAGCAGAACAGATACGTACCTGCCAGTGTCACGCGAGTGGTGCGCGTCCACGCCGAGCGACAGGCCGTGCATAAACAAGCATTCAGATATCAGCAAAGCATAGATGGCTTCAAGGTGGCGTTGATGTGCTGCTTTCCGAGGACAACTTTGCTGTGCGCGGCAGGAAAGCCCGGGAACCACCTGGAGCGCGCCAATGCTGGGCCCTCCCGCACCACCCTTCTCGTCGCCTGACTGCTACCTGGGCTCAAGTTTTACTTCTACATCCTCGTCAAAAGCCTCCAGCCCAAGTCCTACGGCCACAGCATTCAGCAGCTGCTTCACCAGCCTTCGCAGTGCTGCTCAGCTTGGGCATGCATGCCAAGATGAGCTGCCGTTCTCTTGCAATTGCTCAGCCCTCAGTGACTTAAGCCAGAGCATACAGCAATTGGTCCACCACCCTCGCATGTGCTCGTCCCACAGTGACGTGGGTTCAGAGCATACATCTGTTGCACCTCTCTCACAATTGCTCAGCCCTCAGTGACTTGGGCCAGAGCATACAACAACAGTTCGTCCACCACCCTCGCATGTGTTCGTCCCACAGTGACGTGGGTTCAGAGCATACAACAGTTGGTCCACCACCCTTGCATGTGCTCGTCCCACAGTGACGTGGGTTCAGAGCATACAACAGTTGGTCCACCACCCTTGCATGTGCTCGTCCCACAGTGACGTGGGTTCAGAGCATACAACTGTTGTGGCTCTATTACAATTGTTCAGCTCTCAGTGACTTGGGCCAGAGCAAACAACAGTTGGTCCACCACTCTCGCATGTGCCCACAGTGACGTGGGCTCAGAGCATACATCTGCTGCACCTCTCTCACAACTGCTCAGCCCTCGGTTGCTTGGCCAGGGCACCTGGATGTTGTGGCGCTGCCGCCAATGTCCTCAGGTGACAGCGTCACAAGCCAAGTCAGTTACCCAGCGCGTGGTGTCCCTGCATGGTGTATCACCAACTTGGTTCAGCATACAGCGTATGAACGGTGCACATGCATGACATGCCAAGCTTGCGGCGCCTGAACCCGTCAGCAGCAGCAGCAGCAGTTCAACACAGCACGACAGAAAGCAAGACGCTGAACCCATGTTGGTCATGGCATATGTAGCCGGCACAACTGCTGCTGAAGCATCTGCCTTCGAGCTTAGTTTCCACTTGACGCCTGCAGGGCGCGATCAGCACAGACCAGGGACACTGGGCACGCATGAAGGTACGCAGCTGCTGAGGAGATCAGCACTCACCTGCGAAACTCTTGTGAACTGCGTTGTGCTAACAGCGCATGGCTGTGGGCTCTGGTTGGGCCTGAGTGCGCCTCCCCTGCAGCAGCACTGTAACAGGCAGCAAGGGAACAACAGTCCCAGTCCAGGCCGAAACCGTGTCAGGCGATGCCTATACGGTTAGGCAAACCCCAGTCCAGTCAGGCATGCGGTTCCGATCCTAGCTTTGGGCTGGCCCGTAAGGGCTCAGGTCCGGCGCTAGGAGCCCAGTCGAGGTGTGGTGCTGGGCTTACGGATTGAAGGAGCATGTCCTGGGTTCTTCCCTTGTGTCCTCAGTGTACAGTGTGCTTGGTGCTACAAGCACCAGCAACTCAGCACCTACACCAGGCACCACAGCACAGCAGCACAATGTGGCGAGACCATGGCTAAAGCATTGGCACTCTGTTGCTGACCCAGGCTATGCCAGGACTTGCGTGGCACACAGTGTTCCGTGCCTGCAGGCCTTGCAGGCGCACAGACTATACTACAGCGCACACCACAAGCTGCAGCACACCGGATCATGTGCAATCGCCTCAACACCGGCGATGACAGCAGTATTGCAGCGCAGATGTTGTCAATGTCCAGTGAGCAGCTGCAGCATCCGTCGGCATCTTGTGCCACTGCAGGGCTGCACCTACACAGATGGAGCCCCACTGCTGCTCACGCACCTGAGCTGCCAGCAGAGGTCGATGGGCAAGTCAGTGCGTGCGTGCTCCCTGCAAGGCGTGTGCTGCTGCCTGGTGCATGCTCAGCGTCCACGGACTCGTCAGCGGCGTGCTGCAGCAGAGAAAAACAGGTGATTTGTCCTGCTGTTGTGCCTCAATTGCTGCGGTCTGCTGCAGGCTCGGGCCTCTGCAGCAAGAACATGTGTGCCTGACATTTTACCTGCCAACATGCTAGGTGATGTAACACTTGCTGCTATTTCAGCAACAAATCACAAGAACCGCATGCAGACGGAACTCAGGCTGAATGACGGTGTTGTCAGTTGATACTGATACTTTGGACTTTTGCAGAGTAGATGCATATGTGCAGTGGCTGGAATGCCTGTGATGTGATTTGTCCGCCACACACCCATGGCTGCTATTACTGCTGCTGCTGCTGCCGTCGCCACTGCTGCTGGTGGTGGTGGCGTAGGTGTGCAGCAGCTGATGCTCTAAAGGCTGCTACTGCTGCTGCTGCTGCTGCTGCTTCCACTGTGCTGCCGGCTGGTGTGAGCGTTGATGTCTGGTGTGGTGATGTGCTGCACTAGAAACGTGCACGCGGTGGTTGCCGGGCAAGTTCGCTCGCGCTGGCAGCAGCGGCAGCGCATCCCATGGGTCAAACAGCACATAGCAGCACTGGCGAGGGTCAGGCCGCAGAAACATCGGACCCCAGGCGGCTGCTGCTGCTGCTGAGCATGCACCACATGTTTCTGCTGCTGCTGCTGCTGCTGCTGCTGTGTTTGTTGTTGTTATTGATGGGCTTGCAGCGCCTGCTGCTGCTGGTGCTGCTGCTGTTGTTGATGCAACACTCTGTTTGTGGCTGACTCTTGATTGCCGCTGGGCTGCATTGACCATTGCTGCCGTGAATGACAATGTAGAGTTGGAAGTCAGCAGCACATCTGCCTGACTCATCACAAACCAGTCAGCCAGCAGCGCAGCATCTGCAGCATCCTCAGCTGCTGCTGCAGCACCAGCAGCAGCGGCAGCTGTGGAGTCTTCTGCTGCCCCTGATGAAACAGCACTGCTGCATAGGCCAGCTGGCATGCCCACAGTTGCCCAGGTTGCGACCAGCGGCATCAGCTGCTCCTGCTGCTGCTCCTGTTTGACTGCAGCAGATGAGTGACTCCTCTGCGCCTCCACCTGCTGCTGCTGCTGCTGCTCGTGGTGATTTTTTGTTGGCCAAAGCAGCTGCTCTGGCTTCTGCAGTAGCGCTGCATCATCGCTGCATATCCACAGCACATCTCCAGCTGCTGCGTCTAACTGCAGCGCTGCCAATGCGTCAAGGAGCCAGGCGGTAGGTGCCCGCCAGTCGCAGCCGTTGCTGTCCCATGCTGCACCCTGCTGACCGTCTTCAAATGGCGGCTGCGTACGCAGCTGCTGCTGCTGCTGCTGCTGGTCATAATGATTGCTGCCACCACTTGCAGGACGCTCATGAAATGACTCACTGCATGCACTGCTAGCGCTGCCGTGCTCGTTACTGCTTGATTGAGTTGCAAGCTCCCGGAAGTCACCCCGCCGTACGTGTGCAACCACCAACCTGGCAGCTTGGTTACATCTGCTGCTGCTGCTGCTGCTGCGTAGCTTGGCTAACGCAGCTGCCAGTGCAGCATGCAGCTGCGGTGCTGCCTTGAGCTGTAGCAGCTGCAAGAT
Organism: Tetradesmus lagerheimii; assembly: GCA_902809745.2. NCBI lineage: Eukaryota > Viridiplantae > Chlorophyta > Chlorophyceae > Sphaeropleales > Scenedesmaceae > Tetradesmus > Tetradesmus lagerheimii. The sequence continues at coordinate 178,376 of CADDIJ020002277.1, read as the reverse complement.
GCGACACTGCAGCCCATGGCGTGCATATAGCGAAGTATGAAACTGGAACCATCCCCACAACCCTGAGCCAGCGAGCTCGTGTCGCGTCAGCCCACTGCTGCTGCTGCTGCAAGGTACAACATCTGCCCGCTTCAGCACACTGCTGCAGCTGCTGTCAAATGCTGCAGCTGTCTGTATCAATCCACTGCTGCTGCTGCCGCTGCTGCTGCCAGACACGACATCCGCCTCTGTTATCTGTGGCCAGTGCTTGCGCAGTTGCCTGCCTGACAGGGGAGGCGCTGTGCCTAGGCTGCTGCAGAGCTGTGCATACTGCGGCCTTGTTGCCAGCCAAGTGTGGAAGCCAGCATGTGACAGCACCACGCGGTCAGCTGCGTGGAGCCAAGGTACAGGGCAGCAGGGGCAGGGTTGCTGGTTAGTAGCAGAGCGTGCACAGCTGCAGTTGCGATGTAGTGTATTGCGCATGCAGGGTCATTGTCAGGGCCTGCCCCTTAGCCATGCTGCAGGTGCTGCAGGTGCTGCTGGTATTGTCGCTCTGCTGAGTAGCATCTGAGCAGCTCTGTATCGGCAATGAGTCATAGCAACATCTGTCAACACTTATGCTCTGGGAGCCGAGCAGACCTATTGGTCAGCTACGTGCCTGTCAGCACTGCCGCAACTGCTCACACAGCTGCACTGATGCAACTGGTCAAACAGCAGCACTGCTGTCGGCCAAGTGTTGTTCACCCGGCCGCACTGCTACAACTGTTCACCTATGACTGGTGCCTCCCAAGCCTGCTGGTCTTGAACTACCTCCCAGTCAGCTTCAGCAGTGAAGAAGCGCCGCTGCTGCCAGCGTGCAGGCACCTGCAGACAGATGGCGCAAGCGTCTGTTTACTTGCAGACAAATGACAAACCAGCAGTGAGATTGGGCGGTGTGCCCGGATTACACGCATCACATTGCAAGCGACATTGCTGGAACGATCCATGTGTGAAATTGTGCGCTGTTTCAACAGGTAACCACCTGCAGCCTGAGGTCATGGTGATCTGCGGGTGAGCTGGCAGGCAATAAACTGCAGCATACTGTTGCATGCTCACATCCATCCATTGACGCAGAGGTACAATGCTTGCAGGAACCAGTTCTTGTCTTGTGTGCTGTTACCTGCAGCCTGAGGTCATGGTGCTCTGCGGTGAGCTGGCAGGCAATCAGCTGCAGCACACTGTTGCCAAACAAGCCCAAAGAGCCAAGGCACGCAGCACACACGGCATCAGAAGATGAAGACGAGTTGTGTGTGTTGTCTGTAGCTGCCTGTGCAGCACGTGGCTGCTGCTGGTCCTGCTTCAGTTGCTGCTGCTCCTGCTTCAATCGCTGCTGCTGTTGTTGTGCTTGCTGTTGAGTACAGGTCATGCTCGTGTTTCCAGTTCATACATTCAACAGCTTAGAGTGGCATTGACTATTCAAGGATCCGTAATGCAGATGAGCTTCGACGCCCTGCTGATACACGGTCTGGGTGCTCCGTGGTTCAGTGGCTACGACATGTGTATAACGCTACTAGCCGATAGACAATCGAAACTCAAACGTTTAGCAGTTTCCGATGAGAAATTCCAAAATCAGGCAGCAGAACCCTGCTTTGCTTTCGAATCTGGGCGCATCAAGGCAGTACAGTACTGCTGCAGCACCAAAGTTGCCATGACCTCGAGAGAATCCCCACCAAGCAACATGAGTTCTGCTTTTGGACGCAGGCATCAAGCACAATGTTACATGTGGGGTCTGGCAAAGTAACCAGCGCAAGTAAGACTTGGCATACACTGTGGCCCAAGTTTGCAACTGCGCTGCGCTACGTCGCGCTACGTTGGCGCATGCGCAGACCCAACCATGACAACGCCCCAGACATGAAAAGGCACGCCAATACACAAGCCAAGCAAGACACCCACAGCTTGCAGCATGTGCAAGCTATGCAGGGCAGCCCGGTATCAACTGATGGGCCAGTACCAAATACCAATACTATACAACGGCACGGCACCAGAACTACCCTCATTGAGGCATGACACCGCAGCCCTAACATGCAGTTGCGCTTGCCAAACAGCTAAATGTGCACCGCCACTGCACCCATTGCTGAGCAACCACTTCAACAACAGCAAGCACCACTTGGGCATGCACACACCAGGGGTGCTTGCTGGCTTGTATGTTGCACAAAGAGGCATGTCACCTGAGCTCATGCCTGCTACTAGCTGGTAGTACCAGCGGGAAGTCATTCTGTACATCACGCACACATGCTGCTGCCTTAGAAGTATGACATGCTGTCTCTACTGCTGAAGTAGTCATATGTAACGATGGTGCAGCCCAGCACGAACGCGGCAGCAAGCTCCATGATCAACGCGCCAACCGTGATCACCTGCGCACCCACCACCAGCAGCAGCACATGGACACAGTCATTGGATGGTGACTGCAGCAGGCTGTCTACATAGCTCTACTGCATAGGTGGCACCAGCCCACAGACCGTATGCGTGAAACAGCAGCCAAGCACTGTTATCACTGGCTAATCGCAACATGCAAACAAATACACAGTGCTGCCGTGGCAGCTGTTCATGTGCTGTGAACTGCCGGCCAGCTGCAAAGCACACTTGCAACGCGACGGCGTTGCTTCACCTGCGCATGTGCTAGGATGGCTGGGTCTGCTGAAAAGCCATCTGCAAAGAATGCTGTTGCTGGCAGTTTGGCTACTTCAGGAACTTGCAGACTGTCTGCTGGATTGAACACAGATCTGTGCTGGATCATCCAGCTGCGCACCTGTGCATGTGCTAGGATGGCTGGAATGGCAATGGAACCAACTGCTGAGAAGCCTGTGAGGAACTTGCCAGCATCAATCCACCTGCGCAGCACCGCACAAGATCACAAACACGGCATGTGTTACATCCTCTCAGGCAAGGGCCGCTGGTGCGAAAGCAACTGCTGCTGCTGCAGCTGCGGTGGCAGCTGCTTGAAGGCACCACAACAGAGCTGCTGCCCATGCCTGCCACAGCGCTGCGGGCCAATGTCTGCATGTGCAGGCTGCGTATGCAGATGTGGACCACATTGTGCAGCCCTTGTCACCCATGCACATGCTGTGCTGCCGCCGCTTCACTGTTCGCTGTCAGCAATACCTTACGCCTGCACGCAAATGTGCACTGCTGTACTTGCAGCTGCTTCACTGTTGGCTTCCGATAGCACCAGCAGCATCAACATGCTCTGATAAATACAGCAGCAGCAGCAGCAGGCTCACCCGCCGGCCAGTGAGCCCTGACTGTCGCTGTCTCCTGCTGTCTCCTGCTGCACAAGCCAGACTCACAACTCAACACTGCCTTACGTCTACACGCAATTGTGCACTGCATCTCACCCGCTGGCCAGTGAGCCGTAGCCGTAGCTGTCTCCTGCCGACCCGAAGAAGAGGTAGGGCATGGGCACCAGCACGTACATCAGCCCAGTCAGCATGGGCCACCAGTTGCGCCACAGCACGCAGCCCTGAAGTGAAATAGATGGCAGGACATGCAGATTGCAAAGACGATGCAACAAGATTAAGCACTCACAGTTGGCAGGTACTGGAGCCGCGTTACATCGTGGTCAAATCAGAGCAGCAGTGAAGGATCAGGCGGCAGTGTGTAGCGGGTTCAGGGATGGTAAGCAGGTGAACTTCATGATCAGCCCAGTCAGCACGATTCACCTGTTCATACACAGCACGCAGTCCTCGCATAACACACACAACAGGTACAAGTTAACACACTGGAAAGTGCACATGCGACTGCTGGGGTGGCTGGTGCAAACAATATCATGCCCAACGCGGAACCTCCACTGCTCCATGGTGTGCTGCAGTGAGCCTGCTGCAGCTGGCATTGCACAAGGGTCAGCCAACGACGCACGACATTTTCGGTCGGCATGCAAAGTCGGCTGTATGATGACTGCTGCAACGCACCAGTATCTGCAGCAGCACGCCTGTGGAGAACATCAACGCCAGCACCAGGATGCTGCAGAAGCACGCAGCAGCAGCCAGCCAAGTGAGCGTGCTTTATCACTGCAATTTATGTGTGGAGACTGTGTGTACGCGAGTTTCATGAGTGCAGCTGCTGCAAGCCGACATAGGCTGCAAGAACATCTAGCTGTTGTAACAGCAGGTCTGACAGCTTGCGAACAGACAGCTGTGCATCACTTCACAGTTGTAATGACCTAAATTTGTGAGCTGGCATGGACAGTCAAGTTGCCCGCAAGTGCAATTAGGCTGCGCAGCATCTCAACTAGCTGGCCAGTTATTCCATGCGGCACAGTGTGTAGCAAGCATGTACAACAAGAAAGCATACTAGTTTCCTGCAGGACAGCTGCTGCGCAGGCACTTACACTGCAAACGACACCAGACGTTGACAGAGTGCGTCAGCGGGTAGCAGCAGGTGTGAAGAGTCTGAGCGTCAGCAACAGCGAGAGCTCCATGCACATGCTGTAGATGCATCCTAAGCATCACTCATACCTCTAGAGTCGTGAAGTGCCATGGTGGATCTGCTGCTGAGCTCCTGCTGCTAGATTGCCTGCCCCTAACACTGTGGTGGTGCGATCAGTGGGGTGGAGTTTACACTACACGGATGTCCTGCCCAGTCTGGCTTAGCATGAACCTGCTGCAGCAGATACAAGGTGATCTACACGCATACAAGCATCCAAGGCTTGACCTTACACGCCCTAATCCAACAGGCAAGGCAAGCACTGTGCAGGGACCTGGAACAGTAGCAAGGAAAGGACGCTAGACAGAGAGGCCAACAAAGTAGATGGTACGTTGCCGAGTTCGTAAGTGCTTACGGAGGAATAACACCGGCCATCAGGCATGGGATCGGGCTCCATGTGCCATCTGTCACACATGACAACAGTGCAAGTAGGTTTCTGCCTAGCGACCGAAGACGCGCTAGAAGGCCGCAAATGTGTGCGCTATGAGCCGGTTCTGTGCTGTTTGCTAGGCCTGCAAAGCTAGATCAGATCACCTACCCACGCACTTTGCTCGCACTGCCGAGCCATTGCCAGTCTCTGCGTGCAGCGGTCCCTGGGCTGAGCAGCTGGTCGTTTAGCGCAGGCCAGACACCATGCTGTGCAGCGCCCAGCGCCTAATAGTGCCGCAGGCTGGTCTGCTGCAGCAGGCTTGCTTTTACTCCTCAAAGGTCGACTACAATGAGCTGGTGTTCAAGGGCACCAGCGACATAGCAAAGGTTGACAAAGTGCCTGACAAGGAGATTGGCATGTGTGCTGGTGTGCCACTGGAGACATACAAGCGCAAGGTGGGGGGCATCTTGGTTACAGCAGCAGCAGTGGCGCCAGCAGCAGCACAGCAGTGTAGCAGTGTAGCAGGGACGAAACACAGATGGGTCAGGCACAGCATATGCTGCTACTTCCTGCAAGCTCCAGCATGCAGGCGTTGCGCAGAGTTGTGGCCAAGCGTGATGTTGCTGAAACAGCTGCAGCTGCGAAGTCATGATTTGTGTGTAGCGTGTGCTACAGCCCATGCATCAACTGTACTCAGCACTAAAGCCCAACAGTGAGGGATTGTGCACTGCATGCGTTTCCTTCAGCATACTCTGCAGCATGTCGCGCCCGCGCTTATGTATGGACACTGCAGCTGCTGAGCATAGCAGCTGCTTCTCTACTAGTAGCTTGGCGCAGTTACCCTAACGGGAATGACAAGCACGTACCTTCAAGCCAGCAGCAGCAGCAGCAGCAACATGCAGTACACAGCCAACCATATATAGCAAATATGATACCTGAATGCTCCCTCTGCACTACAGTAATGTGTTGTGGCAGCCGTGTCATGCTGTTGCAAGAAGAGCATCACTTCTCGTGAGTGCACAAGCCACACATTTCTCGACACCCCTTGACCTTTCTTGCTTCTGCTTGTGTCTTCAACCTGCTGCTGCTGCTGTTGTAGGTGCGCATCTTCTCTCCTGCGCGCACAGCTGGTCAGCAGGGCCAGGGGGGCACCATCTTTGCCAAGGCGCGCCCTTGGAGGATCGCGTTCGACACGCAGGAAAAGTGAGCAGCAGCAGAACACAGCAGCAGCAGCAGCAGCAGCTCGAGACGGCCCCAAGGTTGCTATCTGCCACCTGGCTGATGCTGATGCTGCACCAGCAAGTTCCAGGCTTGTCCGTGGTGGCCAAGCCATTGGCAGCGGTGTCGGCAGCTGCAGCAGCAAGGGATGCGTGCAAAGCCACTTCAACTGTATACCTGCACGTCTCACAGCAGTAGCAACCCATTGGTGGGCTGCAGCGCTGACATCAGCATCGCCATCTGTTTGCAGCCAGCTGTTAGCATCCCATCCACAGCCATAGTGCCCTTTTGTGTTCACTTCTTGATCAAAACTAATCCGTGCTCCTGACCCTTTGTGCTGCCAGGTGGATCAGCCCTCTGATGGGCTGGACGTCCATTTGCAGCCAGCTGTTAGCACGTCTTGTTCAATGCTATTTGTGTGTTACATTTGCTCACATGTTGCAATTCTACTTTGCTGCCAGGTGGATCAACCCTCTGATGGGCTGGACGTCAACATCAGACCCCCTGGAGAACGTGTCACGCGCAGCGCTGCAGTTCTACACCAAGGTGAGAACTGCGCAGATGGCAGAACGCCACCAGCAGCAGCAGCAGTACAGCAGTGGGGACCCCAGCATCGGCGATCTACACAGGTCTGAAAACATTCGCCTCGCCAAGTTGGCATTGCGGCGGCATCTGTTGTTATGTGGTTCGCAGTAGTTGCCAGCTGGCAGGAGAGCATTTGGTGCAGCTCTGCATTGCCATGTAGTGGGCGATTGCAATGCCAGCCGCACTGCAGCAGCCGCAGGGTGCTGTTCAGCTGGTGACTGCCCTTGAGCAGCTGGTGCGTGTACAGAACGGCAAGGTCAGCTAGTCTGGATATATCTATGTTATCACTGTGGTAGATATGGTCTGGTCCGCAGAGCCCACAGAGCTTCATGGCAGCTTATGAACCACAACTGCCTGCTATCTGGCTGATTTCAACGGGTGGTTTGACTCTTTTTGAGTTCATTCATGGCATGGAGGCGCACTGACCTGATTGCTGGGGAATCGCTGCACCACAAACACCTGTTTGAATATCATGTTTCAGCTGGTGTCTGTTGCGGCTACGCCGTTGAACACACCGTGTAATCCCCTCTTCTCCTTCACATACGCCTGCTGCTGTGCTGCCCTGCAGGAGGAGGCTGTGGAGTTTGCGCGCACGTACGGCTGGGAGGCCACAAAACTATGTCTTTGTTCTTGGGAAAGGGGGCATTATGAAGCTGAGATACAGTATCCTGAAAATGTGCCCCCCCTTTCGCGTAGGGGGAACTGGCCATCCCAAGGGAGGCCGTCCGTATGTGTCATATAACAAAATAACATAACACCTGGCTGTGCTGGCCTTGCAGGAGGAGGCTGTTGAGTTTGCGCGCAAGTACGGCTGGGAGGCGACTGTGGAGGACCCACAGGCGCGCAACCCCATCCGGCAGAAGCGCTTCGCAGGCTACGGTGACAACTTCAGGTCAGGGCAGAACTTGGTATCTGCGAGTTGTGCTGCTGTTGCTGGGTATAACCGAATACCTTACTAGGACGTACTGATAACCTTGCCAGGACGTACGGTTTCAGAACCGGCACATGCAAGAGAGCCTGTATCTGTATCTGCTCAACCAGGAGTGCAACTCTGTTCAGGCGCCAATGGGAGGCTGACATGGGGAGCTACTCTCAGCAACTCCTGCTGCTCGCCGTGTGTTCTTGCTGCAGTACGAAGCGTGCTGGCATCCCCGACCTCAGCACCCTGCCATCAAACAGGACACCTGCCAAGGCCGCTATCAAGTGAAAGCAACAGCAGCTGTGATATGTCAGCAGCAGCACCATGGATCCCCTAGATCTGGCCAGATTGGAATGGTTATTGTGGAGCCAGCACAGGGCAGGTAGCTGCAGCGTCAAGGACACAGGCCTGATCTTCAATGACTGCGGATGCACATTGAGCAAGCCAAATAATGGCTGTAGCAGCCGCGGTGTGGGATGGCTGTGCTGCCGCCCATGCATAGCTGCTGTTTGTGATGCTAAGCAACAGATTCACCCACCATCATGTGATTTGTCTTTAGCACAGCAGCTGTATTGCTTGCATATTGGCTTGTTACCTCTGCTGTATGACAGCGCAGCTTGCATCTTTCACTGTGCTGCTTGTGGTGATGCAACATAGCTGCATTTGCGCCGCACCCGGCAGCGGCTGATCTATGCCGTGAACTTCAAGCTCACCGCTTGAAGCCGTTGCCTGTGTGCTGGTCACCGGCTTATTTACTAGGAGGAGTTGGACGCTCAGCGTCTTAGCAACAGACAGATAGAACCACGGTTGTCACAACCGTCAAGTCAGTGACGGCCGCCGTCAATTCAACAGTTGCAACTATTGCTGCTGTTGCGACGGTCGCAACAGCAGCAATAATTGCAACTGTTGAATTGCTGTCCGACAGCGTCCATATCATACGGTGCCAGTGGCACCACCATGGCAAGAGCGTGTGTGTGGTGTCTGATAGAGAAGCGTTGTGAGTCGGTGCAACTGTAACAAGGCTGCATCTGGGACAATATCTGTAGGAATGAAGGTGCTTTTCAGCAGCACTTGCTGTGTATGCACGCAATACGTCACCTGTTCAAGAGTCTGCAACGACAACCATATGCTGCAGCATCATGCTTGAAGCGATCATTGCATCATGAGCTGCGCAACAGGAAGCATCGCAGCACAATCTCTTTCAGACAACGACTTGAAGTTGAGCTGTGTAGTGTAGTACAGTGCAGGGTACCGTGACCTGTAGTACAGACATGCAAAGATCATGATCATGCAAAGATCATGCCATATCGCAGTAATAATAATCAATCCCTGTAAGTTATTATTATGCCATATCGCAGTGACTGCATGCAGTGCACACTGCAAGTGGGCCACCTACAACTGCCAGGCCGAAGTGACGTGACAGCTAGATGCACCGGCAGATCACTGAGACACACTGCTGCTTGCTAGTGAACATGCCATGCCTAATGCCATTAGGCAACACAGCTTGTATTGCCTGCATCTGCTGTACTGCACATATCAATGCACGGATTGTCGGGCTGAACTCCTGCGCGCACTGCGCCAGGTAACGAGCAAGAGGCTGTGGAGCTGACACTCGCTGCTGTTCGATGCCATGGTGCTGGCTGCTGATCGCTGTGCTACACATCTACTCGAAGATACTAAATGGCCGGGTTGCGCTCAACCATGCAGTAGCGCCTCCTGCATGATTGCAACAGCTACCTGCTTGGCTCTGCTGCCCAATGTGCATTGCTGCGGACCGTTGAACATATACTGTTACAACAACATTGTGAGCAAATCCCAAAGGCATCCGGCAAGGATGCTGCAGGGATTAAATACCTTGATGGCGAGATCGCCAGACAATGCCCTAAACACCACTCGTGTTAGGCCAAGACACAGGAAAGGGCAAAGCAACACAGAAACACTTGCAACCAACACAATAGAGCAATGGTGCAGCAATCGGTCAGTGCAATCATCCACCGCGTCAGAAGCAGCTCATCATCATCATCATGTTACCGTCAGAAGCAGCTGAGACACTTCACAGCAATTGCTGTTATATTTGAAACATATCCGGCAGTTATCGCGCCTTGTTCAAACCACTATGACTCGCCGCTGCCTGCGCCACAGCACGCCAGCCAACGCTCCCAGCAGGATAGTCAGCACAATGTTATCTGCCGTTGCCACTTGCCGCGCTGCCTCAGCAGCAGCAGCAGCCCTCGCGCTGCCGCTACTAGCCCTACCGCTGCTGCTGCTGCTGCCGCCTGCGCTGCCGCTGCCTGATCCATCTGCATCTACTGCTGCTGCACCACCGCGCTTGCCACGAGCAGCAGCAGCAGCAGATCTGCCCTTTGGAGAAGCAGCACTTGCACCGCCATGCGCAGCAGACGCATCACCTGCTGCTGCTGCATCCCCATCGCCCAACAACCAATCTGTCGCCCAGTTGCTGCCACTGCTTGTGCTACTGCTACTGCTGGACGCCCACCCATTCGCAGTAGAATCACTAGCTTCCAGCACAAACGACCCCTCCGGTGGTACTGTGAGGCCTTCAGGCATTGCCAGAATGTCGGCAACGCCAATGCGCTTCACAAGCACGTCACGAGCAGTTGCTAATGCGTTGCTAACGGAAGTTGCGAGCCGCCTGCCTAGCAGCCGCTGGCTAGCGCGCTCCAGCCACATGCAGGACCGCACCAGCAGTAGTGCAGCATGTGAGGATGTCAGCTCCGCATGCTGCAGTGCCCTGCACGGCACACAGTGACGTATACACAGCAGGCAGCAGGCAGCAGCAGGTCAGTGACTAGGGAAACTTCAAGCCACATGCAGCACCGCACAAGCAGTAGCGCAGCGTGTGAAGATGTGAGCTCGGCATGCTGCAGTGCCCTGCACAGTACAAGGTGAAGTACACAAGACAGCAGGTAGCAGCAGCAGCAGGTCAGTGGCTAGGGAGGCTTCAAGGCACAAACATTGTGGCCGCACCAGCAGTAGCGCAGCGTGTGAGGATGTGATCTCCGCGCGCTGCAGTGCCCTGCACAGTACATGGCGATGTGTACAAGACAGCAGGCAGCAGCAGCAGGTCAGTGACTGGGCAGGCGTCAAGCCATACACAGAACCGCACCAGCAGTAGCGCAGCGTGTGAAGATGTGAGCTCCGCATGCTGCAATACCCCGCACAGCATATGGTAATGTATACAGCACAGCAGGCAGCAGCAGCAGGTCAGTGGCTAGGGAAACTTCAAGCAACACGCAGCACCGCACCAGCAGTGGCGCAGAATGCGAGGACAAGGACTGTCCGTGCTGCAGTGCCCTGCACAATACATGGTGATGTATGAACAAGACAGCAGGCAGCAGCAGCAGCAGCAGCTCAGTGGCTAGGGAGGCTTCAGGCCACACGCAAAACTGTACGAGCATCACCAAAGGGAGCCAGGACCGTCAACAAGCACTGCACGGAGTCAGCACAGCGGTCACCCTCAGGGTATTGTAGTACAATCCAGCGAAGCATGCTCACTCAGTGGAACATGAGCTGCGCACTTTGCTCACCTGTCCATGAGCCGGTCTGCCTTGCCAGTATCAGCAGGCAGCACCACACCCCGGTGCACACTACCTCAAGACAGGAAGCCTTCAGCATGAAAGGACACACAAAAGCCACCAGACACACAAGAGATGGTCCACGAAATGACCAGCGCTGTGCACCCACATGGCTGTCCCCACCTGTCCATGAGCCGTTCTGCTTTGCCAGTGTCGGCGGGCAGCACCTCCCCCCGCTGCCACAGCCACGCCAGCCAACCCCCCTGATGCCCACTGCTGCAAGACAGGAAGCCTTTAACAAGATTTGGAGCACACAAAAGCCACCACCTGCACATGCAATGGTCCATAACATGATAAGCGCTGTGCATCCCACATGGCCTGCGTTTGTTCCCATGCTAGGTGGCAGTGCTGCTGCTTTGTCAACACCCACCTGTCCATGAGCCGGTCTGCTTTGCCAGTATCAGCAGGCAGCACCTCCCCCCGCTGCCACAGCCACGCCAGCCAACCCCCCTGATGCCCACTGCTGCAAGACAGGAAGCCTTTAACAAGATTTGGAGCACACAAAAGCCACCACCTGCACATGCAATGGTCCATAACATGATAAGCGCTGTGCATCCCACATGGCCTGCGTTTGTTCCCATGCTAGGTGGCAGTGCTGCTGCTTTGTCAACACCCACCTGTCCATGAGCCGGTCTGCTTTGCCAGTATCAGCAGGCAGCACCTCCCCCCGCTGCCACAGCCACGCCAGCCAACCCCCCCCCCCGATGCACACTGCTGCAAGACAGGACGCCTTCAACAAGACAGTGAACACACAGAAGCCACCAGACACACAAGCGATGGTCCACAACACGATGAGCGCTGTGCATCCCACATGGCTGTGCATCCCCACCTATCCATGAGCCGGTCTGCTTCGCCAGTATCAGCAGGCAGCACCACGCCCCGCTGCCACAGCCACGCCAACTGCGCAGCTGCCTCAACATCACCCAGGTTGGCGCCCCGATGCAGCCAACGCCACAATGCACACTGCTACCAGACAGGAAGCCTTCGACATGAATTGTGTTCAGAACACACATGACCCACCAGCCACACAGGCAGTGGTCCACAACATAACCAGCACTGTGCATCCCACATGGCCTGCGTTTGTTCCCAAGCTAGGTGGCAGTGCTGCTGCTTTGTACATGGCTCACCTATCCATGAGCCGGTCTGCTTTGCCAGTATCAACAGGCAGCACCTCCCCCCGCTGCCACAGCCACGCCAGCTGCGCAGCTGCCTCAACATCACCCAAGTTGGCAGCCTCATACAGCCAGCCCACCGCAGCCCTCCAAGCCCTCTCCAGAATCTCACAGGCATCCTCTGCACTGATCGTTCCCTGCTGCTGCTGCTGCTGTTGTGCGGCTGCTGCATCTGCGCCAGGCGATACCCTGGGGGTGCTGCAGGGTGCTGTGACTTTGTCTAGTAAGCTCGGTAACGGCGGCCGCTGCTGTCCGGTGGCTTTCGTGACGCCCCCGACAGGTGGTAGGAATGCAAGAGGGTCCTCTTGGAGCTTGTAATGCAGCAGGAGCTCTGTGGACGAAGTGCTATGGACTGTGCTGCCTGGCTGTGTGCTGCTGAACAGCAGTTGTGCTGACTCAACGAGGACTTGTCCGAGCTGCACCATGCTGCTGGTGTGGTTGAGCATGGCAGCCCTGCATACACAAAAACACCGGAGGGAGTACGAATGGAAAGATATGAATATATGCTGACTCAACAAAAACTTGTCCTATCTGAACCATGCTGCTGGTGTGGTTGAGCATGGCAGCCCTGCAGCAATCACACATGCAAAACTCCAGGCCCGTTACAGCGTGACATCAGCGCACGTGCCGTGCATGTCAAGTCCTTAACACGCGCGGCACTACATTGTCGCTGAGTTCAAGCATCCACATAAAATCAGCATCCAGATGTAGCCAGACCCGTCAGACCCGCCAGCCCCTCCCCCACCCCCCACAACCCGTATCACACCAGAGGAAGGACAGATGCTCAGCACAACCACCAACCCACTGCTCTCACCTCAGCAGCAGCTCAGCAGCCAGGTCGATTGCATCAGGCCCGCCAGCGCCTTCAGCCCGCATCAGGAACAGCACTCTTGCAATATGCTTGGAAAATCCTCACGAAACGATACACGTGCAGCAACCAAACACGACTCAGCCCTGATATACACTCACCTCAGCAGAAGCTCAGCAGCCAAGTCAACTGCGTCAGGCCCGCCAGCACCTTCGCTCCGCATCAGCATCCACGCTGCATTCGCAGACCCAGCCTCGCTGCCACTCTCAGCCATCAGCAGAAAACGCAGCAGTGCCTGCCGCAACCTGTAGCGCTGCGACCACTGCAACCGCACGTTCCAGAGAGGAGGACCGGCAGCCGCACCCACATCCGCATCAGCAGTAGGGTCTGCAGGCGCTACATGCTGCTGTGATGGGCTGCTTGTGACGTAGGTGCCTGTTGCGTAGTAGTCACGAAGCGCTGCATGCATGAGGTCAGTCCAGACGCTGTCTCGCTGGGAGACAAACTGCCAGAGGTGCTGCGAGGCCAGCTCACAGTTGTAACCTAGGCCGCCGTCTCCTGTGATGTGGTGGGTGACAGGGACACGGCAGGTTGGTCAAAATAGTCAACCGTCCACAACACCAGGAGGTCACCACTGTCAAGCCAAGGTGTGTGAGTGGACATGCATGCATGATTGTCTACGTGTACTGCAGTTGTGCCCTAGGCCGCCATATCCTGTGCAGCACATGATGCAAAGGCAGCAGAAATTCAGTGAAGAAGCAAGCAGAGACACCCGGCCCCTGCATGCAAGGCTGCACACACATGCCCCGCTGTCTTGATTCATTGTACCCTGTGATGTGGCTGATGAAAGGGACACGGCAGTTGCGTAATAACAGGTCAGCAGTCCAAAAGACACCAGGCGGTCAAGCCATGATGTGTGCGCACACATACCGCATGCATGCAAGCATTACTTTTTGGTGTGTACGGTCAGCCCACAGTACAGAACGCCACCGCTCCAAATGCCTCACCTGCGATTTTTATTATTATTATTATTTTATTTTTTAATGCCTCACCTGCGATTTTCATGTGCAGCTCTGCAATGGGCAGTGCTGCTTTCCAGTGCCCCAAGTTGTGCGCGTTCTTGTAGCTGCGGTAGGCAGCAGCAGCATCTGGCGCAGCACCCAACCCTGCAGTCACAGGCGCAGGCAACAGCCACGTATATCAACATCCCCAGCACATCTGTGTGCTGGGAGCAGAGAGACCGGCGCAGGCACAAGTTCACCATCCAAGCTGGCGAGCAGCAGAAGCTGGGGCACTGATCACCACCCACACCTCTTCAGCCTGCCTTGCAACAGTGGAAATGTGTAACCCTAATGCCCACTAGTTGGTGGTTATCAGTCAATAAAAGCTCAAGGCGTTCAAGCACTCTCACCATGCAGGTAGATGGTACAATTACACAAGTACAAATAATAATCAATCCTTGTAAGCCATACCTTTCGGCATCGGCAACCGCGCCTCACCCACTGGGGAGGCGGAAAGCAGACTGATTATTCTCTCTATTTTCGGTGTAAGGTAGACCACCCAATTACACAAGTACACAAGTACAGAGTCAACATCCCACTCTGCAAGCAGCTGTCATACACAGCAACCAACACTTCACCACCAATCTCATGATATCACGAAGATGCTGACAATCGACACAATCTACACAACTGCCAAACAACCCTTACCATGCAGGTAGATGGTTCCCAAGTTGAAGAAGGCTTCAGAGCTGCTCATGTTGGCCCCTTGCTCAAACCAGCTGCGCGCAACAGACATGCTGGCAGGCACACCCACTCCCACAGCATGCATCACGCCTAAGGCGTTGGCGCTGGCAGCAACGCCGCGGTCGAGTGCTCGCTGAAAGTAGGTGAGGGCTTTGGAGGGGTTGCGCGGCACGTGTGTGCCTTGCAGCAGCATGACACCAAGATTGTGCCTGCAGCAGCAGGGTGCAGCATAAGGCAGCGCATGTTGCAGTGTTGTTCTGCAGGTACCAACAGAAGGTGCTGTGCTGAGTTGCCAACACCAGTAGATGATGTGCAGAACATAGCGTCAGCATGCCTTGTTTGACCGTCAGGCAGCAAAGGATAAGTCGCATTGCTCGCATCACTGCTGCATTGTGACAAGCGCCAGGGCAATTTGCTACATTCACTCTGCCACATCTCGCCTAATCTGCAGCATCACTCGAACAGCCCGCTGGCCGCTTGTCCTGAGTTAGGTGCTATCTGCATGCCATCCGCAATGCACCTTTTGGACAGTACGTAGGAGTCCTCGCCCATTTGGGGAGCCAATGACAGGCTCATTCAGGTGCTGATGGCAGATACTTCTTATTGTAACATGTGTCCCTGCGCAGCGCTAACTCACCAGGCGTATCCATCGCCGCCATCCGCAGCAGCAATGAAGTCCTGGTAAGCAGTCAGAGGGTCAGAAGCCATGCCTCTGCAAGCACAGCAGGAAACGTCGGACAGCATGCTTTATGCCTGCTGCATTGCCAGCCAACGCCGAGATTGCTCATCGGCATGGCACGTTACAACTGCAACAATCTGCACATACACACATGAAGTGTAAAGCATGCATCGTGATACAAAGTACAACCGTCCATACCTGCCAAGCAGCCGCCTGTAGCCTAATCGCCGCAGCGAGTAGCTGTCTGAATGGATAGCTGCATCTGCTTCTAGCTCCAAACTCAGCTGCCGCTCGTCCCTGCTGGCACTGCTGGAACTGGCAGCATCCTGCCAGCGCTCCCGTAGAAAAACGGCACCAGGTGCAGGATCTATGGTGCCCTCCTGCGAAGCAGATACAAAACAAAGTGTCTGGAAGTGCTGCTGTGTTTATGGTGATCATGGCGCTACGTTTAGCTGGTGAGGTGTATCCGATCTTGCCAGCGCTCCTGTAAGGACACGACACCAGGCGCGGGATCTATGGCGCCCTCCTGCAATGCATACATGAGAAAAAAGTAACGAAAGAGTAAACTGATCTGAAGTGCTGCTGTGTTTTATTTTATCATGCCGTCCCTGCTGGCACTGCTGAGGCTGGCAGCATCCTGCCAGCGCTCCCGTAAAAAGACGGCACCAGGCGCAGCATCTATGGTGCCCTCCTGCAGACACGAGCAGACACGAGACAAAAGAAATGCAAGAGTCACATGATCTGAAAGTGCTGCTGTGTTTATGTTGATCATGCCGTCGTGTTTGGCTGGTGAGGCATGAGCTCATTGCTCGAGCAATCCTGCCAGCGCTCCCGTAAGAACACGGCACCAGGCGCAGGATCTATGCTGCCCTCCTGCAAGGCAGACACGAGACAAAAGAACAGAAACAGTGACGTGATCTGAAGTGCTGCTGTGTTTATGTGAATCATGAGGTTGCGATCCTGCCAGCGCTCGCGCAGAAAAATGGCACCAGGCGCAGGATCTATGGCGCCCTCCTGCAAAGCAAACATGAGAGTACGGCATCAGCGTGGTTATGGTGCTGCTGTTTGACATTACTGGATAAAACAGCACATACCCCATTAGCACAATGGCCACATTTCACTTATGGCGCTGAACACGTTACGGAACACGGAATGTGACAAATGATAAAGGCCCCAAACCAACGCGCACCTGCTCTTCCTGTGCAGCCAGTGTCTTTGCTGCTGGTACATGCATCCATAACCCATTTGCACAATGGCCGCAGTCCCCTTATGGTGCTGAACATGTATATCGATGTGGCCCTAATTTGGCGAGGTTAAGCTCGAGGCAGCTTTCTCCTACCACAGGGCAGCTCAGCATGCTCGCAAAGCTGCTTTGAAAAGCTAAAAGCTTGATCGACAATGTGATAGCATTTTCGCGCCGTGCGAGGCACTGTTCTGGTCGAAATCGCCTGGCCAATTTTCAGTGGAGGTTCCCAATTTGGCCACCCCTTGAGTTGCGAGCACACAACACGTACGGTAATGCACACGCGACACAAATACAATCAAACGTATCGTTCATATCGTTTGAAGACATGCAGGACGCCAGGGGACACAGAAAATGTGTCACCTTGCCATTTGGCCAGGCCTGGCCAACTGCTGCGATGAAGACACACTCACGAATGTCAGCGGGTTTCAGCACCCGTTTATGATTCTTAGAGTAGGGAATGGCTTATAGAAATGCGCCTAAAGCGTTTGCCTGCTTGTCTTGAGTGACAAACCGGGTGCCCATAATCCCCTGTCAATGCAGCAGGAACACCAGCCTCCTGCAGGTGACACGGCCCTGCATGTGCAACGAGAATAAGTCTATGACATGCACATCTAAACGATCGACATACATGCAGGTGTACTGCTGTACTGCTCGAGCAGCAAAAGCACTGCAGGTAAACCTGGCCAATATGGCCTGGCTGGCCAAAAAGAAACTGAACCCAGCTGCAGACTCACGCCCGCTCAGCTCGGCCTGCTGCGCTCAAAAATTACTATCATACTGTTCTTTCTTCGACGAGCATTTGCTGCGGTGCATGCGGCCTGTGGTGAGAGAAACGGGCAAGTGGCCAAATTGGGCGCACCCCCCTATTAGGGCCACATCGATATACTGACCACATTACTGAACTCGGCATGGGACAAATGATGATTACCCCAGCTCAAGCCGCACCTGCTCTGCCTGTGCAGCCAGTGTCCTTGCTGCTGGAGCCAGCCACGCAAGGCCCTTGGTGCAGCTAGCTGGCACGCCACCCCGCCCAAGCGTGTACCTGCAGCAATGACGCAGCATCAGGGAGGTTCAAAGGGTTGCTGTACATGCAATGTATAACACCACAAGCAGATGCCTGGCGTACTGCAGGAGCCCATACCTACAGATGGCAGCATTCATCTCTCAAGAATTCACGTTGATGCTGTGGCTTGATCTGGTAATTTGATGATGATGATGATGATGATGATGATGATGATGAAGAATTCACGTACCTGGCACAAAAACTAAATCATGCATGCATGCATGCATGCGCCAAGCATGCATAAACTCCAGATGCCTCACGCCGTTCCTATCCGCTGCTTGAAAAGCCGCTGCTTGATTTGCCGCTGCGGCTGATTCCAGCTTGCCAATCGGACATCTAGCGACTACACTATTTGGCCTCATAAGGAAAGGGGCGCACACCTAACTGATGCTGTTGTGGGTGCTAGCCGCTCATGTATCAGCCAGCGCCAGCTGTGTCTGTTGCGCAGCTGATGTCAGATACACTGAAAGGCGCGCTACAACTGACGCAACCGGCCCACCTGACGCGTTTATCACCCCAGCTGCTGCTGCAGGCTTCTCTCACCTGTCAGCAAGCGCCAGCTGTGCATCTACGTTGCCTGCCACAGCAGCAGCCTCCAACCACGCCAGCTCCCGCACTTGTGCAGGAGTAGCCTCCGGCCACACAGCAACGAGCCTCAAGCGGCCGCTGCTGCTGCTGCTGCTGCGATCACTGCTGCTGCTGCTGCTGCTGCTGCGATCACTGCTGCTGCTGCTGCCACCAGCTGCTGCATCTTCAGGTGGTGGCGTCGGTGGTGGCGGTGGAATGTACTCATGCATAAGGCCTGATGCTGAAAATCCTGCAAGCAGGAAACCAGCGCGACCGAGCTGTGCGAGCGTGGCTGCCCGCTCTGCTCGCCTGCCGTGCATTGGCCGCTGGTGCTGCCTGAGACGCCGTCCAGTTCTGTAAAGCCGGCTAGGACCATGCACTTGCTGCTTAGTGCTGTCTCTGCTAGTATCACTACTACTGCCGATGATGTCACTGCTGCTGCTGCTACTTTTCTGCCTGATTTTGCTACTGGGAATACCAGCAGCTACGTCTTCGTGCTCTACAGCAAAATCAAGTTGACTGCTATCAGCAGCGCCTGCTCCTTGCTGCTGCTGCTGCCGATGCGCATGCAGCTGCTGCTGTGCAGGGCCAGGCCGCAGCTGCTTCTGCAGAGCATCAGCAACATCTAGCAGCATGTTGATGCTGTCCTGCACATCGCTGCTGCTGCTGTTGCTGCTGAACAGCTTTGCTTCTGCAAGGCGTAACCTGCAAATAGGAACAAACAGCAGCAGAGAACAGATACATCGCTTGACCTATGCGCATGACACAGTCAAACGCGATGTTACATCAGCATAAGTACACCGGATCGCCATGCCATGCTCTGTTTGCTGGCTACGGGCCACCGCAATGGGAATGCCATAGTGGTCAACAATGTACTGTGCGGACACAATCACCCAGCAGCAGTGATGGGTGGCGTGCTGCTGCCAGTTGCTGCATGCTACTGCTAGCCGGTTTGATCATTATTCGAAATCCAGCAGGTCAGGTGGCAAGTGTGAGGGGCTGGAGGTCTGCAACGTGCAGTGATCACTTACCACTGCAGTGCCTGCCGCGGATGCTTTACACTGATGCCTCGCTGCTGCAGCTGCTGCAGCTCCTCCTGCAGAGATACAAAAGCCAATAGATAACAAGTACTTCAAGGCAAGCACGATGCTGCACAAACATGCATACTGTATATTGTACCTGGCTCCACAGCAGTGCATCTGCTGCTTGTGCCCCTTGTTGCACACCATAGCGGGCCATCCGCACAAACGGACGCTCCCGACTGCTTGCATGTGCGCTATGTATCGATTGCACAAAGATCAATGCTGCCATCCACGCAGCAGCGATCAACTTCATGCTGCTGACACCACTGCTGCCTCTCATCCTGCTACATGCCGTGAAACTACGCTCGCAGCGCTAGACATCTAGTCGAAGCAAGCAACAGCATCCAATCTGTAACAAAACTCTTGTGTGTGCTCGCGTATCGGTTGCAACTGTCGAAGACCTAGACCCGGGCAGGCGCGTGACCCCAAGTGTCCCACTCGATTCGCTTCAGGCGTGTTGCAGCTGATTGTGTTGGTACCATACCATTTCTTGCCAGTCGTTGCGTGCTGCGCACAGTTGCTGCGGGGCTGAGCAGAAACATTGGTATTCAGCACCCTGCTGCACCTGCAACAGTATTGTGCAGGCTGCCATACGATGCATGGCTGCCTTAATGCGAGCTAACGACCATTGCCGTAGTACTTGCTTAATGATCAAGTCTGGGAGTGTGTTACCTGCGCTCATGCAGCCAAACCCTGGCACAACATACCGTATTCCAATAACACACGTCCACTCTGCTCTGGCAGGAGTGCCAGGAACAGCACACAGGAGAGACAGAACAAAGCTTCAAATGGAGCCCCAGTGGGAGCATATGATATGCTGAACCTATGCACGACTCACGCAGTGCACCCTGTTACTTGGTGTGCCCTAGCTAGGTCCGCGTCATGACCTGATTCGGTCATGAGTTCTCTCATGAGGGACGGATGCCATGATCAACGTATGCAGTGCACAGTGTTGTGCGCAGTATGCTGCTACGCAGCAAGCCGTGCATTGGCAACCCACACAGACAGCCGTCCTAGATAATATGACATGTCGCAGGCACAACCGTCACCCTGCCTGTGCGCGTGCTGCATCAGGTTACCATTGCACAACCCCTACAGACGCCAGGGGGGTTTTATCCCTTGGGATAATGTGGTTATCTGGTGAAAACCTGATGGATATTGAATTTATCCTCCCTGGGTCATGGATAATCCCCCAAATACATTTATCCATTGACAAGCCAGGGATAACCTGACAGCATGACAGATAATCGCGGCCCTGGGTGGTCTTAACGGACGTCATGCAAGAGTTCTGCGGTGATGGAGTGCCACAAGTGCGTCAGCAGGCTCCAGGATGGCTCAAGGTTGGTCACGGCTGCCATGCATTGGGTTGTAGCTGCAGCACAGCTGCAGCATGCATGCAACAGCAGGCAGTTGAGCTTGACAGTGCTTTGAACCATCACGCAGCATAAGGTAACTCATAGTTATGCATCTGACAGGCCCAATCCATCAGATGGTGCAGTGCCAGAGGGCACAAGCCTTTCCCGCTTATCTTGAGCAGCAGTAGTGCTGAAAGCCCTGCGACCAGAAGCCCCTGGAGCCCATGCTTCATCACCATGTAGAAATCTAATACCTTTGTTAAGTTGAATAGGCACGCGATCCACACCAGATCCTGCAGAGGTGCTTGGCAGGCACGAGCTTGTCACTGTTACAGCACAAGTTGACAGTGACAGCTGGTCCAGTTTGCTTCGAACATCGGAGTATGACTCTATTGGAGCATAGTGCGCGACCACACCAGCCTTAAACCGCTATACATCCTATCGCGGAGCTGATCAGAGAGGTGCAACGTGCTTGTGGCCCCTCGCAGTGCTCGCACCCGTGATCTCGGCCACGCAGCGTGCCATGACAACGCTAATAATGGCTTTGAAAACCACTAAGCTGCGACATCGATGCAGATCATCACCCGTCCTGATGATCAATGGATGGCAGAGCCCTGCAGGCGCTGAGGTCTCTGCTGCTTGGCACAACAGCAACTCATGGCTCTGCACACATATGAACAGTATGAGAGTATCACGATAAAAGGTTGATGACAGTGCGCTAGTGATCTGGGGCCGTGGCATGGAACAGACAGCCAAGGTGGTTCACCGTTCTGCAGTGCAACAGCACCGGCATTCCTCAGCAGAGCAGCCTCTGCACATCGCAAATCGTGGTGAGTGTTGGTTGGCGAATAATACACATGCTTTTGGCCTGTATGTTTGCGCACAGACCTGCATCCAAGCCACCACCGTGCAGTTCTGGCTGCTCACAGGTCGTGGCTTGCCTAGCGCTGTCTGTACCCTGATCTGTCACCAGCTGCTATGGTACCTGTGTGCTCAGTGTCTGCAGCGAGACTGTCTTCAGGTTCATCCAACAAGACTTCAGCAGGCCTGCTGTTGCCATGTGCTGTACATAACAGCAGCACGCAGGTTCAGTGTGGTGCAGCTTGTTGAAAGATGTTGAGCAGCACAGCGATTAGCAGCAATGGCTTCGCATGATAGGCTGCACATGGTAAATGCTACATGTTTATTGCCTGCTGCTGCTGCCGCCGCCGCCACTGCTGCTGCTGCCGTTGTTCCCAATGCCCAGGTGGCAAACATCAAGCATCAAGAGGTAGATGGCCGAAACAACAGCAGCTGCAGCAGCAAGGTCAGCAGCAGCAGCAGACAGACAGACCAGAAGCAGCAGCAGCAGCAGCGCAGCCAGGCCAGCAGCAGGTGATGGTCAAAGAGGAGCCCCCCTAAGTTGATCTGAGCAACAGATGGGAGCTAGGGGTACGCCAGCAAATCCTTGAGCATGGCAGATTATCAAGCCTGAAGAAGCTAGCTGCAACGGGGTCATTGAGATGATAAATGATGATGTCCAAGCTTGGGATGTGCGTAATAATTGCAAACACAATGGAGCAGTGCTCCCTCTTTCTTCCGCTCCTGAGGGGCGCGGGGCCGATGGCGTTGATGCTATGGCTTAATGGGTAACATGATGATGATGATGATAAATGATGATGTGGTGGGCGGCAAGCAGGTGAGCTGCAGCCATCAGAAGTGTGTTGCTTTTGTCACATGCAAGTATATACGTGCTTTCAGCTCTCTGTGCAGGAGGTCCCTGTCACGCTAAGTGTGTGTTGCCATCGGTCGTATGGATATGGATATGTTGGGCCATACTGCGTCTGAGATACATACATATGCATCTGCCGCACCAACAATCTGCCATGCTACCTGCTGCTGCTGCTGTTCCAGCTGCTGAATGTCATCCCATGCCAACAACCACGTCGTGTTTGCCGTCGCAAACACAAGCAGATCTGATTTGTCAAAGATTATATCATGCTATCTGCTGTTACGTCTTCTGCATCTCACTCCATGCTTGCAAGACTCACCATGCTCTTTGTTTGCAGCCACCACATCTGAGCACCAACACCTGGTGGTCTGCTGCTGCTGCTCCTGCTGCTGCTGCTGCTGCCGCCTGCATTTCACCTCATGCTAGCTGGGTCAGGGCTACGTTGGCATTGGAGAAGTGTGCAGGCCAACAACCACTACAGGAGAGACGACTGCAAAGATTGTCAAGCTGTGGCACTCAGACAAGGTGCTGAGGTTGCTGGGGGGCACTGGCATTCTGTTTGGCAAGAGGGAAGTGGTGGAGGCAGTAAAGGTCGTGCTGCTGGTGCCGTGTGCACGTGTGATGAAGATTAAAACATAGAAACAAGCGTATTATATTGAAACAAGCTACGTCATGAGATTTGCCGTGATTGTGTTGCAATCAAGCAATGATGTGCTGTGCGAGGTTGGGATACAAGTTCATGTTGCATCCATGGTGATGAAGCATTGCCATATGGATGCATGACAACTGCTGATGGGTTACACATATATTACCAAGCTATCACTTGGTCAACGGGTCGTGGCTGGGGCACATGTGCCGGTTGTACGACCGTGTGGCACACGATGAGCACCTGCCAGCTGATCATGAGCATACAGCTCTCAGCTGCAGCTACTTCAACAGCTTCATATGCATGTGTGTTTGGTCATATGATGCCATGGCATCACAGGATGTGCATCACATGGCAGCTGAGTGCCTGGCATGTACAGCTGTTTGGTTGCTGAGCATGCACATGTTGCAACATTTGGAGCTCTGAAGGCACTGCAGCTACAGTGCCCTGCAACAGCCACTGTGTAGTGACTCCTGCAGTTCCAGCTGGTAGCAGTGTTGCATGCCTGCTGCCATATGGCCATACCCCATGGGGTATACGGCCACGAGGTAATCCGAAACACGGTGATTACCCGTAGCGACTATCTAACGAGTATCCATAGGGATTATCCATGGATGTGTTGAATATCCTGTATATGGATAATCGTTTAGTAAAAAAGCGACACCGATATCCGTCGGATAACCGTTTACCCGCCCACTGCAGCAGTGGATAACCTGATGGATAACTGATCATGAAGTGATGACGGACATCCGCTGTTCCACTGTACTTTTCAGCGGATAAACCCCCCCTGGCGTCTGTAGGGAACCCCAGCATACCCGCCACTCCGCTGACATAGCAGTGGTACAGCAATGGCACTGCCGTCGGACGCTAGCATCAGCAGCTAACTTGCCACAATGCCAACATCAAGTATCAATGCCCCAGCATGTCAACGCACCTAGACACCAAACTTTGCTGCCTGTGCAGGCAACACTATATGTGCTGCTACTTGTTGGCAACCGCTTAAAAATGCACAGCCATGCTTTGCCAGCCGCATCATCACAGTAGTGTGCCGCCATATGCTGCAATGCACAATTAATCAGTCGGCACACACTTAGGATAGCGCCCTATCAGCACATGCAGCCGCGTCAAAACGTGAAGCTGTGCTTTCGCAGCCGCATCGCGCCAGTGGTGTGCGCCCTCATACCACATGCAGCACATGCAGCCCTGTCAGAACGTGAAGCCGTGCTTTGGCAGCCGCAGAGTCACCGTGGTGTGCCGCCGCCAGCTGTCAGTCTCCCACTCTATGCTGCCGCCCATGAAGTGTGAGTACACACGCGACATGGGCACACCCACACCAATGCCCTGGAAGGGGCTGCCGTGGTTGCGGGAGTAGCCGTACCTGCAGCGCAGCACAGCAGAGCAGAGCGAATGCTTCAGCAGACAATCTACGGGCAATTTATGGCGATCAGTCATGTGTGTAGCCAATGCCCTGGAAGGGGCTGCTGTGGTTGCAGGAGTAGCCATACCTGCAGCAGAAACAAAAAACAGATAAGCAAGATGACCAGCAGGGCAGGTGGTACAAGTTACGGATCCTACTGCCGTGGTTGCGGGAGTAGCCGTACCTGCAGCGCAGCACAGCACAGCAGAGCAGATGTTTCAGCATGCAGTCTATAAGTGGACCAAGGCAATGGGTGACGTGTGTAGCCAATGCCTTGGAAAGGGCTGCCGTGGTTGCGGGAGTAGCCATACCTGCAAGGCACACAGCAGAGCAGATCATGATTTCAGCAAGCCCCTACCTCGGATGCCGGGGTGCGCTTGGAGCGCCCGGCGTGTGGCTGCTTGAGTGTACACGTATCTATCAGCTGGGTGACATTTCAGCGTGCTTGCATAACCGTCGCAACAGAGCAGCTGCTAGCTAGGCCAAAAAAAATATATCAGCCCTACTAGTAGTGTTGCGCCGCTCACAGTGTGTTTGTCGCCTTGTTGTTACTCCAGAAGTAGTCGTACATGTGTGCTGCCT
Organism: Tetradesmus lagerheimii; assembly: GCA_902809745.2. Taxonomy (NCBI): domain Eukaryota; kingdom Viridiplantae; phylum Chlorophyta; class Chlorophyceae; order Sphaeropleales; family Scenedesmaceae; genus Tetradesmus; species Tetradesmus lagerheimii. The sequence goes on along the minus strand of CADDIJ020002277.1, from coordinate 153,175 downwards.
GCGCAGGCGGGATGCCGTTACCCTTGTCAGTAACAACAATCTCGATCTGGCCGCCGCCACCGCTGCTGCTGCTGCCGCCGGCGTCACTGCTGCTGCTGCTGCCGGCTGCGGTGGTGCCTGGTACATCTCGGATCTCAACCAGCACTGGCTGGGCATCATCCACCTTCCAAGCACCGTAACGCGCCACAACAGCCTGCAGAAGTCATGAAGTCACATGAAGCCACAAAAGTGGCAGACCTTCAATGGTTGTGTGCCATGAGTGTAGCACAGATGCCTCGCCGGGCTGTATATATGGTATCAAGCCATGCTGCTTTTTGTGTGGACGCGTTCAATGACCCATGGGTACTGACCATTTGGCTGGTGCTGACGGATGCACCACAAGTGGAGAGCGGGGTCATCATGCTGGCTTGTGTACCGCTGCATTCAACAATGATGATGACAGGATGCACACGCACGGCAACCAAACACGCATCAACATCAGTCGCTTGGCTGTGCAGCAGCTGCTGGTGCACTACAAAGAGCAACGCTGCGAGCACAACATTGCACGCACCTGCATGGCGTTTTTGAGCACCTCTGTGAGCACAAACTCCACGTACGGCACGATCAGCGTGGCAGTGAGCCCCTCGCCACCCACAAACTGCACGTCTGGCGCCGCGCTGTTCTTCTCCACACAGAACGCCCTGCAGCAGCAGCAGCAACGGGTGACACCGTCACTGAGCTGACCATACACCTGTACAGGCACTGCAGTACAGAGGGGCCCTCTGTAGCATGCAGGTGTGATGTATACCACCTAGCCGGCCAGGGCCTGATGGGGCCTGGGGTGGGTAACCAAAGCACCCAGGGTGGCAGCAGAAGGCTTGCTGTGGACTGCAATAGCACTACCAAACCATTTTGGGGCCGGCCCTTGATCAGAGACCGTAGTAGGGATAGGGTTAGATGTATGCAACAACAGCATGTGCGGCTGCGTGTACAAAGAGCCTGCTGTCGCTGGCCACAAAAGGCTGCTTTCACCACCTGCATGTTACTACTACCTTGGCTGCACAAATAACATTATTATAACACAAACCATGCACCGCCTCAACCCCCCACCTGCAGTCCTCTGCCACCAGCTTGACCATGTCCAGCACGTTACTATTACTTCAGCTGCAGAAATAACATTGTTATAACATGGACCATACACCGCCCCACCCCCACCTGCAGTCCTCTGCCACTAGCTTGACCAGGTTCAGCACGTCACTAATACTTCGGCTGCAGAAATAACATGGTTATAACATAAACCATACACCGCCTCATCCCCCACCTGCAGTCCTCTGCCACCAGTTTGACCATGTCCAGCACGCGAGCCTGCCTTATGCATTGCTGCAACTGGTTGTATGTAAGCAGAGACTGCACACTGCTGCTAGGGTGCTGCTGCTAGAAGGACTTGCTGTTGTTAGCTGACAAACGCTTCTGCCGCAGACAGCAGATATGACACCTGCACACTGGTTCTACTAATAGTGCCTTGGCCACATAACCTGAACAAAACCTCAAACCCCTCAGCCCCCACCTGCAGTCCTCTGCCACTAGTTTCACCATGTCCAGCACGCGAGCCTGCCGCCGTACCAAGCTCACTGCTGTTGCTGCCGACCCTGCCAGCTGCTGATGTGGTGGTGTGTACACCTGCTGAGGGTTGGTGGATTTGTGCCCCGGCTCGTGATAGTGCATCACCGCATCAGGCGTTGCCGTACCGCTGCTGCTGCTGCTGCTGCTGTTGGCTGCTTGTAGTGCTGCCAGTGCTGCTGAATGCTGAGTCAGCATGACGCGCGTTGACAGCAGGTACCAGTGGCAGAGGTCTAGCATGCGGTTTAGCCACTGCACCTGGGCGTGCAGATCAAGACAAGAGGCACCAAACATAATCAGCAGCAGAGCTGTGCGTGATGATATTGCAAGTGGCGTGAGTGGCAGGTGCAGCACTACCTGCTGACACTGGTAGCGTCGCCATCACAACAATTTGTGGCCGGTGGCAGGTGATTAATGCGCACCGAGTGCGCAATGCAAAGGCAAATGCCGCTTGGGCTTGTAGTAGCGGTGACCTCTCCCTGTCTGCTGCGTGTCGGCCACCAGCCCTTGTTCTCAGGGAGTGCGTGTGCATCGTTTACTTGCTACCAGTCAGCGCCACTTCAGTGCACTAGACACAAGTTCAAATACTTGCAACAATCGCTTCATAACGCTGTGAAGCCCACCTGCTGTGTGTTGGCCCACCAGCCCCTGTGCTCCGTCAGGGCCTGTGCGTTGGTGGTCAGCTTGCCCACCTCCACCTCCAAATGCATCGACATATGCCCAACTACATGCAACATAACAGATTGGTAGAAGCAACACAACAAATGTGCAGAGGCCCACCTGCTGTGTGTTGGCCCACCAGCCGCGGTGCTCCGTCAGGGCCTGCGCGTTGGTGGTGAGCTTGCCCACCTCCACCTCAAGGTGCTCCCTGAACGCAGCCAGGTGCGACTCAAAGTGCTGCAGCCCACCCAGGTCATCTGCAGTGAAGCAAGTGCCAGTGGGCACATAGTAGTAAGTTGGCAACTGTCAAGTGACCAGTGAAGGTGGCCAGGTGCAACTCAAAGTGCTGCAGCCCAGCCAGGTCGTCTGCAGGCAACCAAAATACAGTAAGTGTGTGAGTCTGGGGTCGTTCATTGTTACTAAAATCCTGTAGATGCTCCCTGAAGGCAGCAAGGTGCGACTCAAAGTGCTGCAGCCCAGCTAGGTCGTCTGCAGTGAACCAAGTTGCAGTAAGTGTGTGAGTCTGAGGAATTTCAATGTTCATTCCTGTAGGGGCTCTCTGAGCGGTATCAGTGAAACAAGTGAAAGGAAATGTGTGAGTTTGGGGCCGTACATGGAAATTCTGCTGTAGGTGCTCCCTGAAGGCCGCCAGGTGAGACTCCAAGTGCTGCAGACCAGCCAGGTCGTCTGCAGTACACCAAGTTGCAGTGATTGTGTATGTCAGTACGTGTGTATGGGTTTCCAATGTTTGACATCCCTGTAGGTGCTCCCTGAACGCAGCCAGGTGCGACTCAAGGTGCTGCAGACCAGCCAGGTTGTCTGCAGTGAACCAAAAATACAGTGAGCGTGTGAGTCCTGAAGGTGGCTCATGTGTGACCCACATTGCTGCAGACCAGCCAAGCCATATGCAATGAACCACGTCTAAGTAAGTGTGTGCATCTGGAGTTGTCCTGTTGGTGCTCCCTGAAGGCGGCCAGGTGCGACTCAAAGTGCTGCAGACCAGCCAGGTCATCTGCAGTGATTTAAAATAAGGGAAGTTTGTGAGTCTGGGGTGGTCTAGTGTTTGAATTTTCAATAGGTGCTCCCTGAAGGTGGCTAAAGTGCGGCGCAAAGTGCTGCAGTCCAGCCAGGTCATCTGCAGGAAGCATTTGGATTGAGTGTGTGAGTCTGGGGTAGTCTAGTGTTTGAATTTGCTGTAGGTGCTCCTGAAGGCAGCCAGGTGCAACTCAAAAGTGCTGCAGACCAGCCAGGTCGTCTGCAGTACAACCAAATTGCAGTGAGCGCAAATCGGTTAGTGGGCAACGTCAAGGAATGGGCTGTGCACTGTTAGATGCTGATTTGAAGGTGGCAAGGCATCTGCAGCTTTGCACAATGCCAAGCAAAACACACAGAGACGAACTGTGCAGGCGTCAGTCGAAGTTGACATTGCAGGTCTCGCTGGGTTGCCAGTCGCCAGCAACAGCACACGTTGTCGACGCCACAGTCTGCAGCCCCACCTGTTGCTTGCTGCTTCCAGTCAAGCGCTACCTCCAGCCCCCGCTGCTTGCTGCGCACAGTGCTTGCCAGCAGCTCCTGCAGCTGCGCCGTGCCAGGCTTGGGCAGAGCCTGTGCAGTGGCATGCAGCAGCAGCAGCATGTGTTCTGTAAACGCAAAGTATTCTCGTGTCATCCATCGCAAGTTGATTGTGCTGTCCATGCGACCGTGCTATCCAGCAGCTCCTGCAGCTGCGTAGTGCCAGGCTGCAGGCGGCCCGAGGACACACATGGACACATATGACACATATGCGAACCAGGTTGCAGCAAGTTGTTGTGAACGCCACAGCAGCACGGGGTGACACCGTTGACGCGACTGCTCAATGTGCACTGGCCTGGGGCTGCACAGTGCTTGATTTAACGCAGCATCAGTGCAGCAGAAGCTTGGCAGTCCAGCATGTGAGGCATGCCGCATGACTGCGTAAGCTCTGCGGGCCTTTCAAACTGCTGTGTGGGTTTGATGACTGTGCATGCTGTGCAAGGATACCTGACAGCAGCATATTGCGCTACACTGCTATGCTGCGTACGCAGATCTGCTGGCACCCGTTGCTGTCAGAAGTAAGAAGCCCCCAATGACAGGTGCAGTGAGTCTTTTACGCATGTTTGCTTGTTCCGCTGCGGCTGCTTCACTGCATGGCTTGTCCATCAGCAAAGTGCATGCAGCAGCTGAGCATTGCGTGTCGCGTCTTTTTTTACACATACATGCGTCAGCAACCCACAGCGCCCACCTGCAGCCTATGCACGTGGTTCTGCAACCGTGCAGGCAACTGTCCCTTCAGAAACGTTGCTGAGTTGACCAATCGCTGCAGCGTCGGTTGCCTGCACAGGTTATCCAGCTGGCTGATAGACACAGGATGGATGAAGTTTGGCTGCTGCAGCTGCTCATTGTACAGCTGGGTCTCCCCTGGATCTGGATCAGGGATGGTTGAGTATCGATGCTGGAGTTGCTGCTGCTGCGGCTGCTGTGGCTGCGACCATTGCCTGCATGTGCAGGGGCAGCAGTAGCAGTGGCAGGGAGGAGCATGCTTGTTTGGAGAGCAGCATGCAGACGATGCAAATGCGCAGGTGCATGATGCTGACATGGCTTGACGTGTTACTGCTGGTATCTGCTGCGCTGTTGTCACGGGCTGCTAACTGCGTTGGCATGCGATCAGCAGCAGTGTCACCATGTTCTGTGCTGTATACCTGGTCGTGGCCTGCAGGATGCGTTGACTGCTCCACGCATTTGTCAGACATCCACATAGCACAGATCTACCAAATTGCAGCAAGGGAGGAGCACACAGCGGCCCCATCTGATGCTTCCGGTGAGTGATCCACCAACAGTAGGAGGCAAAAACCAGCGTTTGACTTATCAAACTGAACAAATGTTATCTTCAGACGCGTTTGCGCTTTTGCGTGACCCAAGTCTAGTGCCGGAAGAAGTCAGAGGGGAGGTGACTCTCTCGCCAGAAGAACCCTTCCTGCCGACTACATCAACGATGTCAGACAATATATTAACAGTGGCATAGTCTGAACTGAACTTACAGGTTGGGTGCGCATGCAGCCTGCATGGTCACTTATACTCCCAAATGCTGTCCTGCTCAGCACTGCCACACTGCAACCAAGCGCAGCAGAAGACAGTGCAACGGCAGATATCAGTACCATACAGTGTATCACTGGTTCTCAGCCGGTCATTCCATTCAGGCATGCGCAGAAAATGCCTGTACTGCTCAGTCTGCCAGCATCAGCGGTTTGTCCTGGGGCACAACCAGGTTCTCTGGGGCACCAGCCCATGACGAACCCCCTGCCGCTGCCTTTTCTACTTCTGCTTCAGGTAATTATTCAAGATATCGAAGTGCGTGCATGCGCAGCCCTCTACTTGATGCTCCCTGGACGCAGAAGGGTGGGTGCCCCGGAAGCTCCTGGATCTGGACAGCCATGATCTACTTGTTCAGCATTGACAGTCAGCGGCGCATTACAGTGGGTCAGGCCAGCTTTGCTTGCGTGCGCAGCCTTGCGTGAGTGAGCAGCCTTGCATGCAGGGGAAGGGTGTCACTGCATGCCTTGCTGCTTGGGTGCTGCTATTACTTTTACAACCGATCACCCCTCGCCGTACCAAACCATTGCATCTTGGACACCTCACAATGATGCACGAAAAGGCGGAATTGAGCCAAAGCTGACAGGCGCTCACTGTTGATGGGCAAACATGTATGAACATAGGGTGCTGGTGCATCCACATCCTTGGACATCCACTGGCAATGAGCAGCAGTAGTCCCACCACCAGCCCTGGGGTCCACATCAACAGGTCACACCCACCACGCTGCCTTCCACACACGCAGAACACCATCAACAGCAACCATAACGTACGGTGCGCCCGTCCATCCTGCTACAGTGCGCCCGTCCATAATATGGACATATTGTGTATATACACGACAAGCTTCCAACATGGGGGCCAGGGTCAGAACACTCACATTTATGCTAGTTCAAAGTGCTGCTGCTTTGTACTCAGGAAAAAGGGGCGCTGTTCCTGCTACGCTGCAACCCCTGCTACGCTGCACCACTCACAGTTGCTGCTGCTGCTATGACCATTCGCCACGATCAGCATCCCACAGATCCCAAACAGCCTCATAATCAAACAGCGCGTCAACTTCAAGCACCCTAAGCTGCGTGAGCGCGGTAAGCAGCTTCAAGTCCACATGGCCCCACTGCGGCGACGTCTCAGACGCTGTCGACAGACTGAGCTTGGTAAGCCCTGTCAGCGCTGCAATCGCTGGCAGCGACGCTGCACAGGTCAACCCAACATCATCTAGAGACAGCTGCTGAAGCTGCTTCAATCGCAGCGCCAACGCCACAGCTGCAGCATCATCCAACTCATCCACACAAAGAACATTCAGCACGCGAAGGTTCGTCAGCCGCTGTCAGCCGCAATAGATCTGCGCGGTCAAATGGCAGGTGCTTGTACAGCGTCAAAGAGTGCAGCTGCTGAAGGCTGGTAAGGTATCCACACCACGCTTGCTGCGGCGCTTTACCATCCCCGAGCAGCTCAAGATGTGTCAGACTGGTTGCTGCGGCCAAGCACTCGAGCAAGGCCAGCTGATCAGCGTGAGGTGCCTGCTCATCACTGCCCACCATGCTCTTGCTATGAAGGTACAGTGTTTTCAGAGCCGGCAGGTGCCGCCATGCTGGCGCCTGGCTGCTGGCGTGCAGCATATTGTGATGCTCGACAGTGATGCTCGTCAGTGCCGACACCCTAGACAATGCCTGCAGCTGCTGTACGTCTACCGCAGCGTCACGCAGCCACAGCTGCTGCAGCTGCTGCAGCGGTACTAGGCTGATGTGCTGCATGGTGCTGAAGTTGTCGCTGTCCTCTTGGAGGCCAAGCACTGTCAATCCAGTCAACCCAGTTGGTAGGCTGGAGCCCAGGCCAGGTTCTCCATACAGATACAACACCAGCTGCCTTAACGCTGAAAGGTGGCCAAGCGCTACTGCGGTGCTGCTGCCACTGCTGTTTGTACTGCTGCTGCAGCACACTTGCAGCTGCAGGTTGCACAGCTGATGCGGCAGCAGCGACAGGTCACTGCCTGCTGCTACACAGCACATCTGCAGCTTTGTCAGCTGCGTTAGCTGGCCTACTGCTGCCAAGCATGCGTTCTGTACCCAGCTGCCCAGCTGTTCGCTGCCTTGCAGGTGCAACTCCTGCAAGCTTGTGAGCCGTTGCAAGCCCTGTGTAATGTTGCTGCTGTTGAGGCTGAGGTGCGCAGGCCAGTCATTGCGGCAGTACTTCAACACGAGCTTGGTCAGTGCTGCTGCAGGCAGCGCCTGCAGCAATGCTGAGCTGTGCAAGCAGTTGATGGTGATGCTGCGCAGGCGCAGCAATGGCGCTGCTGCTGGTGCTGCTGCCCTGTGTGCTGCGTGCTGGATGATGAGGGCTAAGATCTGCTCTGCTGCTGCACACTCAAGTGCAATTCTGTATGTGGGATCGCCTGTCAGTCGACCGCCCACATAAAGCTCTCCAACAAGACCGCTGTGCTTTGGCAGCCATCCAGCAAAGTGTCACAGCGCGAGACGCGTGTGTATGCTGGAAGAGATCACTGTCTTGATGCTGAGGTGGCCTGCACTGCACTCCTGCAGCGCTGCCTGCCATGCTTTGCAGGTCTGAAGCAGGCTGCGGACTGTCCGGATATCGCCTGTGATTGCTGGGTGCTGAAATGCTATGGAGAGTGCCCTGGCTGATGCAACCTGCATATCAGCAGCACACAGGGAACTGCCTCACATGATGACATCTTACATGGCCGTGCACGAGCTGCCAAGCACAAAAATGCTTGACACCCTGACAAAGCCGCATGCGTACCTGGAGCTGCATGGTTTGTGCTTTTGCCCTGTTCGCCTGCTGCTCCTGCTCCTGACTGTGGTGTGGCGTTGCCGATGGCAACTCGCCGCAGCACAGCTTACTCGATGCGGAAGCAACAAAAACGTATGGCTACTCACGCCAAGACGTTGCCAACGGAGTCGACAGCGAACGAATGCAGCGGGTCTCAAAGCCTGGGGGACATGTTCTGTCTTTGCTGAACAGTAGCACAACTGTGACTAAGTCCAAACGAGCTTGACAACCATCAAAAGACAAAGCCAACGCCTTGGCGCATGGCACTGTCACATAAACATAAAATCCTTCAAATAATCTTTCCTTCAAACAGCTGATAACAGGCACACCACGAATGGCCCGGCTCGTGCTGGTGCCTCTCGCGGTGACATGTGCTGGCAGCAAGATACATGCAGGGCACACCATGCCGTGACACCACCACACCACATGCACATCAGCCAGTGAGGAGGAGTGAAGCGCTGCATTCACAATAAACCACAACATGATTGTCGACACTAACTATGATTGATGTCAATATTGACGTATCTTGGTGCCCAATGTGCCAATGCCAGGCTCCCCAAATGGGAGGTTACCTGTGTAACTTTCAAAATACGAGTATGTGACGGCATGCTGCAAAGCACATCAGCTTTTCACTGCTGCACCAGTGAAAGGGTCAGTGAATTGCAGTACTAATCTAGGTGATTCTAAAACAGCTGTGTTTGGCAAGTGCTGCACAGCTGGTGCAATTGCACCAGGCAGCTGATAGTCACTATCACGGAGCTGGTTTTGAATGCATCGCCTCAAGCCCCTGCACACTCCAGTAATCAAAGCTCCTCCACACCATGATTATCATGACAAGTCATGCCTTGAACAGCTCTCACACGATGCCATACTTGCACAGCATATGGCTGAACTGATGGTGACACAGAACACCTCTATAGCAGACACAGCATGTCAGCCACCAGCATTATCATGCAAAGTAGCTCGCTGCAACACATTGTGTTCCTAGGCACAAAGAAGAGGCTATTTGACAAGAAGTTGCTGGCATTCACGCACTGCTGCACAGCCGCTAGAGTGAACAAGAAGGGCTGCAAGCTGTGGCACCTGAAAGCTGCTAGGGTAAAGAATAGGGCTTGAAGCTGTGGCACATGAAAGCCGCTAGGGTAAAGAAGAAGGGCTTGAAGCTGTGGCACATGAAAGCCGTTGTGTAAAGAAGGGCTTTAAGCTGTGGCACCAGAAAGCCGCTAGGGTTAAAAACAAGGGCTTCAAGCTGTGGCACCGGAAGTCCAGAAGTATGCAAGATTCTGAAGAGTTCAGTGCACAGCGGTTGTGCGCTGCTGAAATGACTTGCTAGCACTGACAAGACGATGGTCACCGGCTAAGAGAGTACCGTAAACAACAATCATATGTGTGTTAGCATGCACAAATGCATTGTGGCCTCTTGCGCTGACTCATGATTCAATAATCAGCAGTGTACGCATGCCTGCAAGGCGAATTCAAGTTCGTGACCAGCCCGGCCAACGGTGCATGCCAAATTGGCATTGGCATTGCCAATAACACACTGCCCGCGAATGATGCATGCATGCGCAAAGCTGCCTGCACTGCTGTTTGCAGAAGGGAGCAGTGAACGAGAGAACCCTTCACCTGCAGTGTCCGTTGCTGGCACCATTGAACTACCATGCACCATTGAACAGTATGCCTGGTGCATTGGATGCAGGTTGAGTTGCACTGCCACAGACGATGGCTGCCCTAACTCCAAACAGCAGCTTCTGAAGATCCTGCTGCTGCTGCTGGTGGCGATGGTACAGCTGCAGCTCCTTCCTCCATCAGAAGGCGCACCTGCAACGCGATGGGCAGACCAAGCGGCAGTAATTCAATGCCTTGATTATGCAATTGGTGGCTTCTGATCTGCGCTGCTACAACAGCATGGAGGCAGTACTCACTGGATCGTGATGGACAAGTACGCATGCGGCAGCAGCAGAGATCCAGTTTTGGACAGCCGCTGCGAAAATAGAAACGTCGCTGCGTCTGTGTGCGAGCTTGCACTCACCAAGCTCAGCTGCTGCTCCATCAGCTGTGCCACTGCTGCCAGCCGGCCCTGGCTCCCCAGCTGCGCCAGTGCCTGCAAACTCTCCTGACCAGAAGACAGCGCCTGCAGGTCTGGCAACTGCAGCTTGTGCGGCTTGAAGGGGTCTGGAACAACAGTTGCTGGGGCTGCTGGTGGGCTGGCAGTGGCTGCTGCTGCTGCTGCTGGTGATAGTGCAGCATATGGCAGGCAGGCAGGAGTAAGCAGTTGAAGACCACCGGGCACAATTTCAGTTACCACTGTCAAGTGCGAGGGTTCCGCGGCAAGCAGCTTGCGTGCAGATGAACCTCAGCATGCAGTGCGCCGCCCAAGGGCTGCATAAGTCAACGCTGATGCAGTGCCACGCGAACTTTGAGATGGACTTCAAACATCATCATCATCTCAGAGGTCACATGGACAGTGAGCATAACCACCTGCACATTTAGGGTTGGCGGTAACGTGTGCCCTCACCTGCTGCAGGTGCTTTGCCTGACAGGTAGCTGACAAGTGGCGCTGCCCCGCTGCGCGTGGCCTCCTGCAGGGGCGTCTGCTGCCAGCGGTCCACCAGCGAGGGGTCAGCAGCGCCTACCTCCACCAGCAGCCGCACCTGCAGATTAGAAAGTAACATAACATAACATAACATAACATAACATAACATAACATAACATAACATAGCATAGCATAGCATAACATGTGCGGTTGTTGAACAGGCCCCAGCATACACGAACAGAAACAGCTGTTCAGACTTGGCTATAGCTAGCAGGCGAAATCCGAAACATTGTGTGACAACTTGCAAGCCATCTGCACCCAGCAATCCACATAATTCGCTCACTGCTGGCAAGTTGCCATCTGCTGCTGCAATGTGCAGCGGCCGCCGTTTGTCATAGTCCGCTGCGTTGGGGTTGGCACCAGCAGCCAGCAGCCGCTTGAGCAGCTGCAGGTCGCCTTCCGACACAGCTGAGCACAGCAGCGCAGCCTGGCGCACTTCGCTCATCTGCATGCGAGCACCTGCCCGCAGCAGCAACCTGCACAGCAAGGTGATGATGCAGGGCAAGACCAGGGTGATGCTGGTAGAGCTTCCTTGAATGTGTGCTGAGGATGCGAAATGCAGTTGATGTGTGGACATGTGACACCCTAACACCGTTGGCTTACCATCCTCGCAGCTGTGCAGCGCAGTTCCCAGTTGCACCATGCAACATCCCTACTGCTGGCCACATGCGTGATGCCACTCACTGCGATAATTCATCATGGCCGCCGCATGCAGCCTCTAGCAGTGCAGTTGTGCAGCAAAGTGCCACTTGCATATGCGTGATGCCCACTCACTGTAATAATTCATCGTGGCCGCCCCTTGCAGCTTCCAGCAATGCACTGCTGCCAGCCAAGTCCTCTGCATTTGGCTTTGCTCCGCTGCGCAGCAGCAGGCTCACAGCCAGGCCGTGTCCCTTGCTTGCCGCCAGCATGAGGCCGGTGCGGCCGTCATAGTCGCAGCAGTTCACGTCACGGCCTTGCCGCAGCATCTGCAGCACAGAAGTGTTAGAGACACGAATGCCATGCAGCTCGTCATGAAAACAGCATTGATACGGGCTTACCAAGCAATCATTGACACAGCATTATGGTGTGTGCATAGTTGCCGGTGAGGCCACAAACCCAACCTCTACCTCTGACAGCAAATGAGGGCTGTTGCCTACGAGCCCTGCCCCCCACACAATCAGCAGAGCCACTGCACAACGACCAAGGAATCAATTTCAAGTCACAGACATCCACAGCAGCCCCAATCTCACCGTGCGTATGAGGTCCACATTGCCAGCTGAGCAGGCATGCAGGAACTCGTGCGTCTGCTGCTGCTCCAGCCGCGCAAGCGTGCCCTGCACCAGCGCCAGCACCCTCAACAGGTTTGACAGCACCATCCGCTGCTGCTCGCTGCGCGGCAGCCGCCACGGATCAACCGGCGGCAGCGGCGGCAGCTGAGCTGACGCAGCAGCACTACCAGCAGCAGAGCCTATGCCGGGTGTCGTACTACCTGCTGCAGCTGCTGCTACTGCAGCTGCGGGAGCACCTGCAGCCCATGCTTCTGGTACCATAGTACTGGCAGCACTCGAGCCAAACCCTAACCCTAACCCTATGGCTGCTGTCGCTGCAGCTCTGCTGTGCTGCATGCTGGCAACGTTGCGCGCTGCAGGGTCCCTGCGTAGGCCGGGCATGCCTAGCAGGCCCTCTCCTGCTGCTGGTGAGGTACCTTGTTGATCTAATGCGGAGAAGCTGTCGAGCTGTGAAGTGATGCTGGCAGCAGAGCAGCCTGGGAACTCAGCCTCTATCATCTGCAAGTGAGCAGTACGAATGTGCAGTACAAATGCAGCAGGTGACCAAACCTAGGCTTACAACAGCAGGGGGAGAACAGACGTTCCTGCTTGTACAGGGGTGGGAGGCCTCTTTCATAAGACAAAGAACCAGCGAATGGTCAGCAGTATGGGGGCAGCGTAGTTTGACGACTTTATTAGTGCCCAACACAAACACAAAGCAGGCATAGCTGCTGTGATGTGCGCATGTGTTGCGCATCCAGGTGATGAGTTGCAACTCTCACCTGCTCTGCCCTGGCTAGCAAGTTGTCCAGCACTGCGCGCGTGCTTGATGGGAAGTCAGCAGCAAGTGCATGGTACAGCGCACGCGGGATGACCAGCACACGGCACAGCCCTGTTGTACGCACCGACTGCACGGCAGCCAGCCACGGAGAACGCCAGGCGCAGGCAGGAAGGCAGGCGCATGGTCAGAGTAAACAGTCAGGACCAAGTTACTGGTGTCATCACATCAAGCACAGTGACTGTATCACCAGCACTCTGTGCGTTGAATCAAATGACATGTGGTCTACTTGCATGTGACAGCCTAGTCCAACGCAGCTGTTGTGCACACATTCCAGATATGTCATTTGTTGCTCAGCACCATTACAAAGCAGCATGTAGAACAGTGACATATACAGCCAGCAATCTTCTCACCTCCATGCAAGGTGTCTCAGTAAAGAAGGCCATCTCTCCTGCAGGGTCACCAGCACCCAGCAGCCTCGCCCTGCCACCGGGAACTTCAAACCTCGTGCCGACACTGCTACCGTGAACTCCACACCAGCCACTGCTGCTGCTGCTGCCGCCAGCCTGGCCTGTTCCATCGTCAACTGCTAGCAACAGGCCATCTGGAAGCGCGCAGCCGGCACTGCTGCTGCTGCTGATGGCGACTGCGTCACCTGCAACAATGAGCATCAGCTCATTGACCTGATCGCCTGCTGCAACAATATCGACCTGCATTTGCAGCAGCAAGGCACAGAGTGCTGGTGGGTGATGAAATATGGCGCAAGATACGCAGCAAAGTGTGCACAGATGCACAGGTGTACAAGCAAGCAGACAGCAACATCAGCACGTCATCCCCTGGCTAGGACAGCAACCAATGATTATCACAGTTGCAGCATTCAAACGTCAAGCACCTTCTGCATACCTTTGGGCATGCGCAGTCGTGCCTTGGCTGTTGCTGGCAGTTGCTGTAGCCAGTAGTGCAACCACTACTGTACCACCACTTGCATTCAACACATGGAAACTCCTCCAAATCCTTGGTCCAAGCAGGGCAGGTTCTGTCCCCACCTTGGGCATGCACAGCTCCACCTTGGCTGTGGCCAGCAGTGCTGTTAACAAAACATGAAGTGCAACTACTGATCCACCACTTGAATTTAACAACAAAAACATTTCGTCAGTGCAAGAAGCATGTTTTGTGTCCTGTCAGATCTAACAATTGTTGTGAATAATCTTGTGAATATTCCCCATGCTCACCTTGGGCATGTACAGCTCCACCTTGGCTGTGGCCAGCAGCGCTGTTACCATTTCAGGAAGTGCAACTACTGATCCACTGCTTCTGTAACAGCCATAAAATTTCCTCAGTGAAAGGAGCACGTTTGGTGTCCTCACGTTGGGCATGTACAGCTCCACCTTGGCTGCCGAAAGCAGTGCAACCAACAAGCCACCACTTGACTATTACATCTCAGAATCCTTTATTACGTATGTAACAAACCCTCAATCCCTCACCTTGGGCATGTACAGCTCCACCTTGGCTGTCGCCAGCAGCGCGTCCAGGAACTTCTGCTGGCAGCCGCTGAACAGCCAGCAGGCGCACATCAGGCTGTTGTACATGTGCCGCAGGATGCGCCTGAAGATGTCATATAGAACAGCAGGGACAACCCCACACTAGCAGCTGATCAGTACGGAATGCTTGAAATGTGTGTAATCGCAGCTGCACTGCACTGCATGTCACTGCGTCAGCGGGTGAGCAGCCACTACGGCTCTGCAGCACAGCTGGCATGAAAATGCAGCCAACACAGACTGTCGCTGGGTGCAGTCCAATCAACACTACATCACTCATCCCAGCAGAGCTGAAGTGCAATAGATCAACACACACACAAGATACACATTTCCGCTGCTATTGCCACATATGATCGTGCCAAGGATCATCAGAGGGCCAACCCAACCCCAGAGAATTCCAACCCTGAACATACCTGCGCACTGTGGTGGGGTACACTCCCAGCACTGCTTCATCGCTCATCTCAGAGGAGCTGAAGTGCAGCTGCAGGTGGCCCTTGAGCTCCTGGATCATGCTCTGAGGGATGTCATGCGTGGCGCTGTACTCATCCAGCAAGATCACCCGCTCCCTGTAAGCACCTGCACACGGTGGCGGACACAGATAGGTTACTTTGAATGTAGCCACCCAGATGGTTGGGGACGCACAGGCATGTGGAGAGGAGCTAACCATGTGTGCGGCCTGTGACCTGATACAATGCACCATGGCAGCAATGATGGTCAAGTTACACCCAACGCGTCACCCGCATCTATGTGCGCAGGGGAGCAGCATACTCCACTGAACAATGTGCGGCATGCCCAGACTGTGTGTCACATCATACAATACTTCATGCCCAGTGACATTGCTTTGAGTTGAGCACGCACCTGTCTTCTTCTCGTTCTCTGCCACCAGTAGTACGCTAGTACCCACAAAGTAGGCCGCCACTCCGATGCTCACAAACATAAACACCACCACGTACGCAGCCTCAGCCACACTGTAGGCATGCAAGTCACCATAGCCCTGCAACAGACGGCAGCAACCATTATACAGTTTGAACGCTGCTGCAAAGTGAGCGCCACACAGCTGTTTGGCGTGTGTGAATCAAACTGCACTGCACTTCAACAATACAGTATTGTGGAGCTGATGTTGCTGCAACACGTGAGCGAGGAAGCGCTGGGTCCTTCCACTTCTGAACTGGGTTATGCGAGTTGTACAGCGCTGACTCACCACTGTTGAAAAGGTTATGATGGACCAGTACATGGAGTAGATCCACCTACACAAAGCGCAGCAGCAGCAGCCAAAACAACAGCAGCATCAGCACAGGAGTCGGCCGGTCCTAGCCCATCCCAGCATGGCGCAACTGCACACATGAAGGAGCAGGGTCAGTCTATGAACAAATCTGACAACTACATTGGAACATTGTGCAGCCATGCAGCCATGCCTGCTGTTTGGAACCACCCAACAGCACTACTGACACACAGAGCTGTACAGCCGGGTTGCTCCACACGCGCTCCACGCTGCATACAATACAGCTGCGCCACGCACAGCCCAGACTGCAAACAGCAACTGCCTGTTTGCGTCCAACCAACACCAGCTCACTTGTCGAACGAGCTGCCGTTGCCCACCCAGTCCATGTTTGCCCCCACCCAGGACTGAGCTGTGAAGCCGCTCTGCTTCGCAATGTAGAAAAAGCCACAGGCACCCCAGTGCACAGTGAAGAAGCACAACTGCAGGGAGATAAAGCAGCAGCAGCGGCACAAGCAGTGTCAGATGTCCTGCTGTCACTGCAGTGTGGCACACTAGCTAGCGGCGCTAGCTTTCACAGGCAGGAACACGGCAAGGCTGGCAGCTGCTTACTTGCAAGATACGAGTTCTGCATGTGAGGCTGCAGTCATACACATCAACAGCGTCTCTGCAGCTTTGATGCTTGTGCTGAAATGAAGCGTACCGCAAAGTTGCGTGTGAGCGCGAGCACCAGCAGGTTGATGGTCTGCCTGTACGCCATCAGCTGCACCCAGCTGTACAGTCGGTACGCACGGCCTAGCCGCAGCAGCCGTAGCAGACTTACATACCTGCAGCACAGCAGCAACGTTTTGAACAAACATATCAAGCTCAAGATATGTGACACGACAGTGTGATGTTGCTGCCATGCGCACAATGACGGATCTGAAACATCCCGACATCGATGAGCAAGTCTACTCCTACATTCATAGCTTGCATAGACAGATGAATGCAGTCAGCGACACCTGTCAGTGCATGCGAAGAGCTGCAGTGCTCACCGAGCTGTAGTGCTGTTGCTGCGCTGCAGGCCCAGCGCTGCGAGCACTATCCAGTCAAAGGGAATGGTGGTGACCTGCAGCCACAGCGGCCACCACAGCCACCGCAGCCACAACTCAAACCATGGCCGCTTGCATAACAAGGTTTGTTTTCAAACACGCAGGCGACATTTGTCCCCAACCAATTGACAGCAGAGCTACAGAAGCAGGCTGTTGTGTCCCCGCCTTCACAGTTACTCAGCACCACAGCAATCCTGCCGTGACAGTCACTACTGCTGGCAAGTCTGCTGCGGCTGCTTTGCTGAGCTGCAATTGGCGTGCCGGCACCAACATCAAGAAAAACCACAGTCGAGCCTCACCACATCAGCCCAGAGCCGCCCTTTCATGTACTGTGCTGCAGCAGCAAAACAGCGCAGAGGCATCATGTGTAAAATCGCAGCAGAGGAAGTCGGCATCAACCCAGCGGCAGATGCTGGTGCAGCAAGCAGGTGTTGACACAAGGCAGCGTGCTTTCACAGCGAATCTTCTTGCTGACACGATGTAGTGGTTTTGGGTAGCTCCAGCACACCTTCTACCTTGGACAGAAATGGGTGGGTAGCTCCAGCACAGCTGCCTTTCCAGGGCATGCATGGACCAGGAAGACAGCAATACTGGCCATATGTTCCCAGCTTCAACCACCGTCGCATCTCTGGTCAGTGGCATGTTGGTGGCTCAGCAAACCGCCCATACTAACTACCACCATCACAAGCCATGCTGCTGCTGTGCAGGCCCACCTGCAATGCTGTGCAGGTCTGTCACCAGGTCGCCGTGTGTGTCATAGTAGGCCACAAAGAAGTTGAGGCCTAGGTCGGCAGCAAACACCAGGAAGATGGCCACTGCAAACAGCGTGTCTGTCGAGCCCAGCGGGCTGGAGCAACAGCAGTGGCACATGCGGTAAGATGTAACTTTTCAGGTTGCATAGCGGTTGGTGCCAGCATTTGTTGGGATGCTGTCCAGTGCAGACAATTGCTTTGGAAGTATCCTTGCACACCATACACAGATCCGTTGTTGCTTCCCCGGCGGCGGCTGCAACATATGGTAATGTACGAGGCTCCAGATCCAGATGGAAGCGTCACGTGATCCACAGTCAGCATGGTCATGTTGTCACCGGAGCCCTGTCCAAGGTTCAGCACGCAGCTGCTGCTGTGCTGCTTGCTGCTGCCCCTTCAGCCCACAGGTAACAACGCCAACACACTGGCATGCCCAGCACAACGCTCTCGCTGCCATCCCTGCTGATGCTAGCTGCTTGGGGTGTTCTGCTTGCAGCCGCCGCGCGGCCACAGCAACACGCTCGGGCTGCTAGCGCTGCTGCTGCTGCTAGGTGCTTTATGTCACTCACTAGAGGCCTGGGTACTGTGAGAAGGCCAGGTTGTAGGGCTCCACAAACAGCGTCACCACCACTGTGCAGATAATGAACGTCCACCAGAACTGCGCCCTACACACAAACAACAGGCAGCACAAGAGATCCAATGCTGCTGTTCATCGTGCATTTGCCAGCTGCAACAGCAGCCTTTACATTGAGCACAACTGTTGTCGTCATATTCGACACGGCTGTTGTCATCAAGCCACAAGCGCAACGCGGCAAGCCTCATTCGTATAGGACGTGCAACTGCTTCAGAGCAAGTTGATCACTGCAACCTGCAGGTTAGCACTACGACGTTGCTGCTGCTGCTGCCATCAGCAATGTTCTCAAGTGATGCCTGTTGCCATTGACGTGGCTTCACAGCCCAGTAGCTGCTTGAGCTCATCTCACACATGCAAGGCTCTGCAGCAGCGCACCGTATGTCATGCGGGTGCACCACCCAGTGTGGCAGCTCAGAATCCTCCTCCAGCTCCTGCCTGCTCTTGTTGACCAGGTTGAGCTGCTGGAACTGCGACAGATGCAGCAGCAGCAGTGCAGGGGACAGTTGCAGCATCAGCAGCGGCAGCAGTAGTAGTAGCAGATCAGTGCGGGCAGATGAATGATACTTGAGCAAGGGATGGTGCAAACAGGGGTTGCCAGCAACACTGCTACATGTAGAGGGGGTCGTCAATAGTCAGATAAAAGCAGCAAGTGGCTGAGCAATGAGTGTGTCTGCACCAACCTGATTATGCATGAATGTGGAGGAAGAGATGCACTTGAAGTAGGTTGCTCTTGCAGGACTGCATGAGGCAGTACAATGTACTGTCTGATAATGAACCGCCATTCTCGCTCATGGTGCTGTTGCAGAAAGGCATGTGCAATACACTGCCCACCTTTGTTGCTGCCCTGGCATGCATAACACCCTTTCTGGCCGCCCTGTAGCTTTTGCTGCTTTCTGCTTTGTCAGGCGTGGGTGCTCTGTCAACTCTGCCATGGCGGTGAGGTTGCCCACGGCCAGCAGCGCTTGACTGGCTGCCATTGCTGCCAACAAGCGACTGCATCTCCAACTCATCGAGGCTTTGGTTGTTGTCTCCGTGGCCTTGGTAAAACCGCCACAGCTGCTGCATCAGGACCTGCCCCAAGCTGCTGCTGTTGCTGAGCAGCAGTGCTGTAGTCCAGCTGCCCAGCTTCCGCAGCAGTACTCTAGGTTTCCAGGTTCTCAACTGTCGCCTAAGCTTCGCAGCACGGGTCCTTGACGAATCTATAAGGTCGTTCGCGGGTGCTGCTTTGCCAAGCCTGCGACGTGCAATCGCATGCATGCCCTGCTAGATACGAACACGCACGCATCTACACCGATCCTAGGATAGGTGATGTAAGCATCACTATTTTAGGGAGTGGCAACTGTTCAACAGTGTTGGGGGTTGGAAGTTGTACAGGACCAGAGCAGGACAGAGTGTCACTCACTCATCCTATCCAACTGTTGGATTCCAACATCACCGACACGCAAGCCATACCAAGCAAGGCCACATGTAACATAGGCTGTTTTGTAGCACTTGACCACGTGATCTCACTGGCAACAGCACCAGCTGTTCAGCACCAACCCTCCAACAAGACCTGAACACAAGCAGTTCTAGTCTAGAAAGCAACGCTGCTCTTACAAGTTGACACAGATCACAGTCAACGATATGCGGCACGCAGCAAACCGCTGTGCAGCATAGTAAAGCCAGCCGCTTCTGCAGCGGTGTCTTGCTGACAGCCACAGTGGCAATGCCGTGGCGGTAGGCACTCCATAGGGTTTGAGTAACAATAACCTGTGGCAAGTGGTGCTTGTCATGCCAGCAATGGATTTACCTGCAGATATCATGATAAATGAAAATTGCCTTGGACAACAATTCATGCAAACACACCGTGTGAACCAGCCAGCCACTGTGGTCACTGAGTGGCCAACATGCTCCTGCTGCCAAATGATGCTCCTATGCAAGCACAGCGCTAGCTCAAACAGTGTGACTGAGCCTGGGTTTGAACGCCTTGTTCAAGGTTGAGAACGCCAACAGCACTGCCAGCACCAGCCGCATTATAGCTGCCATTCAGGAGCACAGGAGCTTCACGTACACCATGCGGCGGCACACTGGCCACCGCTGCCACATCACCCCTGCCGGCGTTGCTGTTGCTGGTGCTGTTGTAAAAAAGGCGGCTGCCAGCAGGTGCCGAATGCTGCTGCTGGTGACACTCGTATCCATTTTGCTGGTTGCTAGGCTGCTGTTGCTGCTGATACTGCAGCAACCTGCCAGCCTCTGCTGCTGCTGCTGCTGCTGCTGGGGCCGCTGCAGCTCCTGCACCACCATTTGATGTTAGCACCTGTGCAGCACGCCTGCTCTGTTGCTGCCTGTCGTGTACTAAGCCATCGCTGTTTTCGCTACCCCTGCGGGCCAGCTGCTGCTGTTGCCGCTGCTGCTGTTGCTGCTGCTGCTGGTTGTGCAGGTGCTGCCGCTGCTGCGCTTCCAAAAGCATTTGGTGTAGCTGCAGGTTGTTGGTGAGTTGCTGCTGGGCCTGATTGTCCAGCGGCCCATGCAGTAAAGTGCCGTTGGTTGCTGCCCCTGCAGCATGCTGCAGGTGCTGCTGTGGTGGCGTACCAGCTGCTGCTGTGCCTGCTGTGCTCACACCTGGGATGCCGCTGCTTGCAGCACTTGCTGCCGGCCTGTTGTGTGAAGTCTCCAATACCTGCTGCTGCTGCTGCTGCTGCTGCTGTCGTCCAGTATGCTGTTGTCCAGTATGCTCTGCTGCATGGTCCGCATGCGGTTGCTGCTGCTGCTGCTGCTGGCGGTTACCATCTGCAGCTTCTTGCACCATGCTACCAGCCTGCAGCGCTAGCTGCTGCTGTTGCTGCTGCTGCTGGCTCTGAAGTTGCTGCCGCGCTGCTGCCGCAGCTGCATGTGCCTGCAGCTGCTGTGCTGCTGCTGCTGCCAGCAGCTGCTCTAGCACTGACAGCAGCTGGTCCTGCAGTCCTGCAAGCTGCAGCTTCTCAAGTGCCTGGCAGCAGGCAACAATAGCATGAGGACAGCCCAAACGACAGGTTTTGTCAAGCACAGGAGGGTTACACAACACCTCACTAGCCTATAGCGTTTGGGAGGTTTTGCACCAACTTGCTGCAAAGCCCCCCCACCCCTCCATCCTACGGCATCGCCATGCAATATTGCTGCTCTCAGCAGTGTGCACAGCACTGCACCAACATACCACTTCACAAGGCCTACATCCCCGTCACCTGCACCACATTCATCAGCAGCTGCCTATCCAGTATGTAACATCGGACGCCCCGCACCCTCACCAGCTGCAGTGCTTCTGTCTGCCCCAACTCCTCTGCCGTTGCCCTGTTCACAGCAGCAAACGCCGCCAGCATGCCAGCACCCGAGCGCAGTGAAGGCAGCAGCTGCTGCAGGCATGCGGCGCATGCGCCTGTTGCTGCCTGCAGCTGTGCCAAGCGCTCTCCTGCAAGGGGCACTGCTGACATCAGCTCTGCGCGGCGACACGCCAGCAGGCTGCGCCACACTGCCTGCAGGACATATACATCAGCAACAGATATGTAATGTTTGGAAGAGTTGAGATATTTAGTGCAAAATGTTGCAAATGCCGGCAACAGTTGTGCACGGTGGCAGGCCAGCAGGCTGCGCCACACTGCCTGCAGGACAAACACATCAGCAACAGACTGACTTGGATTCATTTGATGTTGGAAGAAGCTGAAATGGTTGGTACAAGCTTTGTTAATGCATGTATTGGAAGTTGCAATCGGCTGCATGAACCCAAGAGCAGCACATATGATCTGCCTTCAACACCAGCATGTCCTATGCGAGGATTCAGATTTCATGTTCAGACGGCGGTAGGATACCACATGGTGCTGGCATGTGTTGTAATCTGATGCTGTACTGTCACCCAGCAGGCGAACCCAACACCCACCTCGTACTGAACTGCTAATGCCCTGGATTGCTGCAGCTGCTGCAGGCACGTCTGCGTCCTGCCAGTCAATGTCTGAAGTTCACTTACTAGTTGCTTCTGCAGCAGCAGATACAAAGGCAGCAGGGTCCAAGAGCATCTCACAACGCTGTGCAGGGAGGAGCTGGTCAGGTTTATGCACACTGCAGGGTCAGCACTTGCATGCAGGGTTCCACAACCAAGTCTACGGCCTACCTCTTTGTTGTTCTTGATCTTTGACTGAATCTCCGCCCAGATGCTGTCAGGAGGCATGCCTGGCTTGTGATCTGCTCATCTGCAAGTCAGGTCAGCTGTCTGCTGCTGTTCAAAAGTGTTTGCCGAGCTCAGTAGCAATCGAGTGGCTAGTTCACGGGTCGTATGTGTTCCCCCAAATGAGGCAAACTGCTGCCGCCAACAGCTGTAGAACTCGCATGTCTCCGGTACACCAGAGAACCCTGCCTGTACATGACAGCTTCTCGCACCCTTGGGCCAAGGGCCTTGGCACCCTCTGAGCAGCGTTCGATGACGTCACGTACACAAGAGGCATCATCGAAACTTTTGTATGCGCAGGCTCATAAAGAGCCGCGTGTTAGTGTCACACAGTAGCAGTAGCAGCAGTAGCAGTGGTGACAGCAAGAGCACTGTCACTTTACTGCTTCTTCACTCAACAATCGTAGTATTCGTGAACAACAACCGTCACGTGCATGCTACGAGCTGGTCTCAGGCAGCACAGCCGTGCACTCCACTACAGGAGGGATTGCCTGCTTGGGTGCCACAGCTGGCAGCCTGGAGCTGCTGCTGCTGGTGCTGCCAGACATGCCTTTCCCAAAGCTGGGTGGATGCAGCACCACCACCAGCAGCAGCAGCAAGCTGGGTGCAGACAGAAGCATGACGTAGCCGCCAATGCGGCCTCAGGGTAGGTATAGCTGTCTGTTACGTAAGGATCCACAGCACAGTAGCATCCGGTACCGGTAGCACTTTCCAACTCCTCTTGTTACACTGTCAGCCCGCGCACCGCCAAGCATGAGACATTCAGCTGTCCTGATAACTGATCCAGGTCTGCGGTGCTTTTTTGCTCAGCTGTTTGTTTACGGCGGTGTGCCTGATGTTCTGTGCACCTTGGCACCTGGCAAGCAGCTTGCTCAGGCATTACCAGCCTGCCATCATTGGTTGAAGTGTATACTGACGCACACCCTTTGGTCTGCTCTGCTGTGCCTTCAGTTACTGGACGCTAGCAGAGCCGTACACTCTTGAGACAGAGATCAAAAAGAGCCAGTTCATTGCAACAGCGTGGCCTGTAGCATCAGCAGCAGAGGTGGGCAGGCACGGCATAACCGAGTCCATAGCACGCCGTTGTTGCCAAGCCAGGAACGCAAATCAACACGCAATGTTGTACGTAGCAGTTGCAGCTACAGGGATCTGGAGGCAGGAGATACAGCAGCTTCAATTCACAGCAATGTTTCCTTATGCCTTGGACTTTGACGTCCGTTTTGTGTTCTCTACAGTCTTGGAGCCACACCGCAGATGCTTCAGGCCTGGCTGCCATCTCACATCTATTTGGCGTTCCCAACAGCTGGCACTTCTTGTTGTTGCCTAGCAGGGAGATGCCAAACGCTTGTTCTGTAACCAATCTTTGAAGTTTTCGAATCCAACGTCAACAGTTGTCATAACTGTCAATAATAAATGTACGGCTGCAGGCACTGGGCCACATAGCAGATGCTTCAGACCCCACAGCCTCACACAACTGCTGGGCCTTCAAAGTGGCAGGCACTGCCCGCAGCAATGACGACGGGGAGCCTAGCGGCACAGCAGGCAAGCCCATTCTGGGGGCGATAGAGGGCGACGGGCTAGACGGGGTTTGCGTACTCGTTGTCAGGTGAGGGATTGGTGAGATTAGCTGCATTTGGCATGATTATGCTGCTGGTGGAATGAGAAAGGCCTGCAGTAAGGGTTAGCGGCAGCAGGTGACCAGGGCTTCCACCAACGCTAGCTTAGCAGGGTTTGGCAGTGCTTGGAGCTGGTCCGGCTTGCGTTGGTAGGAACGCAGGTGTACAGCTGTTCTGCGGCATGGCATGACTGCGGTAGTGTGCTGGTGGATGAGCAGGCATCTGTGGCACAAATGTGGAACAGCAGATCCCTCGAGCTGCAGTGTATGATGTGCATCCGCTGGGTGATGTCGGCCTAATCAGACCATCCATAGTCGTGTTGTCATCTTGCTGGTGCCAGGTACTTTGGTGGGGTGAAGCTGGGCGCTGGCGGTCTGGTGCGTGCGTACGGTGGTGCTGCAAGGGACTGCATTCGCGCGGCTCCCAAAGCCTTCATGAAAGCAAAGGTACGAGCAGCGCTGACAAATGCCCTGCCTGCAGCGTCGTAATACTGGAGAGGCACTAGTTTCGCAGGCGGATGGCGTGTTATATTATGTGCATCCTGTCATCTGGATGCTGTGCTGTGTGAAGCAGCAATCAGAGACCATTTTTTCAAACAGCTTTAGCATTGGTTTATGCACCGGCGGCAAGCGTGCCTGTCACACGCTGCTGTCACTGCGTTCTGCTGCACTGCGGCCTTTAAACAGGAGCCGTCAGCTGTGGTGGCTCTTGGTGCCGCTTTGCTTGAATCCGCATGCGGGTGCAGCTTGTTGTCGTCATACCCTTTAGTTGCCATGCTGTCACTTTCCTCTCACCTTCGGGCTCAGCCCCAAGAGTCTTGCTTTGGCGTCGCTTCGGGTTCTGTCCAGGTGCATTTTGCTGCAGTGACGCCCGTTGCCATCCTTGCTGTCAACTTCCTTGCTCACCTTGGATGTCTCTTGTCGCTTTGCTTCACTCTGTGTCACACCTGGCAGGTGCAGCTGGCTGTGGTGACGCCCTTTGACTGCGTTGCTGTCAACATCCTGATTATCATTTGATCACGTGATGCCGCTTTTCTTTATTTTGTGCGCAGGTGCAGCTGGCTGTGGTGACGCCGTTTGACTGCCTAGGCACCGTATACAACATGCTTACCAAGCACGGCGCAGCAGCAGGCGAAGAGGAGTACCAGTCAAACGGCAAAGTCAAGCTGCTGCTCACAGCAGATGCTGACCAAGCAGAGGCACTGCAGCACGCAATTGCAGATGCTACAAGTGGCAAAGTGCAGCCGAAGCTGGTGGCTGCTGATGGCGATAGCTAGCTGGCTTTAATGCCGGTGGGAGCCAAACAGTGCCCTTCATAAAGAATCCTGAGCCAAATTGGTGTATCAAAATAGAGATGTTCTGCTGCAATATGGCGTGCTTAAAATGTTGCATGGACGTCTGTAGTCGTCACAATTTGATTAAACGGGTGCTTCTGCTTCTGCTGCAAGTGCAAGCTGAACATCTTCATACTTCTTCATGGGTCACTGTGGGTGTGGAGGTCTGAACATTGGACAATTTTGCAAGGACAACAGCAGCGTTGTTTGTGAGTGCATTCTGGCAAGCTTTATGGTGCATGTGCATATATGTGTGGTGTTTGCAACTGCAGCTGCAGCGGCACTAAACCCTAAACCCTGGCGGCTGTATGCATGGTTGAATTCAGCATCATGATAGGATGACAGGTGTGGAGGTTTTGCTGCCCTTTGCATTTAATGTCACTGCGCTTGATCAGCATGCGCAACGCTTTTTGGGTATGTGCATTACATCAAATCCTATCAGTCAAGAGTGCTTAAGCGTCGCTCGGCGCTTCGCTGACAACGGCAGCAGCAGCAGATCACCCTTAGTGGCTCGTTTGACAGCGGTGATTACGCTGTAGGCAGCCTGATCCACTTCTGCGGTGTATTTTATTTCCATACGTATATGATCTATAGTTTAGCGCAGCAGCAGAGGCGCTGGCGCTGGCTGTGAGCACCACGAAGTCAGCAACTGGAACTGCCCAGCTCAACCCCCGGGACGCCCACAGGGTTGCACAGCTGGCGCAAGACAGGTGCGCGCTTCAAAAAAACAACTTGAAGTATTGGTACCATGACTATGATAGCCTGCATTGGTCTTGATATGCCGAGCAGCATGCACCGTTCCTCCGATGCAGTTGCTGCCCCAGCGGCATACGCGCACACATACGCAATGCCACAGCACGTTCACACACGCACAATATGTCAAGAAAACTATTGCGTGCTGGCCTGGGGCCAAACGTGGTGCACAATGCAGGCAATCGACCAACACAGGTCTGCTGCTGCTGCAACTGTCAGCAGCAGCGGCAACAACACAACAACTGATGTACAACACCAGGAGCAGAGGCAGGCCCCCCAAAACAGATGATTACTGTACATGTTAGTAACTGAGGAAACCATCAATATCAATGGCTTAGCATGCTGTGCAGTGCTGAGTGCATTGAACTTCGACAGCAGCAGACAGGCACCTGCCGCCACACCACGCGCTGCAGCAGTGCTCAGCGGTTCTCAGCAGTAACGTGGCCACCACCAGCCAGCACAATAGCCTCGTAGGTCTGTGCCAGAGACCTCACATCCTTCTGAATGCTCTCCTTTGTCAGCACATTGTAAAACAAGTGCTCCAGCTGCTGCTTGCATGCATCGATCGTGATCGTTGCACGGTTCTGCTTCAGCAGCCAGCGCTGCATGTGGAAATCCAACCATGCATGCACATGCTCCACCACCTTGTGCATGTCACTGGACAGCTCAGGCAGGGGAAACCTGTGCTTCTTGTTGATACCCATCTGAGCCAGGTCAGCCCCCTTGTGTATCTTGTCGTTGTCCCAACTGTACAGCCAGAGCTCACCCCTCTGCAGGTGCAGCCTGTTTCCACGCTCCTCTGCCTTCTGCCTGAACTTCTTCATGATCTGGTTGAACTTCATTGACGTGACACTGTGTGCCATCTCTCCTTGCTTCGTCTGCATTGCAGCAGCAGGTGTGCAGCAGCAGCCGCGGGGTGAGGGCCGGACCCGCAAAAAATTTGCAGCAGCAGCTTATGCAGCTTACGTCTCACACCTCAATGATGGACAGCTGGAGGATGAACCTTCCTACAGCTCAGCAAAGAAGGTGTTCAAAGCCAGGTGCAGCTGCAGCAAGCATATGCGGGTTGTGGCCTACCAGCAGGTGACACGAAATAAAGCAGCGCTGCAGTGCAGGAAGTGCACAGGCGGAGGCAGCGACTATGAGAAGGAAGCCTATGCAGCCCTTGATGAATGTGGACAGCCTGGGCAGCTGAAGCCTGTGCTGTGCAGGAAACAGCTCAGCATCAGGGGTTGGACCTGTATGCAGGCCGGCACAGCTATGACATCTTAGTGTCACAGCCGAGCAGGGTTTTGGTTGAGGTTCAAGGAGAGCAGCACAGCACCAAGCTTAACACCCAAGCCAACAACCCAGATGCCAGCCTGGCTGACAGGGTCAGCAGGGACCATGCACTAGCTGCTGCAGCCAAGGCTGCAGGTTACAGTGTCGTTTGGTTAAACGTCGGCGCAGCCCACACTCAGGTCAACCGTCGGCAGCAGTGGCGCAAGACTATTGAGGGTGCAGTGCAGTACATGATGCAGGAGAACGCCACCCCTACTGAATTCACTGGCTAACTCACCAGGTACACATTGTCGGGGTCACGATCAGCTGGCATGTCGGTGGTGCCTGTGTAGAACACCAGCAGCAGCGCGCCCAGCAGGTAGTTGACTGCGATGTAGTACTTGAGCACCTTGGGCTTCTTCAGGGTAGGTGGCAGTGTTGTCTCGAATGTATCCTTCTCTGAGGGGATGACCCAGCCCTTCTTGCTGTGCACGCGCATGTACATGGTCTTAGCATCTATCCAGATCACGCGTTCAGCAACCCTGAAGTTATCGGTGATCTGTTCCAGGTTTCCTGCAGCTGTGTCAAACCGGCTGTTAATCTGCTTCTGCGTGTGCTTAGGTTTTATGTTGAGGTCGCGGTATGCCAGCTCTGGGCACTCCCTGTGCACTGCCCTGTACACAGTGCTGGCTGGCACGTTTCTAGCCTCCAGCAGCTCCCTGACCTCCGGGCACTCATCCCTGCACTCTTTTATTGACCCATAAGCCCCGCCCTCCTCGTCTGCCCTTCCCCGCTGCAGGCTGCCCCCTAACACCTGAGCATCCTCATGCGAGAGCTTGCGCTTGCGGCCGCTGTTGCTGGCGTGGCCATGAATTGACTTTTCCTCAGCCCACTGGACGCCCCAGTAAACTACAAATCCCGCTGCATCCTTGGGAGCATCCACGCCCATGTTAATGCAGCGTGTGAGGAAATCAGTGGTGGCTGTTGGTATGTGACCCTTTGCTGCGGCAAAAGCGTCTGCTGCAAGTGCACGCTGAACTTCTTCATACTTCTTCATGGGTCACTGTGGGTGTGGAGGTCTGAACATTGGACAATTTTGCAAGGACAACAGCAGCGTTGTTTGTGAGTGCATTCTGGCAAGCTTTATGGTGCATGTGCATATATGTGTGGTGTTTGCAACTGCAGCTGCAGCGGCACTAAACCCTAAACCCTGGCGGCTGTATGCATGGTTGAATTCAGCATCAGTGCCCTTCATAAAGAATCCTGAGCCAAATTGGTGTATCAAAATAGAGATGTTCTGCTGCAATATGGCGTACTTAAAATGTTGCATGGACGTCTGTAGTCGTCACAATTTGATTAAACGGGTGCCCCTCCTCGCCCCTAAGAAATGGCGGGAGGGGTCTGTTCTGGCTGTTTCAGCCCCACTGCTGTGCCTGGTATGCATCATTGATTTTGTTCCGATGACTGCATGGCATGTACGGCAGCTGCAGGTGTGTAATTGTGTGTATGTTGTGCACGCATGACGTGGCAGGCTGGCCGGTCTGTGCTGCATGCGCTGCTTGGCATTGAAATCACGCGTTTTGGGGGGCCCTGTTTTTTTGTGCCTTTTTGAAAAGTGGAATGCACTTGTCCTGGTGCTGCTCACCTGTGTTGCTGCTCCCTGTGGTATCACCGAAGGGTCAGTGTGTGCGTTGCTGGTGCGAGCCGTGCCTCAGCGGCTGTGCTGGCGAAGTTGCTGGCAGTCAAACTTATGTTGTTACTTTATTGATGGTAACAGTGTATGTGTGCGAGTGCTTTGCGTGGCTGCACAGACTGATTGCCGCGTGCTCGAGGAGGTAAACGTGGGCGCTCAATAAACGTTTTCCTGAAGTTTCAGGCGCTGCCGACAACATGTACAAAATCGGCAATACAATAACCGCCATGATTCTTTTTGCGACGTACTGCATAGCATGGGAGTGGGAGGTGCACTAACCTGCCTTGGCAAGAGCCGTGGTCCAATAACTTGGCACATGATGTGTCGAGCCGGCGTCTTTTCAACCTTGTGCACGCGACGTCGAAGTTCAGGGTTTGCTGCAGTACCGTCATAAGAGTGCTTTGCACAGTGCAGGCGCAGTGACGAGGGGCGTACACCTGTGTCACAGCAGTTGAGCGTATACAATAACATGCAGATTCGTGAAGGTACGTAGGTACTCGTGCATGACGCCATTGTTTGACTTGAGGCCATCGTGATCTCATCATGGTCGAGGTGCTGTCAGCTGTACTGCTGGCAACAGTGTCACTTGCAGCAGTGATTGCTGGCAGATTGGTTGTCACCGGCCTGGTGACCAGTGCTGCAGACCAGCGAGTTACGTGATGTGGTGGCTCGCTGTAGCACAGTTGCTGAAGTGATGGGTATAGACAGCTACAACGTGATCAAGCGAGTGCCGGGTGGGCGAGTGTGGTATGCACGTATGTAGCTGCGTGACAGAGGTGGTTGACGAGTGACTGAGGCTGTCATGACATGCATGCGCGTATCACCGTTGTGATATGGCAGGTCAGCATGGTTGCAGCTGCTCATGGACCTCTACGTGCACTCGAAGAAAAGTGGTTGTGAACGCCCGTTGGCGAGACAGACACACCGCCGAGCGCCGATCGACACCCTACGCCCTGATTGATACCCATATTTTGACGGAATGAATCGCTGTATCTCTGCAACAGCGTGTCTGCTGGCACTGGCAGCCCTCCTAGGTGCTGCTGCTGCTGCCCCCATCAGTCACAGGAGCAGCACCAACCCTACAAATGTTTTCCAGACGGCCATGCGAGAAAACATCTACCAAACACCGAACTATTTCATTGGGGCGTACCACTATATCCAGTGCTGGGCCAGCAAGCTCATTGAGCCAGCAAACACACAGGAGACAGCACAGGCAGTAGCATTCTATTACAGCAGGACGCAGGCAGGTCAGCCAGTGACATTCCGGACATCTAGACCAATGTTTCACACCAGCACCAAGTGAGTTGACCGTTCCTGCAGGCATTTGTAGCATGGCAGTTGCTTTCATGACATGGCACAATGCTTGCAGAAGCAGGTGGTTAAATTACAGCAGGCCCAGGCAGTTGCGAGGCCTGCAGCGCGATTGCACTACATGCGAACTGCAAGCAACAACGAATGTTCATCTGCAATACACGCTCGGTATCAGCAGTGAAGCAGCCAACAACAGCTGGCAAGAGTAGCTGCATCACTTTCGTTACTGCAGGCGAAGGCATAAGGCAGCGCAAAGAGCAAAAACCAGCCGACACAGGCACACCATGCTAGCAGCTGCTGCTGCCACCACAGAAACAGCAACAGCACCTTGACTTTCATGCATAGATCCTTCTCACCCTGCAGCTGCTA
The DNA here is from genome assembly GCA_902809745.2 of Tetradesmus lagerheimii. Lineage (NCBI taxonomy): Eukaryota > Viridiplantae > Chlorophyta > Chlorophyceae > Sphaeropleales > Scenedesmaceae > Tetradesmus > Tetradesmus lagerheimii. The sequence continues at coordinate 122,663 of CADDIJ020002277.1, read as the reverse complement.
ATGCGCTCCTTTTCTGCTGCAACTGCTTTTCTACTGCAGGTTTGTGTGTCCCATATCACCCCTGTACAAGGGTGGGCAGTACCCTCAAGACTTGCGCAAGCCATTGACAGTCGGCCTGCTGCAGACAAAGCTGAACAAAGTGCTTGCGGTGGATAAGAAGGCGTACACAATGCGCGTGCAGCCGGGCATGCGGTTTACTGAGCTGCTGCAGGAGGCTGAAAAGGCTGGCATGAGCGTACAGGTGAGCGCGTGAATGCAATGTGTCAATGATGTGCTGCTGTGCTGAACTCTTTGTGTGTAATTGGGGTGGCTCATACCATCTTACATGGTGATTGGACCCACTTGTAACTACTATCTCTAGTGTCACACTCCCAGCGGCAATGGAGTGCAGCAGCACGGCACGCTCAGGGAGAGCAGGGGCGCCCTCCGGCTGCTGCCAATCGTTTGCATGCGTGCATGGCAGAAGTGAAGCGGTGTCATCAATCGCAAGGCATGCATTGTGCGTGTTGTAAGGCAGGGCTGTTGTGTAAAGTCGTTTCTGCCGGATCTGACGGACAGCTGAACAGCTTGATGCAATCTTTCTGCTTGCCTCCGTCCCTGTGTCAACACCGTGGCACGCTGCAGATTGGTACCCCCACAGCATATGCAGGCCTCACTCTAGCAGGTGTGTTGGCCACTACAAGCCATGGCTCTGGTGACAGGACCATCAGCGCCATCTGGGAGACCCTGTTGGAGATTGTATGGGTAGATGGCAAGGGCAAAGTGCACACTTCCAAGCCAAGCGATCCGGAGTTTATTGGCATGGTCGGTGGCATGGGCACATTTGGTGTGATGACGGAGTGAGTGGCCAGATGTGTCGGGATGTATGCACCTGCGAGCCAGCATGGCAGTCGTGAAGCAGCTGAGAGAAAAGGAATGCCCGTACATGCATGTGTTGATATGCTGCTGTTTCCCAGCAAAACACTGCTGAGTGCGCGGCATGTATGCATATGCAGTGGTGATGTGTGGCTCATTGCCTGGTCAACACATCTGCACAACGCCAGTGTTCATAGTCAAGATCTTCACCCAACTATACCAGGCGCCACACTAAGCTGCTTCTGCTGCTGCTGCTGCTGCTGCTGCAGGTTTCTGATCCAGATGACGCCCCCTAGCTACACCACCCTCACCACAGTGCGCCGCAGTGACGCTAACATGATGAAGGACATTGAAGAGCTTCTGAAGTTCACACCGCACATTCTTATCTTTTGGCGCCCAGACATCTCCTCGTACAAGGCATACATGCTCAGCCCGGCAGCGAAGGGAGCGAGAGTTGAGAACGCAACTGCGACGCTGCTGCCGAGCATTGAGGGGCGCGAGAAGGGAGCGGAGGCATTCAAGATCATGACACGGACGTTGAATGATGACTCAGATGCGTTGGAGTTCTTATGCCCTCTGCAGGTGAGGGCAGCATGGCGTACTTCTGTTAGCCTATGAACACAATCAGAAAGTTGTCCTTTGCATCTGCTGTCCTGCAGTTGTATAGCGCCGTTTGACAGTGCTGAATTATATAATACGAACGCCTTGCTGCAACTGTTGCAGACTGTGCAAGCTCACGTTGCTTATGTGCTGCCACTGCTTGGTCGGTTCCTGTCTTCACATGTGCACCCTCATATGCTGTGCAGACTCAATTTGTTCTCACTGGCTGAGTCAGCACAGCATGGGCATCAGTCAGCAGTGCTGCCTCTGCTTGACCAGCTGACGTCTAACGCGCATATGCTGTCATGCCTTGCATGCGTTCTGTTGTGCAGACCGAAGCCTCTCTCAGCTCGTCATGGGCTTCAGTCAATGGCACCGGCAAGTGGAATGTAACCGGCCCCACCAACATGATGCAGGCCAGCGAGTGCGACGAGCACTGCAACTGGAACGACAAGAAAGTGTTCTACGGCACTGCACAGGTGACCCTTTGTAACGTCTTACCGGCTGATGCAGTAGTTATTGCTTTGCTGTGAACAGAATCAGATAGGAGTTTTGTTTTGGCACGTTATAAGTGACAGGCTGGTGCTGTGTGCCATGTCGTGAATGTCAAGCATGCATAGTGACCAGTGCGTGTGGTGAGCACTGCAAGTGGAACGATACAGAAGTGTCCTGCCGCACTGCACAAGTGAGCACTCCAGTCGCCTTGGTGGCTAGCACAAACTCCGCTGAACACGGCGCAAAAAAAGCTGTCAGCCGCGGTTGTAGCATACGCTGTGCACGCCATTGCCTGTGTTAGGGATTCAGCGTGTGCAGAGCCCCCTTCCAAAAAAATTTGAGTGTGAAGTTCCTGGTGCTGCCTTGCAGGATGTGGAGTTCACAGCAGAGTTCAGCCAGCTGGGTGACTGGATCAGCGACGTGAAGAAAGTGTTCAAGGAGGAACTCTTCGAAAACGGCAAGGCAAAGTGAGTGTGCTTGCGCACCTGGAACATTGCTGTTACGTCGTCGCAATCGCTGAGATCTGGGGAGGCGGGCTGCCGTCTGCTGCTGTTCATAACGCGGCACAATGTGACAGCAGTGCGCTTGCACAGCATGCCAGTACACTGGTCACTGTGCACGTCAAGCCAAGCCCCGCAGTAGTGAATGCGATGCAGCGCGTCTGATGCATGTCACGTGCAGCGCTTCTGCAGATGCAGGTACACGAGGTAGGCAGCAGGGTGCGTCTTGCCGTCTGTGATGACTGCGGCCCGTGGGGCTTTGCCTGTCGTATGCACTGGTGCGTGTGCTGGCTTATCAACAACCAATTCGCACATGGGTTAACCCTGTTGTTCATTTCGCTGCAGGTACCGTTGCATGGGTCCAGGCTACCTGTGGATCCGCTTTGGCAAGGGCTATGACGGGTACACAGCAAGCATGGCAGGTGCGCCCAGTAGCACATAGCATACAAGCTGCTACTGCCTGGCCATATACAAGCTGCTGCTGCTGCCTGGCTATAACGCAGGAGTCGTGTGTTCCTGCATCAGATCTGGCTGTTGCAGCCTGCGGTGGCGGTCGACTGCGCTGCAAACCATGTGACCGCATGCGCTGACCCTCCTCCTGCAAGCTTGCAGCATCCTGCAACAGCGGTTCTTGCAGTCCACCTGGCCACTCGTTCCTGTCTCGTGCTGCGCAGTACTGCTGTGTCACACGTCTCCTATTGTGCTGCGTTTGACAGTTGTGCACTGTGGTTGACTGTGCGCTCATGCTCCTGCAGGCGTGGAGCGCCCCGTGTTCCTGCAGTCCACTTGACGACCATTCATCTTTCAAAACTTGTGCGGCACCCTGCTGCAGTGTCACAGCTGTGTTGATTGTACTGCATTTGACTATACGCCTATGCTCCTGCAGGCATGGAGCGCCCCGTGATGCTGAAGTCCACCTGGCTACATTTGCTTGACTTGTGCTGTACCGTGCTGCTGTGTTACAGCTCTTGTAAATGTACTGTGTTTGACTGCCCCCTCATGCTCCTGCAGGCATGGAGCGCCCCGTGTTCCTGCAGTCCACCTGGCTACACTTGCTTGACTCGAGCTGCACTGTGCTGCTGTGTCACACCTCTGTTCATTGTGCTGCGTTTGACTTTCTGTACTGCGTTGGACTGTCCCCTCATGCTCCTGCAGGCATGGAGCGTCCCGTGTTCCTGCAGTCCACCTGGCTGCGCTCGCGCGGCACTCCCAACTTCCCCATGCGCTACCAGTTTGTTGTAGATCTGCTGGAGCAGCTCACGCTGTGCAAGTACAAGGCCAGGCCACATTGGGTAAGTAAAGCATGGTATCGGCACCACAATGCGGTGCAGCGCTATGAAAATCTTTGCAGGGTGTAGATTCACCGCAGAGACAAACCTGTTGTCATGTGGCATGGATGTATGTTGAAAGGTAACATATGTGCTTCCCATGTGTCCATGACAGCAAGCAAACTCCGTGGCCCATCACGTTGCGAAGCATCTGTCAAACCTGGTCAAAGTGACATGCAGAACTGGTCAAACCTGCTAATTGTTCCTGCAGGGCAAGAACCATGAGCGCACCTTCACCTACCCCAAGTGCAGCGTGCGGTCAATGTACCCCAAGTTTGACCAGCTGCTGAAGCTGCAGGAGCAGCATGACCCCGCAGGCATGTTTGAGCCCCGGCTGCTCCGCAGGGTGGCGCGCAACGAGTCGTTTGCGCTGACACCGCGCTGCTCGTAAGTTGTCCTGGCTGCTGTACGTGGATGTGGGAGTGGTTGGGTGTAGTAATGATTGCCAGCCTGAGGCTGTTGTACTTGTGGCAAGTGGTGCATGTTTGCTCATGGAACTGGCGCAGCTACAGAGCTTGCTTGCAGCGCGTCTAGTGTTACCCGTCTGTTGCTGACAAACGTGTCGGTCACATCTGCATGTTGCTGACAAGTTGCCAACTTGATGCCCTGCTGGTGGTTCCTAAGGCACTCGCAGGCTGTGGCAGCAGTGCTGCTATCATCAGAAAATATTGCTCAAACGGCTTCCCATTATCAAATGCTGTTGGGAACCACCTCTTGCTCGCGACTGACCACTGCGCCCATTGTGTTTCTTGCGCTGCACACGCAGGCTGTGGCAGCAGTGCTACTGTGAGCAGGACATCCACTGCCCCAAGGGCTTCTCGTGTGTGAAGGCCACCTCCTTCCCGGAATACAAGGTGTGCAAGGCCCCCATGAAGAACCTGCCAGGCACCATCCTGCCCCAGCTGTTTGCAACGCTGGGGACCAAAAAGTAAGAGGCCCCAGCCGACCCCACGGACCTGCAGGCCTGGCATGTGTCACACCCAACCGAGCAGGAATAACATGGCCTGCATAAGGCTGGGTACATGTACAAGGTGCGCCCTATGCAACACTTGCCTGGCACCGTCCTGCCACAGCTGGACGCAGCACTAGGAGCCAACAAGCGAGGAGTCTCCTCTCAGAGCAGCAGACAGCAGGCCACACAGACCAGGAATCGTTGATGGTGCACATTTGGCTGCAGCGTGCTTTGTATCATGCGTGCGCTGAACACCATACCCATCAGCGCCATCGTCCGATCCCCTCTGGAGCGGAAGGAGGCAGACATGTGGTGCCCTCTGTCACAGAAGTAAACGGTTGACCTTGTAGCTGGTGCACTGCTGAGGGCAGTCAAGGGGGCCTGCCGTGACGAAAGTGAGAATTGGAAGTTAGTGACAACGGATGATGATGATGACAACGGATGAGAATGTTGTACTGCAGCCAATCGAAGGCTGACGCGTAGGTAACATGGGCAAGAGGGGTTCAGCCAGCGCTAGACGCCTACTCACATACTCACAGCCTGCAGTGAGTTGCATCAGCACCTGCACCACGGTGTCATTAGCTGTGTTTGGCCCACACGGTGTCGCAAGTCTGGTTGGTGCGGATCTGCTTATTAGGCAAGTGTGCGTGTCCCCATCAGGGGGCGGAGCTCTGCTGCAGCGGCAAGCATGCCCTGCTGCTGCAGCAATTTGTAATGCGCATGCATGCATGCACTGGGTCAAGCTGTTGCTGCTGCTGTGCAGGGTCATGCTGGTAATTGACGCGTTTGCCATCCTCCATGCTCTGATCATGAACACCATGCAGATCAAAACCTTCAAAGTGTTCACCACAGCGGTAAGCAGCACGCCCTCCCTCAGCAACAGAGTGCTGCATGCAGGCTGCTGCTTTCGTTGTACTGCCGCTATGATACAGCTGCAGCCGAATTAGCCGTGCGTAAGCAGCCACTGTCTGGTCATAACCTCACAATACAGTACAGTCTTTTGTAACTCACCAACTATTCGTTTGCGTTCAACCCCCCCCCCCCCATATCCTGCCCTGCGCTTTCCTGGCGCCGCATCTACCACCGCCCTCCTGCAAGCAGACCCTGCTGCCCCACGAGCGCCTCGCAATGGCGCTATACCCCATCGGCGCCCTCACAAACCTCTACCTAATAATCTTCCGGCCTCGTGACTGCTCAAAAGAGCGCCTGAAGTCCACCATCAGCAACTGAGTGGGCCGCGTAGCGCTGATGCTGCTGACAGCACTTCTCTCGACGCTGCTAGATGCAGAGAAGCTTGCAGGGGCACTGCCAGGCTGGCAGCCCTCTTTGCAGGTTTCAGGGTTGACCTCCAGCAGCCTAAACCCCACTACAGAGGGTTTAGGTGGCCTGGAGTTTAACGGTAGTGCAGCTCCTGCAAGCTGGCAAGCACCGAAGGAGGTGAGCTCAGTTTGGGCTGCAGAGGCAGCTGCAGCAGCGACAGCACTGCTGTCACAGCAGTGGTTGACTCAGCAAAGGGCAGTGGCTTGACGGTGGGCGTGAGCACTGTGGTGGCGTGGGCTGCTGCAGCAGCAGCAGCAGCAGGCGTTGCAGCAGCACACAGCAGCAGCAACATGCGTATGGGCTGGGGACAGCTGGCACAGCTGATCAAGCCAGTGACTGGGCCTCCACTGGTGACTCTGGGCTACTGCACGTTCATGCTGCCGCTTCGGCTAACCCTACCGCTGCAGCTTGTTACTCTTGTCATTTCCCTTGTTATTTTCAGCGGCAGGGTTTGCTGGTACCTAAGCAGGCCTGGGTTAGCTGAGATGGCCATCGGAGGGTGCCGTGCAGTCTCAACAGCGATGTTTGCAGGCCCAAGCATGATAATGCCTGGCAGCAGCAGCAGCAACAGCCCTACGCAATCTGCAGTGTGTGCTACTGGCCTTTCATCACTGCTGATGCTGACTGTGTTTGTGCACGGGGTGCTGCTGCTGGTGGTGCCGTGTGCAGCACAGTACGCTGTCGAGTATGCGATGAAAGCGCAGTTTGTAGCGAGCAGGGGGTTGCGGCTGGAAGCAGCTTGCGGGCCAGGCAAGGGCATTGTGCTTGTGGCGATGATGGTGCAGGCTGTGCTGCTCGCAACGTGGGTGCTCTGTGCCTTTGCAGTTACAGGCCTGATGGTACATGAAATGCAGTGCAATGCAGAAGGATGGCTGGTGGCAGCACAGGCTGGCGGTTCGTCAGCTTCTGCTTGAGAGGTATGGGTTTCGCTGTGATGATGCTTCCAGCTGACATGTGAAGCAGTGAATCTGCAGCAGATTATGCAGTGCAGAGGGATGATTGCAGCAAGGCCTGCTGTATGTGGTGGGTTTATATTGTTCCCAGGATTGCCGTCTAGCGTAGTTGTGATTCGTTGCTGGCACTGCTATCATCACAGCATGTATTGCTTGCAACTCTGTCAAAGCCGCATTCGGCTCAGCTTGTAGTTCGGAGTGTTGTTCTGCGCTTGCGTGATTTTTTTGTTGCCGCATTGGTGTGAAGTTTCGTTGTTAGGAGTTGCTGCAGGCACAGGAAGTAGCGTGCTGCGATGGAGGCCTTTCCTAGCAGCTAACCTTGCAGTTGCAATGTTAGGCAGAGTGTGTGGCTGCCATGCATGACATGAGAGCAGTCTGCTTTCCTAGGTTTCGAAATAGGATACACTGGATTTGTTCCATGGTTTGTGCAGCACGTGATATGTGCTGCGGGGTGGGACTAAAGAGTATACGCATGCCTCGAAGTGCAGCGTTCAAGGCATACCATTGTTTTGTAGGGAGGGGGACGGGGCAGGGGGAGGGGAGCTCACTGTGCTGCGGATCTGCAACAGTTGCAGATCAGCTGGTGACACATTGGTGGGATTACAGTGTTATGACGCATGTGAAGTTGCTTGTGCTTTTTGATGTGGATTGAAATGTGTCATCGATGCACGATGTGTGGTGCTGAGAAGCAAGTGTTGCTTTTTGTTGGCAAATACTAGAAATGATGCGTATTTAGGTATCATACCAATACAGTATTGCATGGCAGTCACCCAAGAGGATGTACGCCGCGTGAGTCAGCATGGCTTACTATCTGGTTTAGGGTTTAAACCAGAGTGAGTCAGCATGGCTTACTATCATCTGCGCAATGACGCATGTTGCTCCTGCTCGCAGGACTTGTGTACGCGCGTGGAATGGGCAGATGATTTACAGCCGCCAGTGTTTCTCTTTTGCGCACAATGTTTGGCGCGTCTTGACAAGGGAAGATCAGTACAGCTTACCATAAGTATCAGCTTTCAAAGGGGCCTAATCAGTTGACCGTGCTCTGAGTGTAACGTTGCTTGATGGCTTTAGCTACGTATCTAGTATATTCTTTTACACTTCTCAAGTTTACACATTTGGTATTAGCTGGCCGAATATACACAGACGTGCGATGGCAAGCTGCCCATGCAAGGCGTTGGCGGCCAGGCTCTCTGACATTGGACTGCGCAGGCAGGAGGCTGCTGCCAGCATGCTTGCTGTTTGTGGGTGCGGCAGTTTGTCAGATCATATGCATAGCTGTTGGCGTCTTGTACAACACATTGGAGGGGGGGGGTGATGAGCCAGCATCCTTGGTGGTTGTGTGTTTGTGCGCCAACCAGGCTGCACGGGCACTGGCAGTTGATCATCGATCCGCAGCAGCAGGATCATCCCGCACTGCGGCTGTGCCTTGTCAATGGCATGCGCACACAAAATTCAGGTCTCACTGGCGCTGGTACTCAGTTGATGATCGGCTGCTGCAGATATAAAGTTGTGTCTGCTGGCGATCATCAGTCATTACTTGGCAATTGTCCGATGTTGGGCTCTATTCGCATGATCAGTGATGTGGACAACTTTCACAAGCTTGGGTGACCTGGTGGCAGCTGCACCCACTGGCTTGGTGACTCCCATCATGATGCTGTGGCTGCGCAACTGAATGACACAACTTTGTGCATGATTGATGTCTGTCTTGCACTGCATGGCATCACTTGGTAACTGTTACAATCAAAATCGAACCGTCTGAAGAGAGGCTCAGCCATGTGAGTATCATGCTCAGGCAGCAAGCAGCCGTCACAGCTTTCTGAAAGACTGGAGGACACCAGAATGCAAAAATCATGCAGCAAAACATCCAGGCAGCAGTTCGCCTATCAGCCGACAAGGGCGCCGTGCTGGCGCCAGCAATATAGCTGACGGGGCTCGCAACCACCAGCTTTATGAGCTTGCACTTCTGACCATTGGCCAACCACAGCAGCAGCAAATTCAGCACCAGCGTTCTGTTGCAATACATCATCACATGCCACCATTCGAGCAATGACATCAATGCCATTGATGCTCCTATAATGATTACGATGCAAACAATGCTTGCTCTCAGGTGCTCACTAGCATGGCAGCACCTGATGCTGGAAGTGCATACAGCTGCATGGCCTGCCCAAATGCTGAACGCATGCAAGGCCACCGCTGCAATGCTGCAATGAAGCGCATCCAGGCACAATAACAATATCAGCTGCTGAGCAGCATCAGCTTGTGCAGTAACGTGGCTGCTGCTGCTGCTGCTCGTCAGAAAAGAACACGCCCAGCCCGCACTTTGATAGGCAGAACACGATCATGCAAGTATAGTAGATGTGTATGGCACCTACTAGCTGGTTCTGTGAACAGCTGTTCTTGCCCAGGCACGCTGCAGCCACAATCAAGCTTTGGTTACCAACAATACACAGCACCCTGTGCACCACAACAAAACATATCACAGATGCAGACGTCATGACGTCATCTGGCAGTGTCACAGCCATACCCCGTCACCACCTTGTTGCTGCTGCTGCTGCTGCTGTTGCTGCTGCCGTGACGCCTGGCTACTGCTGTCAGCGCCTGCACTCAATGCAGTGCCGGTCGCAGCTGCTGATGAAGCAGTATCCACTTCCATGCTGGAGGGACTGTGTTGGCCTGCTGCTGCTGTGTCTTGCTGCTGCTGCTGTTCAGCAGTGGCTTGTCCAGAGGGGGTTGCTCGGCCCATCTGTTGCCGCAGCTGCTGAATTGCCTGCTGCATGTTGTCCTCATCAACCACAGGCACTGCTGACAGCAGTGCAGTACTGCCTGACTTGACCTTTTGAATTTCGTCCTCTAAAGCTGCAACTCGCGCCTTGTACTTGGCTATGACTACTACGTTTTCGTCTATAGCGTCTCTGTAGTCCTGATCCGGTCCTTCCTCTGCGATTGCTGCCTTCAGCTCATCCACTGACCGCTCCAAGTGCGAGATAGAGCCAAGCAGCCGATCCCGCTCTATTTCAAGCAGAGCTGCTGCTACGCTTGCTGCCATGCTTCCCAGGCCGCGTAAGGTCGATGCTTCAAGACCAGCAGACTGTACACACTGTGCAGCAGAGTGTGATTGGAGTGAAAAGTTGCCCAGGTGACCTGAAGAAGGGTTGATGGAGGGTAGCACCACAGAGCTGTGCAATGGGAAGGAAAAACGCTTGCAGTTCAGAGTAACCTTGCACACATTCCTGCGCTGCACAAGCACTGTCTCAATGCCGATTTAGCAAAGACAAGGCGGTTCAGGTAGCAGCATGCATATGACAGAACTGCTGTTTGTGGAAGGACGACATTCGCGCAAACGGCATCAACAGTGTCAGCACAGGTTAGCAACCAGACATGTATGAGCAACTGCTGCAGCGACTGAGATGACGCTGTTGACCAGCTGGGACCAAGGCACTCCCAGCCTGGAAGTAAGGAGCCAGGAAGTGGCACCAGCAGCCTGCTGAAGCTCAGCTGCACTGGGGTAGGGTGCCTCTGCACAATTTTCTGCTAGAGTGCTGCTGCTTTTCAATGCTCCAAGGTGATATGCCTGCAAGGGGCATACACTACAGGTGAAGGCAGACACAACTGCACTCGAGCTCGCTGGAAGTGTTGCCACGACTGCAGCCTATCAAGCTCTACAGTGCTGACGCTGCCGGCTCATCTGTGTGAAAGCAGCTGCAGTCTGGCAGAAAAGCATGCCATCTGCAGCCTGACTCAGTGAGGCTGCCAGCCTGGCAGGTGCACACATGGGCACCCATGGGGTGCCCGCAGCTGAATCAGCTCATCAAGTTGATGCGGGCGGTGACGCACATGGTAGAATGAATCAACTCGCCGACACCAGCAGCCGGTCTCCAGCTTGTAATCTTCTGACAGTCAGCATGCAGACAAGCAGCTGCAGCTGCAGAGATGTGCCGGCTGGTGCGTAGGCCTGCTACAATGCCTTCTGCTTGACAAGCTTGCACCCTGCCGTGTTACTAGAAACGGTGTGCTTGGTGTTGTCAGGGCACATACTGCAAATCTGGGTGCCTGGCAGGCTGTACAATGCCTTTCTGCAGGGTGATATCAGCTCAGGATCAGTTGACAGTGTCCTCGGTTCCTTGTAGCATTGGCTGGTACTATAACCGGTGAAACTACAAGTGTCTGGACTTGCAATCAAAGTGGCAGCTATGAGGCCATTTGACCCTAGGAGTGCACGTGCAGCAGGACTCCGCCATCAGTAGACACGAGCAGTCGTTCCGCCCGACTGCTGATATACACGCTTGAAGACAACAATCGTTAAGACAATGCTTAGAGTGGCCCAACACCCCTTTTTAGTGTTCGAACCCTGGGAGCCGGACCGGCAATGAGTAACAGGGCGTGGTGCGCACGATGGCCCCCCGCGAGTGTGTATGGCAGCCAGCATGCCCCTACAGCACCACCTAAGCCCCAGGCCGCCGAGCCTGAAAGCACAGGCACATCAAGTCACGTTGTGTGTCTCCGGCACGTTTGCTGCGCAACACCGGGCCTAGCCTACAATACTTTCTTCCTTTTGCTGCTTACAAGCCATACAGCTTGAAGAAACCCTGATTCAACGGCTGATCGCTTCTCTACAGGCAGCTCATTTCGAAATGCAGCTACAACGTCAGGCCAGCCAAAAGCATGCAGCGAAGCAGCAGGGATGCCCCAAGGTGGCACCTCGTGTGCCGTCACGCAGGCATGCAGCAGCAGTGCAGGCATATCTGCCTGCAGCAGGGCAGAGCAGCAGCTTTGTAGGCAGCGCTTGGAGCAGAACAGTCAGCCAGCAAATCTCCACAGCTGGAAGGGTTGCAGCTGGCGTCCCCATGAGGTAAGGCTAGAATTTATGCGTATCTGCACGCCTATGAAGCGTGCTGGTTCAGGTACCTGCATGCTGACACAGCAGCAGCCGCGAGGGTTTCTGCTGCTGCTCGACATGCTAGGCTTGCAGCAGCAAACAAAGCTCTAGCTTGATCCGTGCCAGAATCAAGGAAACACCATATATAGTTCAAATGACCCCGCATGTTGTGCACAGTGGCTGAGTTGGGAGCCACCAGCGTCGAGCAGTGATGTGCAGGTGCAGCGTGTTCTGCGCTGTTTGTGTTGCAGCCAGCACATGCTCATGTGATGTCATGCCAGTAAGCCAAGAATACCAAATACCACTCTACATAGTAAAGCAGCTCACACATTAAGTTCTGCACACGTTGATGGTTTGTATGCCTAGCCCAATTCTGGCATGGATTAGCCAGCAAGCTGCCTGAGTCCAAAACAACTTGCTTGACTTGGTTCAGGCAACAATAGCAACACGCACGTTGCCAAGTCTGGGCCCTGGCAAACAGTTACTAAAGTCTGGGCCCTAGCAAACAGTTATGGAAGCACACACTTGAGTCTGCTGTTGCAGCGCTCAGCAAGGGTGATGGCAGTTGGGCGATGCTAGTGCAACACCTTGGTTAAGCAGCACAAAGGCAGCAGCCACAGCAGCAGCCCCTTGAGTATGACTAGCCTAGGTTCACGCCCTTGCATCTGCATGTGCATGTTTGTGACAATGATGCCAGTCATTTGCAGTGCTCAGTGCCGTTTCTCCCGCCTTCCGCCTCTGCCTGTGTACGTGTCCCTGCAGGGCGCCCACGCGCATGTGCGGCATCATCGGCATCTTCAACCATGACAACTGCATGCTGATTTGACCAGCCTCTGTTCCCACCCTGCCATTTGTCTGTGCATGTGTCTGACCGCAGGGCCCCCACCCACATGTGTGGCATCATCGGCATCTTCAAGCATCACAACTGCATTCTAAACTGATTCCCTTTGTCTTCTGTTTTTGCTTCACTCCCCGCAGGGCGCCTACCCGCATGTGCGGCATCATCGGCATCTTCAAGCTGCACAACCGCATGCTCATATAACAGACTAAGCAACCTCTTTCTGCGCCCTGCCATCTGGCTGTGTATTTGCAGGGCGCCCACGCGCATGTGCGGCATCATCGGCATCTTCAAGCAGGAGGGGCCGGTTAACGTGGAGCTGTACGAGGGCCTGCTCATGCTGCAGGTGAGGGCGCAAATGACATGTTATGTCCTTCCGTCATGTGTTGGATGACAAGCATGATGATTATCGCGCTGCATAATGCGCCAGTGAACGTAGAGCTGTACATGGCCTGCTGATGCTTCGTGTAACGGTGCCTACACCACGTGCCACACAGCATCACACTCCTTTACTTTGGCGGGATGCAATGCCCATCTCAGCTTGGTGCCTGCTATGGTCTTCAGCACTGCATGATGTGTGTCAAAGCCACTGCTGGTCGCCGACTTGCCAAACGTCTCACTGCTGTTGTCACTGCAGCATCGTGGCCAGGACAGTGCCGGCATGGGAACTACTGACTGGTGACTTGCTCACTCACCTGCTGCTGCTGCTGCCGCCGCTGCTGCTTGGCGCTGTATGTTTTCATCCTTTGCAGCATCGCGGCCAGGACAGTGCCGGCATGGTGACCACTGACTGGTCAAAGTTCCGCGAGTACAAGGACAACGGCCTGGTGAAGGACGTGTTTGCAAAGAAGAGCGTCATGGACAAGCTGACAGGTGAGCGCAAAATCTTGTATTTGTAACCCTCATACCATCTTAGATGGTGACTGGACCCACCTGTAACTAATCTGTCGGCATAGCAGTCAAACTGTCAAACTCTCTCATTTGTAATAGTATCATGGGCTTGGTGCCCAGCATGCTTGGGGTGCATGCAACCAGCAACGGCTGGTGAAGGACGTGTTTGCAAAAGAAAAGCGTCATGGACAAGCTGACTGGTGAGTGCAGTGCCTGCACACTTTTTATCTGTAACAGTAAGTTGGCGTGGTGTACACAATGCTTGGGGTGCATGCAACAAGCAATCGCCTGGTGAAGGACATGTTTGCAACGGCGAGCGTCATGGTGACTGGTGAGTGCAGACACTTGACAAGCATGTATAGTACTTGAAGTGCATTGGCTTGGTGCCCAGCATGCTTGGGGTGCATGCAACAAGCAACAGCCTGGTGAAGGACGTGTTTGCAAAGACGAGCATCATGCACAAGCTGACTGGTGAGTGCAGACAGATTATTTGCGAGGACATGCTGCTGGTCATTGCTGTGGGGTGTGGTTACGCAGAAGCAAACGTGGCAGAAGTGCATCGATCGTGAGCACAGAATCATGGAGCAGCCTACCGTTGGCTGCAATATGGAGGACAGAGATGGCGATCTTTGCAAGCTTACTTGCCTGGCATGTTGCAGCCAGCTCTAGGGCATGTGGCAACACAAAGAATCTACTAAAGCTTCCCTGCTGAATGCGCATGTGTTCAATCTTGCAGGCCAGGTTGGCATCGGCCACGTGCGCTACCCCACTGCTGGCTCTGCGTCAGCGCAGGAGGCGCAGCCCTTGTTTGTAAACAGCCCGCTGGGCATCTACCTCCAGGGCATGTGGCAACACAAACAAAGTATCAAGACATCACTGCTGAATGCGCGTGTGTTGCTAATTGCAGGCCAGGTTGGCATCGGCCACATGCCCTACCCCACTGCCGGCACCAATAGGAAACCAGGGCATGTGGGCAGCACACGCATGATAACTGCTGAATGCTCGTGTTCGTGACTGCAGGCCAGATTGACATCGGCCATGTGCGCTACCCCACTGCCGGGGCTTTTGGGAATGGTGTCGGTGTCGGTGGGGGATTTTTCCGACGAGGAAGAGAGTGCATGTACACACTGCTGCTGTTGACCAGGATCCGATGTTGAATTGTTGCTGGTTGCAGGCCAGGTTGGCATCGGCCACGTGCGCTACCCCACTGCCGGCTCTGCGTCAGCGCAGGAGGCGCAGCCCTTCTTTGTAAACAGCCCGCTGGGCATCTACTTGATTCACAACGGCAACCTGACCAACACCGATGAGCTGAGGGACATGCTCAACAGCAGCAGCAGCTTCTTCAACAGGTGCGGCAGCTTGTATGTAGGGGCAATGGATGGTGCTTTGAGGGTGTGCAGACTGTTTTTGGGGCGTCGCAGCAGCAGCAGCAGCAGCACCAGCAGCAGCAGTTGTTGAAGGAATACAGCCTCAGGGCTGGCATGGGTTGTGGCGTATGCTCTGCAACATGACCAACACTGATGAGCTGAGGGACATGCTCAACAGCAGAAGCAGCTTCTTCAACAGGTGCGGCGCTTCTATGTTGTCTATGTTGTCGGGATTGATTGTTTGACGGTGTGTTGTGTTAAGGTGTCCAGGGTTACAGGTGTCATTGCAGCAGCAGCAGCAGCAGCAATGGTAGCAGGATCGGCAGCAGCAGCAGCAGAAACTATGTGACAGGGATAAGGCCACAGGGCTGGCATGGGTGGTGCCGTTTTGCTCTGCAACCTGACCAACGCCGATGAGCTAAGGGATATGCTCAACAGCAGCAGCAGCTTCTTCAACAGGTATGCTGTTGCAGCTGCAGCCACCTGAAGACTGGCAGTGAGAGTGAGGTGCTGCGTTCTTCAGGTGCCCTAGACGGCGTCCTGTACTACGCTAATGCCAATTTTGTGATAACGCTGCTGTGTGCATATGCTGCTGCTGCAGGCCACCTGCAGACTAGAAGTGGCAGAGGAGTGCTGCTCAACTGGAATGGTGTGCCTCTGTCTAGGTGCTGCTGTGGCTAAAGCCTGTGTCTCGTGTTGTGTGTGCCTGTGCTGCTGCTGCTGCTGCTGCAGGCACCTGAAGACCGACAGTGACAGTGAGGTGCTGCTCAACATCTTTGCAGATGAGATCCACCGCGCACACCAGCGCTTCGTGCAGGTGAGGCGACAGGGCAGTTCGGTCGTAAGCAACACATTCATTAGCGGTTAGGTTTCATCTCTGTTCATTTTGCTATGGTTGCCATTGACGGTTGCCACTGAAATCATCGCGCACACCAGCGCTTTGTGCAGGTGCGCTGGCTGCACCACATGTTCGACCAGCTGTTGGTAAAGCATGTGCAGCTGGTCAACCAAGCATGTGCAGCTGGTCAACCAAGCGCAGAGTAGGGCAAACCAAAGATCTTAGCCGTGGCATGTTGCGGCTAGCCGAGCAGGGCTGTGGGCAATGCATTATTATCTCATGGAGTGACTGCCGTCAGTATTTTAGCATCTGTAGAGCATGATGCAGTCTGTTGCAACAAATGTGGCAATGGCTGCTGCTGGCTTGCTTCTGAATTATGGATCGAAACCGCATTCTGCTGCTGCTGCTGCTGCTGCTGTGTGTTGCAGTCTGAGGCCACGACAGACCCCAATGAAAAAAATAACCAAACTGAATCATCGTGCTACTGCTGCTGCTGCTGCTTTTTTTGCAGTCTGAGGCCACGACGGACCCCACTGTGTAACCATATTAAATTGCAATCATTGTGCTGCTGCTGCTGCTGTGTGTTGCAGTCTGAGGCCACAACCGACCCCAACGAGCACAAGATGGACTTTGTGCTGGAGGCAGGAGAGACCATGATGAAGACGCTGGAGGTGCGCGCCTGCTGGGGAGGTTGTTACATTGTTGTTACATAATTGTTACATTGTTGTGACTGCTATATGGACGTGTCTGCAGTTGCAGCAGATGGCAGAGCTGTGGGGTTTGACTTAAATTGGCGAAAGATGCTGCGCTGCCAGAACAGCAGCAGATTTCAGCCAAACCGTGCTTGAGCAGTCTGCGAGCAAGTGCATGCTGTTGTTTGCCTGTCAGCACTTGCCCTCCGCTGCCTGACGGCCTGTTATGTACCCTACATTTCTGCAGCTTGCCTCTCCTGCACGTTTGGCATATGTGTCGACATGCAACTGGATGTGCACACCCTTTGGCTGCTACCCCTTCTGGTGTCACCTGTGCTGCAGGGTGCGTACAGCTGCATGTGCCTGGTGAAAGGCGTGGGGCTGATGTAGGCACCGCTAAACTTTAAACATGTGTGCACACTGCTGCTGCGGTGGCCTGCTGCTGCAGGGCGCGTACAGCTGCATCTGCCTGGTGAAGGGCGTGGGGCTGGTCTGGTAAACCCCTAAACCCTCAACTTTAAACATGTGTGCACACACTGCTGCTGTGGTCACCTGCTGCTGCAGGGTGCGTACAGCTGCATCTGCCTGCTGAAGGGCGTGGGGCTGGTCTAGGAAACCTTTAAACCCTCAACTTTAAACATGTGTGCACACTGCTGCTGTGGTCACCTGCTGCTGCAGGGCGCGTACAGCTGCATCTGCCTTGTGAAGGGCGTGGGGCTGGTCTAGGAAACCCCCAAACCCTCAACTTTAAACATGTGTGCACACTGCTACTGTGGTCACCTGCTGCTGCAGGGCGCGTATTGGAAGCTGTGATCTGTTCGCAGGCGGGGCTGGTCTAGAAACCCCTAAACCCTCAACTTTAAACATGTGTTCACACTGCTGCTGTGGTCACCTGCTGCTGCAGGGCGCGTACAGCTGCATCTGCCTTGTGAAGGGCGTGGGGCTGGTCTAGGAAACCCCCAAACCCTCAACTCTTAACATTAGTGCACACTGCTACTGTGGTCACCTGCTGCTGCAGGGCGCGTACAGCTGCATCTGCCTTGTGAAGGGCGTGGGGCTGGTGGCCTTCCGCGACCCACACGGCATCCGGCCGCTCTCCATTGGCCGTAGGCAGGGCCTGGACGGCAAGGTGCGGCTGCAGCTGTCGTGCTGGCTTTCATCTTAATATGCCAGGCATTTTTGGGCTACCGTAGCTGAATGGTATCCAAGCGTGCAGGAAATGTTGGCTGCTGCCGTCTTACGTACGAGCCTGGTAGCCAGATCCGATAGCCAGTTCTGTTTGCACCGTCCAGAGGTGGGGTTCAAAGAGTATGCTGCTGCAGCAGTGCTGACACTCTCCATCGGCAGGAGGCAGGGCCTGGACGGCAAGGTGCGGCTGCTGCTCTTGTGCTGGCTGTCGATCAGTTGTGCTGCCTGGAAATCAGTTGTGCTGGCTATGACTTGGTTGTGCTGGCTGCAAATCAGTTGTGCTGGCTGTCGATCAGTTGTGCTGGCTGTCAATCAGTTGTGCTGGCTGTCAATCAGTTGTGCTGCCTGGAAATCAGTTGTGCTGGCTGTCGATCAGTTGTGCTGCCTGGAAATCAGTTGTGCTGGCTCTGAAACAACTGTGCTAGCTGTGACTGCATTGTGGTAGCTGTTAACTACTCAGTGAGCAGCAAGAACTGCTGCTTGCATCTGTTGTGTCTGATGCTTTGCTGCATGTGTTGGTCATGTTGTCAAACCTTGTCCACAACACGTGTTTTATACATTGGCTGTACCTGCAGGGCACTGAGACGGCGATTGCCAGCGAGGACAGCTGCTTGCGTCCCGTTATGTCTGATGCTTGGCTGCATGTGTTAGTCATCCTGACAAACTCTGTCCACTACACGTGTGGTGTACATCTGCTCCACACCTGCAGGGCACTGAGTGGGCGATTGCCAGCGAGGACTGCTCGTTTAGCCAGATCTGTCTGATGTATTGCTGCATGTCCAAGTCATGTTGACAAACTCTGTCAACGATACGTGTGTTATACATCTGCTCCACACCTGCAGGGCACTGAGTGGGCAATTGCCAGCGAGGACTGCTCATTTGGCCCCATCGCATTTGAGCGCGTGCGTGACGTGCAGCCCGGGGAGATGGTCATCATCACCACGGACGGGCAGCTGGTGACCAAGCAGTGCGTGCAGGGCCAGCTCAACCCCTGCATCTTTGAGTACATCTACCTCAGCAGGTGCGCGGATCAGGCAGGATTGTTGATTTGGATACCCACCTCAGCCATGCTTGGCGGTTGATTGTTGCCGCGGGGTGTGGCACCCTGGAATATCGGGCTTGCTTGTATGTGTTATTGCCTTTATAAGCCCTCTTGCATCACATGAAGATATCGCCTGCTGCTGCTGCTTCTGCAGGCCTGACAGCGTGCTGAACGACATCAACGTGTACAACTTCCAGCTGGGCCTGGGATCACGACTGGCACGCAAGATCAAGTGAGTGGTACTGCGGCAGCCTGCTTCTCTGCAGTTGGGTTGCCTACAGTTTTTTGGGTTTAGTGTTACACAGCCATATCTGTGCCTAAAGATGCACGTGCTTTATGCTGTGCTGCAGCAGTTGCAAAGAGCGCAGATCAATGCAGCTGCCTGCAACAACGGGTGCCATTTTAGATTCATACAGCAGCAGGATGTCTGTTTGCTGACGCATGTGCTGTTGCTGCTGCTGCTGCTGCGTCAGGGAGCGCAACTGGGACATTGATGTTGTGGTTCCCGTGCCTGATGGATCACGCCCAGCAGCAATCCAGGTGCGGGATTAGGCCATTCGTTGTGTGTGTACAACATCTGTCAAAACCGTGCTGCAGCGAATAGCAGGATCGGCACATCTCGTTCAGGATTGGCACTGCCCAACAAAGAAATGCCCATGGTGTGTGTCCTGCTTTTGAACCTGCCACCTCAAAACCTAAACACACAGCAGGCTGCCAACTGCAGCTGAAATGCCTGGCCAACATCCGTCCCTCTGTTGCGTTGCATGAATACTATTACACACTAACTGCAGGTGGCTGCTGAGATGGGTCTGCCTTACCGTGAGGGCCTCGTGAAGACCCGCTACGTGAGCCGCACTTTCATCATGCATGCACCTGAACCATAGTACACACACAGCAGGCTGCTCAAGCCTGCTGAAACCGTGGCCAACACCCTATCATCTGCTTCTTCTGCATGCATTATCCGCAGGTGTCAGCGGAGATGGGTCTGCCGTACCGTGAGGGCCTCGTCATGAACCGCTACGTGCGCCACACATTCATCATGCGCGACCAGCGCCTGCATTCACGCCCCCTGCCACCCCAACACACATACACTCTCAGCAGGCTGCTGAATGCTGCTGAAACCGTGGCTAACACTCTAAGAGAAGGCTTCCTCTGCTGGTTTGCATGCATTACGCGCAGGTGTCGGCTGAGATGGGTCTGCCGTACCGTGAGGGCCTCGTGAAGAACCGCTACGTGGGCCGCACCTTCATCATGCCAGACCAGCGCATGCGGGAGATGAGCGTGCGTCGCAAGCTGAACGCGATGCCGGCTGTGTTTGAGGGCCGTAACGTGCTGCTGATTGACGACAGCATCGTGCGCGGCACGACAATGGCGCAGATCGTGGACATGGTGCGCAAGGCAGGAGCACGCAAGGTGAGCAGGAGGACGGGCCATTATGTGGGATCATCCAAGTGTGAGCTACGTATTCAATGTGTTGTGTGGTAGGGCAGGGCAGGTGCTGACAGATCTGGTGCCGCACGGCAAGAGCGTGCAAGGTGAAGCAAAAGGCGCTAACTAGGTCTAGCCAAGGTTCGAAGTGTGCTGTGTGGTAGAGTAAGGCGGATGCTAGTGGATAATGGAGCGCGGCGCGTGAGAAGGGATGCTGCAAGATTGCACGAAACAACGAGCATGACTAGTTGCCAGGTTTATGGCCTAGTCAGCGGGTGCCTGCTGGGCATGCACTTGGGCTGAATGTGTGCGCACAGAATTTGAGGTATTGAGTGTGCTTCGCAGCCACGCTGAAGCAGCACGCATGCATCTGTATGGCTTGCCTTGCAACCCTTGGCATGTTTGTTGGCATGCAACCCGCATACGCATCTACCCTGCATCCAAAGTTTCCGACCCATCATCCTGCTGTTTTGATCTTTGCTGCCGTGTTTGCTGTGCCGCAGGTGTACCTTGCATCGTCTGCCCCTCCCGTGCGCTTCCCCAACGTGTACGGTGTGGACATGCCCAACCGCAAGGAGTTCGTGGCTCACGGCCTCACAGAGGACCAGGTGAGGTTTGGTTTGTACCGTTGTTACTGACATGCAGTATTGTTACTGACACGTCACCATCCTGCTTCTGTCTGCATCAGAAAGCAAGGTGCTGTGTGGCAGGCTGACTCATCTCACAAAAATGTTGTTGTCCGGACTTCTCATGCACATCGTCATGATTGTAGATCGCTCTTTTTGTTTTGAATTACGGCAAACTGGCAACGTACGTGTGCTGATGGGCTGGTGTACCAGGACGACCTGCTGGCAGTGTGGCATAGCCTAACCTTTCTTGACGTGACCTGCCACTGACGTGTTGAATTTGTGTTACTCTCCACTCTGCAGATCTGCGAGGTGCTGCGCGCAGACGGGCTGGTGTACCAGGACCTTGACGACCTGCTGGCACTGAGGCTGTAGCTCAACCTTTCTTGCTGTGACCTGCCACTGACGTGTTATGATTGTGTCACTTTTCCACTCTGCAGATCTGCGAGGTGCTGCGTGCAGACGGGCTGGTGTACCAGGACCTTGACGACCTGCTGGCACTGAGGCTGTAGCTCAACCTTTCTTGCTGTGACCTGCCACTGACGTGTTATGATTGTGTCACTTTTCCACTCTGCAGATCTGCGAGGTGCTGCGTGCTGACCGGCTGGTGTACCAGGACGTTGACGACCTGCTGGCAGTGGGCTACAGCCTAAATCCCAACATGAAGACCTGTCACTGACATGTTACATTTGTGTTACTTTCCCTTTGCAGATCTGCGAGGTGCTGCGCGCTGACGGCCTGGTGTACCAGGATGTTGACGACCTACTGGCAGTGGGCTACAGCCTCAACCCCAACATCAAGACCTTCGACGCAGCCTGCTTTGACGGCCACTACGTCACAGGTGCGACGACACTGCGTGTAACAGCTCCTAAATGTTTTGTTGTTTCCTGAGCATAGGTTTGCGCAGCCTGCCTTGACGCTCGCTGTGCAAGGGGTGTGCAGTTGACGCTTGCTAAACAAATTGCTCTTGCTGAAAACCTGCAAGCGTTTTGCACGGCACCATCCAGGGAGGCAGGGGTGATGGCTTGCTGTGTGATGCAGCCTCTGTGTCAAAGGCATCCTCCTACACGCCACTCAGACATACTTGTGTTGATAAACTTACTTCATGTCTGCGGCTGCAGGTGACGTTGACGACGAGTACCTGGACGAACTTGAAAAGACTGGCCGCGGCAAGAGCCGCACGCGTGCAGGGCGCAAGACGTCACTGGTGGCAGCAACAGTATAACCAGCCAGCGGCACAGCAGCTGCTGGTGCTGTTGCGCGCATTGCTGGATAGCGTGCATGCGGTGCAGGCTGATGCTGATGGTGGTGTGTCATGCGGTTCCTTGCTGTCGGGGTTTCTGTCGTCATCTGCTGCTAGCCAGGCAGCAGACTGCTGCCCTTCATGGTTCCATAGCAGCGTGTTTGGACAAGGCCAGCTGCAGAGTGCTCATGTGTTTGATTCTTGTCCTGGCACCTTCTGGTCTGATTTTGATCTAGGAAGAGAGGAGGACCTGTGTGTGTCTCTGCAGGATGGTGTCGCTTCGGTAATTGGATTCATGCTTTCTTGTTGCTGGTATGTGTAGCCTTGCTGCAGGCTTGCACGCAGCACAATAACACCATACATCAATGATTTGATTAGAAGGGACGGGCACAAGGCAATGCGGTACTGTTTATGTTTGGACAAGTTTACTTACCACACACATTGCAGAGCGACTGTTTTGGTGTGCTTGATGTCTGCTGCCGATGGCAGCACCTGTCCAATCGGCAGTTTGAGGGTGTGATCAGTGCTTCACACGCATGTAGAGCAAAGATACCTGTGCAGCCAGGTTTAGGGCTCGAGCGAGAGCCGTTGTATGTGTGTCATGCTGCATGCCTGTTTATGGACCCCGAGTTGATAGCTGTTCAACTCTGTTCGCGGCATCGCAGCACCTATGTACTGCATCAGCTCAGCAAGTGGCAAGCTATATCAGCTGCAGAGTTTGCAGCGTACTGTTTTGCAGCTTGCTGGTGAATTAGAATTCCGCTGTGCGTCATCATCATCAAATTACGTGCGTGTGGTGGTAGCAGTGGCGATGGGGTTCAGTGAGCATTGTGCGCTCTGGCTGCGCAACCTATGGTGGCATGCTGCACCGTGCAGCAATGCCGCCTCGGCACGCTGTGCGGCGTGGGGTGTGCTGCAAGCTGAGGCGCTGATGTGTTGCTGATACTTTTGCATGTTATACGCAACGTGGTTTTGTGGTCCAGCACTGCGCTTTCAACTTCGCAATGCCTGTAATTGACGCATACTTTGCCGGGGGAACGTGCCAAGATCTGTGCAAGTAAATGATTTCTTGAACTTGACGATCCAGAGTCAAGAGACTCTCTGGTCGCTTTTACGCGCAGAGAACACTCACTGAGGGCCGCACTTGCCAAGTTGCTTGAACTTGCTGAGCCTCAGCCCCTCAAGGGCAGCAACAGTGCCTCGTCACTGACGGCAGGCTGCCGCTGGTACCACCGGTATGCTGGTAACACCGGTATGCCTCCGAGGCGGCGCCACTGGCTCAGGCTAGCATCATCGCCATCGGACTCGAGGGCCTCAAGTGCTTCAGAGCCCGAGGACAGCCTTCCCAAGCCGTAGGCCCGGGCCCCTGCTTAGCTGACTTGCATAATCAAGGGCATTACACCACATGCTGTTGGCCTTTCACGCGGCACGCTGTGCGGTCCTCCTCGATCCTCCGTCTGCTAGCCAGCATCACCAACCAAGTGTCGTTTTCTCTGCGGCACAGGTACCTGTCTGTGAGCAATAGCAGCACAGCTGCAACTGCAAACAGCAAGCCTGTCATGGTGGTGCCGTATGCACAACTCATACCTGAGCTGCGGCTGCAACAGTTGCTGCGGGGTGCATGTGATATTGGCGGTGGAGATCTGCATGCTGAGGTTTCAGAGAGACCGATTGTTGCATTCACAAAAGGCAGGAACCTGGGGTCATTCTTAGTAAAGGTCAGTCACTGACTGGCCGTTTTGGGGTGAGGTCACTGGCCATGTTGCCAGTGGCTCTCACCCTGTGTTCATCATCAAGACCTCATGGTTTGCTTTTGCAGTGCAGTATTGTACAGGGTTCGAGCCACTGGCAACATGGCCAGTGACCTCACCCAAAAACCTGCACCCTGTTGTTGTGTGCTTCTGATGGCGAGTACTTTTTGGTCGTCGCTTTCCATGTAATACGACAAAACAGAGTCAACAATAGTCTGAACTTGTCTCAACAGTAGCTGTAGCCAGTCGCATTACGCTATTGCTTTTCAAACCTGCGGCCATATGCACTGCTGCAGCTGTTTTGTTTGTGAACTGCTGCAGCTGTCAGCTGCTGCAGCAGCTGTGCGTCTGCTGCCTGGTGGCCAAAAAGCAGGCCTCACAGATGAAACCACTTCCACAGCACATGTAAATGCAGCCCCTGACAGACCGTTGGATGTACAGTCTGCAATGCATGCAGAGGGCCGGTAGCTGCAGCCTATGTGCCTGTGCCCACACGCATGCAGCATACCAATGCGTGGCACGTTGAAGCATGCTGTACAGTACCCTGTTCACCTTCAGAACATGGCGTGTTGCTTATATAGAGAGCATGCAAAGAGATCACATGAACAGCACGCATATGTAGCGCCTGCAGCCATCCAACACGGCATTCCCGATATATGACAGGCACACATGCTGCCACAACATGCTGCAATGTTCAACCAACCTATATACCGAAGCGGTCACCAGCTTCACAAGACAGATCATTTAGAAGATGCTGATGTATGCTGCAGTGCTTCCCTTCGGCAGTTCAAGCCATCCTTTGTTGCAGCGCAATAGATAGTATACTAATGCCCTGCAGGCTGCAGCCACCTCTGTACATGCAACACGAGAGGCAGTGTGTATGCAACGCTCCGTCAAAACTTTGCCCTTTGAGCGCTGCTGTGGTGCGACATGTACACACTGCAGCCGCCTGAAAGCACAACTTATACTTATGTGCATACCGATTTGTAGGAGTGGCGCCAAATTAGGAGTGGCGCCAACTTTTCGGCCCACACAGAACACTAATAAAGAGAATGTGTCATCCCCACCACAACTAATAATGCTGTCAGTTGGGCGATGCCAGCTGACACCACCACTCAGCATAAGCACTTGACAATGCTTGGTTGCGGATCACCCATCTGCATCACAGCAGCATCACAGCTGCATCACAGCAGCTATCACACCTTCGTCCGGCCGCGCTCACTCTAAAACACAGCTGATGCCGAACCAAAACTGATGTGCCGGCACCGCTTACGCAATGATCCGTACAATCGCGCTGGTGTTTGTCCATCGCTCCAGCACCACCGTCACACCGCGCAGCGTATCAACAAACTTGCTACCCAGCGTGTCACCCGTTGGATCCGCCTGGTTCAGCAGATACTTCAGCTGGCCTCCTTCGACGTGCGTTGGCACTTGCCGAGTGCTTGTGCAGTTGTTGCTCGCAAGCTCTCCCATCATGCGCACCGCGACACCGCGGTATGTTGAGCCGTAGTCGTTGCGGAATGGCATGTGCAGCTCCACATAGTACCAGCTGCGGGGGCACGGTTGGCAGGCAGCAGGTAGCAAATGTGATGCAGGGGGAGTGAGTGTGTAGTAACTGATCGAAAACAGCGCACAGCCTGCGCAGGCGTACCGCAGGACCCTGCTGTGCAAGCAGGCTCACAGGGTAATCAGCATCCGCCGGTGTAAAACTACATGCACTGGCTTGCACCGTACTGCACAGATGTTCTGAGTGAACACCATAGGTCAGGCGCTGAACTGCAGTGTAACAGAACAAACATGCATGCATGTCCATACACACCAAGCCACTCAAGCATCACTCACGTCAGTCCTCCGTCCGCACACTTGGGGTCAGTGCAGCATGGCGTATCCTTGCACGGATTCTCGCCGGCCTTCTGCCGAGATTCATCGCACGCTGGGCACATCCCGGGGCTTGCGGGGTCCGAATCAACCTTGGGATTACACGGACACGTGTAACCTCCGATCGTTGCGCGGCCATCCGCAGGGTTGACGAGCGGAATGCGGATTGCGAGTGCGTCTGCTGAGTTGCTGGTGCCGTTGCCGAACCAGCGGACGCGTCTGCCGGACTGCCAGGATGGGCGACGGATGGTGATGGGGCGCAGCAGCCAGCGGCGCTCGGTGCCTGGCGGGTGGATCTTCAGTGTGTTGCGCGGTAGCCATCGCACCTGCAAAAGAAAGTCAGCAGCACATAAAGTTGAGAGACAGACAAATGGGTTTTGTCAGTATGTTCCACCAGATGTGGTGCTGCACTTGAAATTGTTTCATGACATGCCACATTTTTCCACTGATGAGTTGCATGTGCGTCAAGCCCGTTGCAAGCAAGCAGGTCTGCCGCGCTGCTCATAAAAATTGGTGCAACAGCTGCCAGATGGTCAGGCGATTGCCATGTCAAGGCATGCACCTGTCACAACGGCTGACTGACCCTGTGCACCCAGGCCCTACCCTATCTTGTGACAAAAATGGTGCCGGTGGCTGTAGTGCTTGGCCACCAGCCAAGCAGCACATAGCACTGCCTGTGCCACCAGTCCATCAGCTGGCGCTATGCTGACAGAAGCATCAGGAACCTACGACCGAAGCATAAGTACCCTATGACAAAAGCATAAGACACCTGACCAGGAGCATAAGAAATGACGAAAGCATAAGAAGCCCACCTTGTATCGGATGGCGGCAGGCAGCTGCAGTGTCTGGCCACTGCCCATGAAGCTTGTACTGTCGCCGTACCATGACGGCTTGCACGCGGTGGGCTCCCGGTTGATGACACCATCCTCAGTGAAGGGACACACCAGGGACCCCGTGTGGGTTAGGCCCTGCAGCAGCAGCAGCAGCAACAGCAGCGAGTCAATGGTCAGTTGGCCTGTATGAGTGCCGTTTTTGCAATGTTATCCTCGGTCAAGGACACACCAGGGACCCGGTGTGGGTGAGGTCCTACACGGCAACAGCAAACAACGCATCATCATCAGCAGCAGGCCACTGGTCACTTGTAGTGTATGAGTGGTGATGTAGGTGAGGTCGTCCAATGTGGAGTGTTGGAGGGACACACAAGGAACTGTGTCTGTGTCAGGTCATAAACATCAGCAGAACAGAGGGTTCTACACAAAGCGAATCACCAAGCATGTCATGCATGAAAATGCAGCCCTAAACAGCAGAAGTAACATGCGCACAGTCATGCTGAGCAGCTGCAACGCTGATGAGGACAGCACTATGAGCACACAGGTATAAGATAACGTCAAGACTGCACTTACCATGTTATGCCCGATCTCGTGCCCCAAGAACATCTTTGCACCTGCAGCAAACCACAGGTTGCATGACATGGCAGAAACTGCTAGTTGGTACAGGAAAGGCATGAATGTTACTCAGTACAGGAAAGGCATCAGTCGAGCAACACAGCTGCATGCATACAAGCGACTGGCCCATTTCTGCTCTGCAATGCCCAACAAAGTCCTGACAAGCTCATGTCGGGCCTGGCTGATCCTACGCTGTCCCGCTTCCAGCAACCTTACCACATGCATTCCATGCAGCATGCTGGTCATTGTCAGGCAAACACATGCACGCACGCACACCCTGCATGCAGATGCACAACTAGCGCCTCATCCACACATCCATCGACCGTGATCATGGTTGAAGCCCACGCAGTCTACTGGTAGTTCTGTACAATGCCATGTAACGAATGCGTACCTTGGTCCAAGACAATGAAGGCCCCTCCAGCCATCTCCAGCATGTCTTTGCTGTAGGTGCCCATCCACGCGCCAAGGCCTGTCTTGATGCCGGGAGCCGCAGGCTCGGAGCAGCCCGCCTGACCACCCCATGCATAGTAGCACGTCGCGCAGCCGCAGCCCTGCATCACCAATGATAAGCAGCAGCAGCAGCAGCAGCTGTCAGCAAAAGTGAGTCCCAGGTTGAAGCGGGCTCAGAGCAGCCGGTCTGACCACCCCATGCATAGTAGCACATGGCACAGCCGCAGCCCTGCACCACCATGAGCAGCAGCGGCAGCAGCAGTCGTAAGTGAGGCCTAGCATGAAGCAGGCTCAGAGCAGCCGGTCTGACCACCCCAATCATAGTAGCACGTGACACAGCCGCAGCCCTGCATCAACATGATAAGCAGCAGCAGCAGCAGCAGCAGGCGGCTTGAAGTGATGCCTAGGTGAGACATGCTTGAAGTGATGCCTAGGTGACACATGCTTGAAGTGATGCCTAGGTGACACATGCTTGAAGTGATGCCTAGGTGACACTTGCTTGAAGTGATGCCTAGGTGAGACATGCCAAGAGCAGTTTGCCTGACCAGCCCAGGTGTAGTAGCACTGGGGCCAACCACAGCTGTGCTGCAGCAGTGCAGGTGTTGAGGCAAGCTGCAGCACAGGCTGGTGTTGGCTACGTGCGCCTGTGCGTACGCCAGTTCGCACCTGCAGCATCGAGAGCGATGTCACGAGCGCAAACTGGCATACGCACAAGCACACAAAGCCATTGCCAGGCCTGTGCTGCAGCATGCTATACTTAATCTAGAGATGCCTGTTGCAGCTGGACAGGTGTCAAGACATTCGCCTCATCAATGCCGATGGTACAATCAGCGTACAGGCTTGAAGTGTTGTTGCAGGTGTGCATTTGCGCACGCCCCTTTGTCCCATCAATGCTGACGGTACCGCAGCACGGATTAGACAAACTGGCAATGCATAAGCACACTTGCAACAACAACGCAAGCCTGTACGCAGCACGCTGCGCCTGCAGCTGTGATGCCTGCCTCAACGGGGGAGGAGGCTGCACAGTGCTGTAACACACCCGCATTCGCATTAAATCCGAGACTTGCGTGCCTGTACTGCAGCATGCTGCACTTACCGTGGGTGATGCATGTGTCAGCCGCGCACGTGTTGAGGCACCCGCGTTCCATGCTGCTGATAGAAGCTGGCATTTGCCGAAGCACATCAGCAAAGACAACACCAGCCAGTGCCGCAGCATGCTGCACTCACCGTGGTGATGCCTGTTGCAGATGGGCACGTATTGAGGCACTCTCCTTCCTTGCTGCCAATCTAAACTGGCATATAAACAAATGCACACAGGCACCTCCAGCATGCCGTGCTTACCGTGGTGATGCCTGTTGCAGCTGGACAGGTGTTGAGGCACTCTCCCTCCTTGCAGGTGTCGCACAGCGCGGGTGATCCCAGGTGCTGCAGGCACACGATGTGGTTGTACTCTGTATCGTTCACACCCAGCTGGTTGATTGCTTCTTGGCACCAGTCCCTGAACACCAACAAAAACAAACACATGTGCAGTGTGTCAGCAGGCATGCAATACGGTTGTCATCTGTATCGTTCACACCCAGCTGGTTGATTGCTTCTTGGCACCAGTCCCTGCACACCAACAAAAACAAACACATGTGCAGTGTGTCAAAAGGCATGCAATACGGTTGTCATCTGTATCATTCACACCCAGCTGGTTGATTGCCTCTTGGAACCAGTCCCTGCAGTGCAGCGAAAACGAACACATGTGCAGTGTATCAGCAGACACGCAATGTGGTTGTGCTCCGTATCATTCGCACCCAGCTGGTTGATTGCTTCTTGGCACCAGTCCCTGAACACCAACAAAAACATGTGCAAGGCGTTGTGGACTGTATTAGTCGTCGTACACTGCTAAGTTCATTGCTCAGAATGCAACCAACTTGTACTAAGTACTACGCATGTTGAATGCATATAAGATCTATCCAGGCTGCGACTCACGGCCCGGGGAGGGCCTGCCCTAGTCCACACTTCCCCCTTGCGCTTGCTGCTGCTAGAGACCAATCAGGGGACCAGACGATGCACAGATCAAACTAGTAGTGTATGGACAGGGCAACAACAGGCGCACCCCTCACCATTGTAGCTGTGGCTCTGTGTGAACATGCACTAGCTGACGCACGCTAGGACAGCACGTAAGGACAGCACCGTCTAGCAACTCACTTGCAATCGCCCTGCTCATTACGCATGGCATCCAGCGTAGCCCAGCCATACACATCGACTCCGTTAGGGTCCCGGTAGCTGTTTGGAGTCTCAATCGGATCTGTGGGCACGACATAAGGCTCCGGAGAAGGTGATGGGGAGGGTTCAGGGCTCGGGGACGGACTCTCGCCGCCCTCCCAAGCGCTGCCATTGTTATAGGACACTGTTACAACGCTACGTCGCTCGCCAGCTAGGCTGAAGCCGGAAGGGACTGGCACACGCAGCTTGCTGTGGAAAGTGATGCGGCCTCCCGTCATGTCAAAGTATGCCTGCAGCAGCGCAAGACAATGTTACATCAGGATGTCAGCAAGGCGACATGTTACATGAAGGCAGCGGTAGGTGCTCTGACGTCCTGTTATGTTTTGGCCGGCAACCAGATAACACAGAATAGCAACACAAATGCGGCACACAGGCAGTACAGGCAAAGGCAGTGCAGTGCGAGATTATACAGTAACAACACAGGATAGCAAACACTGCACACACAAAGGCAGCACGCACAAATGCAGCACGAGCCGCACGGCAGCCCTCACCCTGTTCAGCGAAGGCCCCTTGTCACACTCATCAGTGAATAGCCTGCTGTATGCCTTGGGTGGCGGCATGTTCTCCCATGTGTAGGCACTGACACCACCCCAACTGCAATCGCAGCCTGGGATGTTGTCCTGCTCCTTGCAGCACTCCTCCTTTGACTTGTAATACTCACGGCGCCACCTGAGCAGGATAACAGCCACAGAACGCGGCTGCGTGCCGACCTGCAGGCACAGCAGCAACAAAGAGGGGGGTAAGCTTTTGTCGGCAGCCCTATGTGTGCAGTATGTTGGGCTGTTGGGGATTTGCAGGTTGCTTGAAAGGTGGATGTTGTGTCTGTAGCACCTTGCTTGAGGCCTCTGCTGAATGTATGTGCTGACACAGCCACCTTGCATAAACATTACGCAACGACTAGCAGGATGCAAGACCACTCACGCTAGGCACAGGCAAGAAAGCAATCTTGCCGCCACATCAGCGCACACACATCTTCACACCTAACCTCACACTCAACTTCACACCCTCACCCGTGTGAACTTCTTGCTGCAGTTCTGCAAGTCAATCGGCTCTGGACTGGGGCTGGGACTGGGGCTAGGGCTCGCCTCCCCACTCCCCTCAGGGTTTGGACTAGGACTTGAACTCCCATCGCCCTCTGTATCAGCAAAGAACACCGGGCCATCTCTGCTAGGCCTGGGAGGGCAGCCTCCGCGTTCGGTTGCATACTGATCTTCACACGCAGGGTCTTCAATATCAGGCAGCTCCCGTACGTCTGCCACACTTTGGAACTGCGCGTTACGTGCACTACTCTGCGCCATTTCCGCTGCTCCAGCTGTCGAAACGCAGAAGCTTGCGCCATTCTTGTTTGTGAACAGGCCATCTCTGAAGCGCGCACTGCTCTTTGCCATCTCGCTGTTGTGCTGCATGCTGCTCTGCACGTCCTGCAAGCTGGCCACACTGTTGCTGCTGCTGCTGCCAGATCCACAGTTGGTGCTGGTGCTGGCTCCCATCGCTGCGTACAATGCTGACATAAGCTGGCATTCGTCACTGCTGGGGCTGATCCCGTCGATTGCTGTCTCATCTGGGGTGGGTAAGACATACCCAGGAAGAGTTGTCTCATTCTTGGGCTGCTCTGGGGATGCTGCTGGAGGTTGCAGGACAGCTCCAGTGGCACCACCACCCGGTGATGGAGTTGTGTTTGTAGGTGGCGTAGTGGTAGGACTCACCCCTCCACTTGTACTGCCTCCAGTTGTACCGCCGGTACTGCCTGTGGGTGCTGTACTGCCAGTTGCTGGGGGTGTAGTGCCAGGCGCAGTGCCAGCTGTTGGAGGGACTGTAGTGCCGTTATCTGTGGTGCCGGCTGCACCAGGTGGTTGCTGCGTTGGCGGCTGCGTTCGCGCTGAGCTGTCATTAGCAGCACCTCCGGATGCAGGGTTAACTGCAGGGTCGTTTGCACCACCAGTGCTGCTGCTGTCGCTGCCTGCTGACTTGTCTGCTGGTGGCGTCTCAGGAGGGGGGGGGGTGACAGTACCAGTGTCACCAGCAGGTTGCGTTGGTGGTGGTGGAGTTGGTGGCGGTGGTGTTACTGGTGGTGGCTCTGATACTGCTGGTGAAGGCGCAGAGGCCTCAGGTGATGGTGATGGGGTGGTAGCTGTTGCAGGATTCGAGCCGTCTGCTGCTGCAGGACTAGGCGATGGAGGAGCTGTTGCACCTCCATCTGTAGGGGCAGGTGACGGACTCGCTGCTGCATCCTGGGCTGCAGCCAGCAGCTGCTGCCCACTGAAGCTGCTTATCAACAACAACAGCAGCAGGTGGGGGCATCCCCACCTGCGCCTGCGTTGCTGCATCAGCCTGCTGGCTTGCTGCTGCTGCTCTTGCTGTCACAATAGGGTCTCCACACGCGGCGTCAACCTGCAAAACAGGCCGATCGTCACCATGATTTACTTAGGGTAAGAACGATTGCGTCGCGGAATACGATGAAAGTTCCTGGCCAGGCACGCACGCTGTTCAGGTAATCTGCCTGAACGCTGGCACGCACATAAGTGCAGCGACAGTGTCCAAAACATCTTAAATGCTGTCAAAGTATGCACGTATCTGTTCAAAGTGCTGCTATGGCTTCTGTGTCCCCCGCACTCACTCTGCTGCTACCCCTATGGCACTCAAGGCGTTATCAATGCCGACCGACAGACAAATACAACAATTATATAAGCAACTACGGATCGTCGGCGCCAAAACAAGCTGCACAGCAGGCAACCACTTCTCCGGGTTGTGTTCTTAGGCGCGTTGATATGTTTCGATCAGCAAATCGTACAAGTAGGAGCAAATGTCATGCCTGTGCAGCAGCAATCGCTCTGCATTGTCGCGGCGGTCACCGCAGAACTGACGGTGAGGGAAGGTGTCTGTCGTCCTTGGTCACACACGAGCTCAAGTCCTAAAGCCCCCTTTTCCGCGGGATGGCACCATACTCTAGGTTACACCTTGAAGATGGATTATACCAAGTGCTTGCAGCGCCGGACACGACTGGCTCGCGTTGTCACTGCTGCCATCACTGGGTGCTTTTTAGCGAAACCCAGGTGCTCCATGCTCGCATGTACATGCATGCAGGCTGTTCAGACGTATATTTAAGCACACTTATTCCACGTGTGATGCTAAAAGCCAGCTGAATGTGCAGGTGCAGCATCAAACTGTTACACTGGACATGCACCTGCCAGCAACCCTGTGTACACCTGGGCTACACAGCAGCAGGAGTGCTAGCTCTCCGCCGCCGTCTGCTGCCTGGTCTTGCAGCTAAGACCGTGGTTCTGTCAGCAATGTCGGCCATAGGTGACGCTGCCGCAGCAGCAGCAGGCACGGCTTCAGTGCCCGCCAGTACTGCCCCTGCACTGGCGGTTCCGGGCTGCTGCTGCTGCTGCTGCTGCTGCCTTCGCCGCCTGCGTGGCCCAAGTGTCTCTGCAGCAGCAGCACCACCACCACCACTTCTGCTTTCATCTGTTCCACCGCCACCAGCAGCTCCTGCCGAGCTGTGCTCTGCAACACTGGCAGCAGCTGCTGCAGCTGCACCCGTGTCACTGTTCTGCACGCTCAGCTGCAGGCTGCTGCTTGCTGCACCATATGCACTGCTAGCAACTATTTCTAATGCCGGCACAGCTGTGGCCTGCACTGCCCCTACAGCTGTATCAGCCGCAGCAGACACGGCTGCATCAGCCGCAGCAGATACGGCTACTTCAGCTGCAGCAGCTACAGCTGCATCAACCAGCTGCTGCAAGTACTGCTGCTGACACTGCGCCACCAGGGCTGCTGCCGGCCTGCCTGCGCCTGCTCTGCCGCGCCTCATCTTTCCGCGAAGTGGCACTGCATTCTCTGACCCAACTGCTTGCTCAGCTGAACCGCGGGCAGCAGCAGCATCCTCTGCTGCTGCTGCTGCTGCTGCGACATCTGGCTCCAACACGTCAGTTATGGTACCAGGAGCCATAGCAACTACGCCATCTGCTGCTGCTGCAGCTGGCACTGCTGCTGCTGCAGCATCATCTCTGGAAAGTCGTTGCCATTCTGTATACGGCACCGACACAAGCGCCAACCCCCGCACCGCAATCGCCCGGTCCCTGTACAGTGTGGTCCCAGTTGGCCGCTTATCCGGTAGCCTGAAGTGACTCGGGCCATCTGCCTCTATCGCCAGCCTAACACCTGCCGTTGTTTCTGCGTAACAGTCGATGCTAAACAAGCCATCGTCTGTCAGATGCTCCATCACAGGAACACTGCTGAGGCCACGCAGCTGCTGTGCTGCGGCAAACACAGATTGCTGCAGCTGTGAGGCAGTAGCTGCTCTGTTGATTGCGAGCTGCTGCAGCCATGCTTCGTGACAGGCGCGCAGCTGCTGCTCTGACAAGCAACCTAACAATCCACCTGTGTGTGTACCTGCAGCAGCAGTTGCTGCTGTAGCTGGTGTGCTTGAGGTGTTGTCACCGGCGATGCTGCTGCTGCTGCCGCCTGCTGCTTGTTCACTTGCAGCTACGTCCGTAGTCGCGCTTCTGCGTCTCCAGGAGTCCTGCTGCTGCTGCTGTTCTTGCTGCTGCTGCTGCTGAGGCTCCACGTCCAGCAGCCACAAGTGCAGCATATACACCTGACACAGGTCAATGCTGCTGGCTTGCTGCCATCGCTGTGCAAATGCAGCCGCCAGCTGCAGCAGCAGCTGCACGTGCTGCCGCAGATCTAGCACTGCACCGCACCAGCATAACATTGCCAGCGCCTGCGAGGCGTACACATGATCCAGCGCTGTCAGCTGCTGCTGCTGCTGCTGCCTTCCTGCAGCGCCATCTGCGTCATTCAAAGCATATAGAGTTACGCTGCTGCTGCTGGTGGTGGTGGTTTCGGCACTCCTGCTGGTGATTCTGCCTCTGCCCCTTCCCCTGCCTCTCTGCCCTGGAGGCTGCCTCCCCACCTGCTGCTGATGCTGCTGCTGCTGCCGCAGCTCTCCCTGCTGCTGCTGCTGCTGCCGCAGCTGCTGGTTGCCCTGTATCAGCTGCAGCCCCCGCTGCAGCAGCGCCCCCACCACCTCCCTACCCTCTACCACCCCCAGCTGCGCCAATGCATACGCCACCGTCGACGTCGCCTGCAAGTTCAAGCTCGGCACACGCTGCAGCAGCAGCGCAAGTCCATCCAACCCTAACAGCTGCTGCGGCACCACACATGGAACCAGCTGAGCCACACTCCATAGGCAGCTTGACAGCTGGACTTCTGGCAAGCTCATCACTGCTGCTGGATTTGGTGCTAGCGCATTGAGTAGCGCTTCTAGCTGCTGCTGCGGTAGCCGCATCATATGGTGCTGGTTTGCAGGTGCTAGCTGCAGCATGGTTGCTGCACCCCAAAGTGCAGCTACAATCTCCTGGTTTGCTACAGCTGGTAAGTGGTTTGCTATGTGTGATATCATGAGCTTGAGCTGTTGGGGTGTGGCCAGCAGGTTCAAACGTGCTGCTGCCCACAGTGCATTGGACACTTCTTGGCTGCTGGACGAGTGCAGTTGACTGCCAAAGCAGTCCCAGATGGGCCTGATAATGTCTAACGGCACCAGCTGCTGCTGCTGCTGCTGCTGGTTTGCTGGGTGTTGCTGCTGCTGCTGCAGTGTAGCAAGTGCCCATAGGGTGTTAGCCGCCTCCTGATGCGTGTCCCCTTGTGCCCCACCCAACAGCCCACTGAACACTTGCAGCAGCGGCAGCAGCAGCTGCTGCTGATCCACAACCAAGCCTAGCTTTGCTGCTGCCCACAAGCTGTTCGATATGGATTGCGGCTTTGCATAACTGGTGTGCTGTGGCGCTGTTGTCGAATGCAGCAGCGCTGCAAGGAAGTCATTCAGCTGCCGCTGATCCAGCAGCACTAGCTGCTGCTGCTGCAGCCTGTCATCCAAGTGCCGGCTGTGAATGCTTGCTACAGACCATAGCACGTTACTGACGTCCTGAGCAGTAGCAGCTCCACTCTGCAGCCCGCCATGCACGCATTGCACAACATCAATCACCAGCTGCTGCGGAATCTGCACTTCCAGCTTGGCAGCAGCCCACAGCGCATTGGAAAGGCTGCGGCTGTTGCTGCTGCTGCTGCCGTTGCGGCCTCGCTGTCTGCTGCTGCTGCTGCTGCTGCGCAGCGCAAGCTGTAGCAGCTGCAGCACTGCTGCCTCTAGCATCTCCCAACACGGCTGCTGCTGCTGTCCTTGCTGCTGCTGATGCTGCTGCTGCTGATGCTGCTGCTGCCACTCTTGGGTGTTAGCACGCTGCAGCATAGCTGGTGGCAGCTGCTGGTTTGCCAGTGCCCACAGTGCATTCGACGCATCTGTTGCCGATGCCACCTCTCCCTGCCTCAGCAGCTGCTGCAGCAGCTGCTGCAGGGCAGTTGCTGACAGTTTGTACTTGAGCTTAGACAGTGCCCACATTGTGTTGGCAGTGGATTGAGGGGCAGCTGATGATAGCTGGCCTTGCATTGCTGCCAGCAT
Source organism: Tetradesmus lagerheimii (assembly GCA_902809745.2). Classification (NCBI taxonomy): domain Eukaryota; kingdom Viridiplantae; phylum Chlorophyta; class Chlorophyceae; order Sphaeropleales; family Scenedesmaceae; genus Tetradesmus; species Tetradesmus lagerheimii. The sequence goes on along the minus strand of CADDIJ020002277.1, from coordinate 86,376 downwards.
GGTGCGGATGTAGATGCTGTGGGGCTGTAAGTTGAGCTTGGCTAGGGCCCACAGGCAGTTTGAGATGTCCTGCAAGATGTACACAGACGCCACATTCAAAACAGCTGTAAGCGGCAGCAAGTTTGCGTTGAGTGCCTTGTGAGACACGAGCAGTGCCGGACAAAAATTGCAACTTGCTGCCAGCATGGTGCGAATGCACATGCTGTAATGTACATGCTGTAATGCTTGGCCAGGGCCTACAGGCAGTTTGAGATGTCCTGCAAGATGCAAGGGTCAAACATGTCACACCAACAGCAGCAGTATGTGTGACTGCACTTGAGCAGGCAAGCAGACAGTGTATGGTTGCCCCAATACATCTGCAAACATCTCCATGACCACAGCAACAAGCAAGCAACCCACCCATAAGTACACGTAACTGTGAATCACACAATGTGAAACGAGAGATGTGGTGACAGCTTGTAACGCATGCCGCACCTGAGGGTTTGCTTCCCCCGCCTGCACCAGCTGCACAAACGCAGGCAGCAGCTGCTGCAGCACCTGCTGCTCATGCTGCGATGCCACTTCCTGCGGCGCTGCTGCAAACGCATACATAACGTTGGACACGTGCCGCGCCGGCGCCGCATCCAGCTGCTGTAGAAACAACCCTAGGCACGCATTGTACAGCTGAGGCTCGCTGTAGCCGAGCTTTGCTGCTGCCCATAGTGTGAGGGACAGCTCGTGGAGCTTTAGGGTTTGTAGCTGGGGGTTTAGGTGGTGCCAGATCGCTGGCAGCAGCTGCTGCTTTGCTGATCTGGGAGGGGGTGGCATGATCTTAGCCAACCGCAGCAGCATGGCTACAAGCACTGCGGGGCAAAAGGTGGGTGGGGGAGGGATTGTTTGGTACACAGCACAGAGCTTCACACAATCAGCAAGCCACAGTTCGTGCTATGCTGAGTTGGGAAAGTGGCAGCACCAGTGTAAAGAAGTGGGCACAATGGCAAAGGCACAGGGCTACGAAAGCAGAGCGTACTCTGCATGTGATAACTGTTGCTTGGAGTTGCTGCTGCTGCTGCTGCTGTCTCTCTGAATCTCCTACTGCACGAGAGGCATTGGCACAAAACCGTTTACTGTGTACCCTTGGCTGCTGCTGCTGCTGCTTACCTGGCCCATCCATGTGGTGTGCATGGTTCTCCAGTAGGTGCTGCAGCTGGCTCAGGCTCTGCTGCTTCACACTGCCAAACATTGCCTTGACTGCAGGTGATAAAGGCGTCTTCTGCTTCTGCTGCTGCTTCTGCTGCTGCTGCTGCTGCTGCTGCTGATCCCATTGCTGCTGCTGTTGCTGCTGCTGCTGTTGCCATTGCCCTTGCGGCTCCTGCTGTGGCCACTGCGGCTGCTGCCTGCTGCGTCTGGTGTGCCACTGTTGGCTACCATTTGCTGATTCTGTGGTGCCTAATAGTCCTGCTTGGCTGCTGCTTCTGTTCCAACCAGCCCTAGTCAGCAGTGACAGTGAGCTACGCCTTGGCTGGGCCTGTGGAAGGGGATGAGCCTGGGATTGTAATAAATACATATGTTTGTTACGATTATAACATGAGCTGTTTTTAACGGAGTATACTGACGACGAACAAGCTAGAACGCTGTCTTTGTGTTGTGCTGCTGGGCAACCCTGAACTCGTGCCTGCTCACCCTACGACACAAGCTTGTAGCAATTTACTTGAAAATCAAACGGTCGTATCAGAAATCACCTCAAAGCTGTCAGCTATGGTGTGTCATTGTCATGTTCTGTTGCTGCTTTGAATTGTCACTCTGCTGATGACACCTGGCCTTGAATTGCATCGCTGCGTATTCACCGCCAGCGTTGCGTAGAGCCGGAGAGCGTACGTGTACACGCCTTGCCCTGGTGGCAGCTGTATTCATGGCACACTCACTGTGCAGTTGATCTGTACTGTCTGCAGCCTAAATGTCCTTCCCGGCTGTCACATCCAGGACAGTTCTCTACCATAGGTGTGGCTTTCAATACCCCATTGGCAACACGCCTGCAAAGGCAGTACTGCCTGCAGGAGACTGTCTTCCAGCAAACTGCAAGGTTGGCACGGATAGCAGCACGGTTAGCAGCAGCTAGCACAGCAGCTCGGCATGGGATGCGATTAGCCTGGCGCCCTGGGTGCTTGCATTGCGCATCATGTTTCATCAGACCATCTTATCTGTATGGTGTATCAATTGAGCATGTAGCAAGTGATGCAGCGCGTTAGTCTGGACAGCAAGATTGGTGGGTTGGACAAAAGACAGGCAAACTTGACAGTGCTGCACATTTTTGTCCCACCACTGCAGGTCCTGCTGTTGGGTTGTGGCGATGTACGCAATGCACTGACAACTGCAGCTGCTTTACGCAGCGCTGCATCCAGCAGCAGCAGCAGCAGCAGCTGTGAAGTGCACCTCAACGACATTTCAGATGCCATACTGGCAAGAGATGCACTGCTGCTGGCCGCTGCCACAACCATGGACCCTGGCAGTGCAGAAGATGTTGAGTTTCTGTGGGCGCTGTGGTTTTGTGCGCAGCTCTCAGCTGAGCACAGGCAGCGGCTGGACCTTCTGCTGCAGCAGGTGCGGGTTGTGTTTTCATTGTTTAGCGAGAGCAATGTGTAACATGCGGCCATGTACACATGTGTGCACGATTTGTGTGTACTGTTATTGCACATTATGTAAGCGGCCTTGCTCAGGCACCTGCGTTTTTGTGTTTGTGTTTAGCCAGAAGGGTGCTGGGTGACTGAGACACGCACACATGCACTGACACATGCATGTGTGGATGCCAAACGCCAGGAATATGCTTGCAAAGACAGCATGCTTTGGGACTTGCACGGGTACCCTTCTGTCATTTCAAGTTGTGGCTGGGCTCCGCAAGCAGACAGCAGAGGGGCAGACCCGCTGACGTCACTGCCTCGTCATGATGATCATATTACCCATTCAAGCCATAGCATCAACGCCATCGGCCCCCACCACCGCCTGTTGTCCTGCAGGCACTTGATGATCAACTGCCGGGGTGTATCTGCATTGCAGACAGCGCTAGCAGCAGTAGTGGTGGCAGCAGCAGCAGCAGTGGTGGGCTGCAGGCGAGGCTGCGTGGCGTGTGGCGCAGCTGGCTGCACTGCAACAAGACACCGCACGCACTTGCAGCAGAGCGGTGAGGCATGCATATTGAGTGCATATTGAGTGCTGTATGACTGCATGTCACCGCATTGGCAGGGGTTGAATGTGTGACGTAGCTTGAATTTAACACACAAGCAGTTACAGACTGCAACTATACGACATTCATCACTTCTTTCACTGCGTCGGCAACATTGTCACATCCAATTCTTGCCGTGTGTTGCTGCTGCTGCTGCCGCTGCTGCAGTGAGGCATTCATGCATGCTGGCATCAACCGGCGGCTGACAGCGTTAGGCGGCAAGAAGAAGAAGCAGCGCAGCTTCGCTGAGTCAGCGGGGCTCGCCAGCATGGACAGCCAGCTGGATGGCCTGCTGGTGGACAGTGCACTGCTGCCAGCAGCAACACAGAAGATGCTGGCAAAGGAGCTTGAGGTGCGGATCAAGCAGCCGTAATAAACTGTGGAATGCGTGGAACTGCTGTTATTGTGGTACATATGGTACGCAGCACAGTAGCATATGTGTGGTTTGCTGCACTGTGCAGCAGTTTCTTTGCTGAGCGGCGTGGCCTGCTGGTGGACAGTGCACTGCTGCCTGCGGCAACGCAGAAGATGCTGGCTAAAGAGCTTCAGGTGCAAACCAAGCAGCTGTTGTGATTACACTTATGGTACGCAGCACAGTAGCAGGTGTGTGGTGTGCTGCACTGTGCAGCGCAGCTTTGTTGCTGAGCTGGACGGTCTGTTGGTGGATAACACACTGCTGCCAGCAGCAACGCAGAAGATGCTGGCAAAGGAGCTTGAGGTGCGGATCTGGGAGCCGTCATGCACTGTGATTTGGGTATTTGAGTAGAAAGATGCTGTTATAGTGATACGTGTGGTGAGCAGCACAGGAGCATGTGTGTGGTTTGCGTGCACTGTGCAGCGCAGCTTTGTCGCTGAGCTGGATGGTCTGCTGCTGGACAGCGCACTGCTGCCTGCAGCAACGCAGCACATGCTGGCAAAAGAGCTTGAGGTCGCACCCAGGGACGCCCTCATGAAAACACCTATCCCTGCTCTGTTCGTATTGCTGCCTGCAGACGTACTTCCTGCACGGCAGCATCCTTGCTGATGGCAGCAGCTGCAAAGGACCAGCCATCAACCCCACGCTGCTTGACACACAGGGCAACTGGCGGGTGAGCACTTCAGCAGCAACGCCAGCAGCTGCTATTGGTGTGTGGTGCTGTGGTGCTTTCCTATCCTGCTTGCATACTTCGCACCCTGCCGTGTTTGTTGCATAGCACTGTCGTAGTAGGGCCATTGCAGATGCAAGCAGCATTAGCAGCTGCTGGTGCTCTGGTTGTTGTGATTGGCCCGCATGCTTGCAGCAGCTGCCAGGGGCCAGCCGTCAACCCCACGCTGCTTGATGCACAGGGCAGGTGGCGGGTGAGCACTGCAGCAGCAACAGCAGCAGCAGCAGCTGCGGTTGCTGTGTGGTGCTTTTCTGTCCTGCTGGCATAGTTTGCAGCCTGCTTTGTATGTTGCGTAGTGCTGTCAGGGAGAAGGCGTTACAGAAGATGCAAACAGCATCAGCAGCTGCGGGTGCTCTGGTTGTTGAAATTTACCGGCATGCTTGCAGCAGCTGCCAGGGGCCAGCCATCAACCCCACACTGCTTGATGCAACTGGCGGGTGAGCACTGTGGCAGCGTCAGCACCAGTAGCTGGGATTTGTGTGCAGTTCAGATTTGTCGCTGAGACTGGTGTGCGGTATTTTACTGTCCTGCTTGCATAGACTCACTGTACAATGAATGGCAGATGAAGGGCTGAACTGCGTACACAGGAACAAACAGCAGAGCATGCTGTGAGACTACGCTGTTGATGTATCTTACAGCGCGCAACTTTCAACTGCCGCTCAACAGGTGCACGACGCAACACGGCCCTGGGATTGCTTTCCTCAGCTCACACACAAGCAGCTGTTTGGCAGCAGCCAAAAGAGCAGCCGCACCAGTCAGTTGCAGCCAGGGCTGCTGACACGTGCAGCACAGGCTTGCCTCAAGGCTATGGTTGCAGCATACCAGCAAACAGCAGCAGCAGCAGCAGGATCGCGAGTGACAGCTAGCGGAAGCAGCAGGAGCAGCAGCAGCAAGGCAGGAGTGTCCTTTGTGCTGCATGGTGGAGATGCGTCGGAGCTGTGTGGCCCTGGCAGCAGCTTGGGTGATGGTGCGCGCTTCCACGCGGTTGACGTGTCCAATGTTGGCGACCATGCAGGTGGGTGACTAGCTCAACTGATCGTGCGCAACAATCAAGCCATCAGGGAACACGCTGCCTGTGCACACTGCTGTAACCATGTGTCATGAGTTCGGCTTTGAGGGAGCAACAGCCGCAAAATCTGGGTTTTTTGGCTGTGTGGCGGAGATGCGTTGGAGTTGTGTAGCTCTGGCAGCAACTTGGGTGATCGTGTGCGCTTCCACGTTGGCGACCATGCAGGTGGGTGACGTTTCAAGACCGTGTGCGGCTGGCAGCAGCCCCCTGCACCCAGCCTCCCTAGCATCCACCCCAGCTTACCTCTGCACTGTCAATCAAGCGTCCTACGCTGCAGTGCACATCTACACCCTCTGCCCCTCCCCCCCCCCCGGCTTGCTCAACGTGCTGCTGGCAGCAGGGCCCTGCCTCGTGCCCAACGCCACCAGCCACCTCACTGCACATGAGCAGCACCATGCTTCCTTTGTGTGTGTTTTTGACTGTTCTGCTGACAGGCAGCACTGTTGCACCGCATTCAGACATCCGTTGGCTGGTTTTGTACCCAATCGTCTGCAGGCTTGCTGAGTGTGCTGCTGGGCAGGGCCACGCCTCGCACCGCGCCCAGCAGCTGCACAATCTCTTGCCATTTCATAGTGTATTACATGCAGACAATGACATTGCACATGCTGCTGTTGTGTGTGCTCTGCAGGTTTGCTCAACGTGCTGCTGGCAGCAGGGCCACGCCTCGCACCCAACCCCAGCAGCCGCCTTTTTGAAGCTGCAGCAACACTATGGTTTGTTTATGTGTATTCGATTGTTCTGTTGGCAGGAAGCGCCTTTTGTACACCTTATCAACGCGTTCACATGTCTCCTTGTCGGTTTCACGTTCCATGCTGTGCAGGCTTGCTCAATGTGCTGCTGGCAGCAGGGCCACGCCTCGCACCGCACCCCAGCAGCCGACTCTGTGCAGACGCAATGACATGGAACAGCAGCGGAGCAAACAGCATGGCCGCCTACCTAACAACGGTCCTCGGAGGACCCCCTACGCTGCTGCCAACCCTACTAGGGTTGAGGCTCGTCACAGAGGTGCGGTTTGGGAAGCTAGAACCCTACAGCCTGAATGACAGGGTGGCGACGAGATCGAGCAACACGCGGCAGCTTGAGTTTGCGCTAGCTGAGGCGAGTGCAACTGCCGCTCTGGCTGCTGGTGCTGCTGCTGCTGGCAGCAGCAAAGGGAATCAGAGCAAGGCAGCAGCTAGCAGCAGCAGCAGCAGCAGCTCTGCAGCAGCTCCAGCAGGGGTGACGTTATGCAGTGAAAATGAATGCCTCACGCAGCCCACCCTGCTGCTTCCGCTGCAGCCAAAAGGCGCGTGTGTGTTGTCAGATGCCCTTCGCAGCTTGCAAGAACTCTGCTGTGCTAGTGTGGCTGGCAAATATGAGGGAGATAGGAGTGGTCTGCTGATGCACACACCTGCCACGTTAGCTCGGCTTGTGATGGGGCTTGCAAGCAGGGTGAAGCTGCAGCTAGGTGACAAAGCAACAGCAGCAGCAGCAGCAGCCAATGCGGTGTCCGGCAGCAGTAGCAGCAGTGAATCGTCACTGCTGCGGCAGCTGCCAGAGCAGTGGCAGCTGCAGCATCCTTTCCAAGTTGCGTGGCGTGCAGCATGGCAGGGGCTGCTGCATGCGTCACCAGCAGCAGCAACAAATATCAGCAGCAGCGGGGCAGGTCATAGGGCGGCACAGCAGCAGCAGCAGGAGGCGGCTAAACAGCCGTTAGTGTACTCAAGTAGTATGCGGCCAAGTGGCTTCGATGAAACTCCTACTCCTGTGCTGCGTATAATCTTAATGACCACAGAAGTTTTAGCGCGTCTGCAGCAGGGTGATCGCAAGCTGCAAATGGTGCAGCAGGCGATGTCGATCCCTGCGGCGGCTGCAGCAATGACGGCCATACGGGTGTTCTCCAAAGTGGATGATGCTCTGAAAGGAGTGAAGAGTGTCAGTAGGGAGTTCTGGTCTGGGATTGCTGTGGTAGACAGCGTGGCAGTTACTGTTGATGCGCAGGAGCCAGATAGGCGTCCAATGCAGGTGAGAGCTGCTGCATTTGCGGCGCAGTGTGCATTTTAAATGTGGTCAGACCACCTTTTGGTCTCCAATTTGCTCAACAGAAGTCCAGAAATGTTGCTTTCACCCGTCACCACACATCTGCTGCTTTATGCTGTGCACCGTGTGTGTTTGCGCCCAGTCTGCACCAGTGTTTAGCAACATCTTGTTTGCCTTGTTGTGTGCAACGCCTGCTGTACAGGTGTCATTCCTGCTGCCAGCTGACCATGGCTTCGACCCAGACAAGACCACAGTGGCCGTGCTGCAGCACACGGGTGTTGTGCTCAGCACACCCATGTTCCTCCGTGAGTTTACAGCAACACCGCTGACAAGCCACGGCCCCTTCCTTGCTGCAAGCCTGTTCAGCAGAAGCGGCAGCAGCAGTAGCATCCTTGGAGCTGCCAGCTGCACTGGCAGTGGCAGCAGCAGCAGCAGCGCTCCAGCACTGCCTGGGCTGCGGCTAGTTCGTCTGACAGAAGACGCAGCCGCATACACAGCGACCATGAGCATTGGCGGCTCTGAGCCGTGCGCAGGCCTCTCTGTGAATGCCACAATGCTAAACCCAGCTGCAGGATCTGTGACTCACGAAATAGGTTTCAGTGTGGCTAAACCGCAAGGACTGGGAGGGTTCAAGCTGCGGCTTCTACACCCTGTGGACAGCTCAGCAGCAAGTGAGTCGAGACGGTTGATTGCGTTCATGGTGCAAGCATTATGCAACCACCTTCGCACCAGATAATTATGCCACCAAATGCTGCAAGTGTTCATAAACCACTGTTTGGTGCTGCAGCTGTTTGAGCGTGGCTGAGACGTTATCCTGTCATGCACTCTTGTGACTGCATATTGCAGCATGCAGGCTGTCCCAGAGCAGCCGACGCGGCCGTCAACATCAGTGCTTTCGTCAATCAGGCTTGACATGAATGTCATCTTTGCTGTGTCTGGTGCCTTCAGACTAAGGTCGTTGAACACTACCTCCGGTGTCTTGTCACTGCACAACTAACTAGGCAATATCTCAACTGCTGTGTGTGGTGCGCCTGCCTCCTCCAGAGTACACGCTGTCCAAGGGCAACCGCACCATCAACACCTCTGTTGTCTTTTCATCGGGCAAGTGACTGAACTGGAATCGCTCTCAACCTCTCTGTGTTGCGTCTGCCTCCTGCAGAGTACACACTGTCCAAGGGTAGCTGCACCATCACCTCTGCTGTCTTTTTTTGGGCAGAATCTACATCTGCTGTGTGTGGTGTGGCTGCCGCCTGCAGAGTACACGCTGTCCAAGGGTAGCCGCACCATCAACACCTCTGTTGTCTTTTCATGGACAAGTGACTGAACTGGAATCGCTCTCAACCTCTCTGTGTTGCGTCTGCCTCCTGCAGAGTACACGCTGTCCAAGGGTAGCCGCACCATCACTGCTCGCCTGCCCAAGTCGGCAGACCCAGACTGGCCATGCGACCTGGCTGGCGACACAGGTGCGTGTGGCTTGCCAGCTGTCCTGTACATATGCTACTGATAGGCTTGCGCCTGCATTGGTGCGTTGGAGCCCTAGCAGCGTTGCCTCGAGTCGGCATTCGCAGATGGCTGCATTGCTGCCGTGTTTGTGATGCAGGGTGTGCTGCTTGCACTGCTCAATGTGTCTGGTGTGCCTGTCTGATGCTCTCTACATGGGCTGAGATGCTCATTCCGTTCGTGACTGCGTGTTTGTGTGCAGCTGTTGATGGGCTGATCATGCGGGTGAGTGTGAAGAAAAGTGGTTGCAGGTGCTTCTCTAGCTGTCGTTGATACTGCAACATGACTGGTTGGCTGCCTGCCTACTGCCCAGCATACAAAAGGCTTGTGTGCCCACATGTGTGCAGGTGGTGGTGGTGGTGGGCTCATCAGGCTGCTGGACGTAGAGCAGCAGCTGCAGGTGCTTCTCCAGCTGTCATGCAATGATATTGCATTGTGGTCCATTGGCTTCCTGCCTGTCTGCTGTTGGTGTCCCGACATGTCTACAGGTGGCGGCGGCCTGATTGCACGTAGAGCAGCTTAACCTGCACTCAGATTTCACATGCATTGTGATGCTCATGCCATTTGCGCCTGCCTGTGTGTCTGTTCCTTGTGGCCACACAATGCCTGCAGGTGCTGGTGGGCTGATCAGGCGGCTGGATGTGGAGCAGCAGCTGGAGGTGCTTCTGAAGCTGTCATGCGCTGAACCTGCATTCTTGCGCATCTGCCTTTCTGTTCTTGGTGTGTCTACATGTGTGCAGGTGGTGGCGGCCTGACTCAGGCCATCCGGCGGATGTGGAGCAGCAGCTGGAGGTGCTTCTCTAGCTCTCACGCATTGATGCTGCATTGTGGTCGGTTGACTGCCTGCCTGTCTGTTCCTTGTGGCCACACAATGACTGCAGGCGGTGGTGGGCTGATCAGGCAGCTTTCCTAGCTGTCATGTACTGATGCTGCGTTCTGGTTCGCTGCCTGCCTGCCTGTCTGTGTGTTCGTTGTTTGTCCTGACCTCTGCAGGTGGTGGTGGGCTGATCAGGCGGCTGGATGTGGAGCAGCAGCTGGAGGTGCTGCCCTCCTCGCACAGCCAGTGGCCCATGTGGATGAGTGAGATGTTTGACCACGCAGAGATGGTGGAGCAGGTGAGAGTGATCACAGGTGTGACCCAAGTGTGACACAAGTGTGACGTTTGCACACAAGGGTGCTTTGGTCTGCACCTCACAAGAGCACATGTTTGACCAGGCAGAGATGGTGGATTAGGTGTGCGGAATGGTATCACATCGCTTGTGACGTGTTTGGACAACTGTGAAGTACAGAGCCTTTTGTGGTGAGCGAGATGTTTGACCACGCAGAGATAGTGGAGCAGGTGAGAGTGATAAGAAGCGTGACCCAAGTGTGACATTCGCACACTACGCTATTCTCTCAACAGCGCCCACTGCATGTTTGGTCTATCATCACATCTGTCACAACAGTTGATACATGTAACATGATACTTTTGCAGATGCGCGCTGGCAACCTTGAGCTGGGAGACCCGTTCAGGGACCTGCGTGAGAGCATCAAGATCATCTTCGTGCGTGCTTTCAAAGAAGACATACTCATGCACCAGGTGAGGCTATAGGCTTGCACAAGCATGAAGTAGCTTGATCTGCAAGGCGCCCGGCATATCAATAGTACAGCGTGTAGTTTGTAGTACTAGTATTAAAGAGCAGTGTTTCCCACTTGCGCAGCCAAGAGGGAGACAGTTATTCTTACAAGAGAGCAAATACATAATGCTAGCAGCAGGAAGCCAAGCAGACGAATGCATGCCATAAGTGAGCAGTCAGTTGAATACGATAACAGCAGATGGTACCAGCTGCTGTGTGTCAATCTTCATGCACGCGGTGGAGCAGAGCGACACGTGCCAGGTGAGCAGCAGCAATCTGCCACCAATCTCCTCACCATCTGCTGATCAGCTCATGACCTGCTCACTCTGCTGGCGCTTACCATACTGTGGTATTCTGGATCTTCTGCCAAAACTGTGACGCTAGATCATCAACAAGAACGCGCCACAGGACTCTGACCACTCCCACGCCATGTACATCCGCGTGCACACGCCGCTGCGTCGCCTGGGCTCCACCAACCGCCCGCTTGCTGTGCTGAGTGTGGTTGACAACGATCTTGGGCTGGAGCTGCTGCAGCAGCGCAAGATAAACATGCATACAGAGCTAGAGCGATTCAAGGCGATCATTATATCGCAGGTGTGTGTTTGTGGCAATGGCAGCTGGATGCTCATGGTGTGCAATATGCCATGCATGCGGGTGTGCGTGTTGATATGTGCGGCGGACAACAAGTTGTGGTGAGCGTTCCAATTGCTGCAGCAATCCAAAGGGCAGTGTCACCGGCTTTCCAAAACGTTAACCCAGTAGCGCCACGAGCAGGATGGTGGCACTTGCCTCGAAGCTTGCTTCACCTCACACATGTTCTCACAGCATAGATATGTATTGGCATACGCCTCTATGAACCAGCTGGTTGAATGTGTGCATCCGCGGCTGCTGCATGCAGGGCACCTCCTCCACCACCTTCTGCTCAACGCGCGAGCTGCAGCTGCTGCGGGCGCTGCTCAAACGCAACTCCCGACGCATGCAGCCAACAGCATGGCAGCACAAGCACCTGCCCCTCGGCCCCGACAGCCATTGGCTGGCAACATTCATCTGCCCGGTGTACCCAGAGGTGTTGGGTGATAGTGCTACGTTCATGGACGCCATTTCAAACGATCTAATGAAGATGGCGCGGGCAGCAATGGGAGCGTCTGGCAGCAGCAGCAGCAGCAGCAGCAGCAGGGCAGGAGGCCGGTCTAGTGCTGCAGCAGCAGCAGCAGGTGGGTGTGGTACGTCTGGTGCGCAGCCGCCAATAACTGCGCGTGCGCGAGCAGCTGTACAAGCAGGAGTTGCAGCAGCAGCAGCAGCAGGCCCTCAGGCTAGTGTTGAAAGCAGCTGCAGAGTGTGTGGCGCTGTGCCAGGGGGCAGGGGCGCTGGTGGTGCTGTGGTGCAGAAGTTGATGCGTTGTAGCCGCTGCAAGAGTGACAAAGATAGGTACTGCTGCGTGCAGTGCCAGCGTGCAGACTGGCAGCGGCACAAGCGCGCGACCTGCAGCAGCACACAGGAGGCTCCTGAGTCTCAGGCACCACACCAGCATGCTCATGCACTGTGTGTAGTTGGGCATGAACGGGGGTAGCGCCACGTCTGCAGCTGTTGAAGTAAGCAGCAGTAGCCTCAACTGCCCCACCGCTGTCGATATGGCATGTGCCTGTGGCTGCCGATGCCACGTTGCAAGTACACGCGTAGAGCTGTAAATGGCCAGGCTGAAAAGCATTACTCGAGCCTGTTGACTGTCAAGCCTGAGTTAGGCCTCAGCAGCATGTTGGTGCACCATTTGAGAGTTACACTTTCTAGATCTAGACCTTAGAGCTGGCCTCCCGGATACAACAACAATACAATACAATCAATGACATACAACACATGTTCGGAGCTGCAGCTGACTGTCCTTCAAGGAAGCAAAATTTTTTTGCCAACTTGAAGTTGGCGGCCAAGTGTCTTTGGCAGCGGCACAAATAGCCTGTACGACGCATGGCCTGGGATCACGTAAGCATGCATGTAGTATGCAGCAGCAACAGCTGCGAGACTACGGATGATGCCCTATCCTAAACACCTAACCCCTGTACAAATGGACTTCATGGCAGCCATACCCCAGCACCTCGACCGCTGAAGCCGCGCTGGCCGCCAGCAGCTGGTGCTGCTTGACAACCCTTGCCCTGCAGCGCACCGCACGTGTCAACTCCGCCTACCAGCAATCCCAAGCCGCTTGGGTGGGCCACCAGACCATAAAGCCGCGGTGTATCATACTATGTGACATACTCGTGGCCCATGATCAGGCCGGTCCTGACGAGCACAACGAAGTGCACGACATAGCAGGTGGTACACAGCTGACCGCCGTGCACTGCACGAGCATCCACAGGATCATCCTAGTAGGTAGTACCCAATCCCCACGTGGTCACCACGGTCCTAGGTGGCACCTAGGACCGGATTCTGCCTGCAGGTGCTGCCATCACAACACAAAGTGAGGACCACCATCAACCAGATGATGAGGATGAAGAGCTTGTCCCTGCGTCAGAGGAGGAGGAGGAGGAGCTTGTTCCTGCGTCAGATGACGAGGAGCAGCTGCCCAGGGGCACACAGCCAGCAGCGCCTGCTGCCGGGGGTGCAGGCCAGCAGCACGGTCGCAGGCACAGCCAGCGCGGCAGCAGGGCATCCAAGCAGCGCCGCCACCGCCCCAGCAGGGCACCTGTGCAGCCGGGTGACAGTGGATTGCTCTGTGGCGTGCTTAATGTAAATAACATGCCAAAGTCTGGGTTGAAGTTGGTTGAAATTCACCACCTGCTTAAGGAACCCCGCTGTGACATCATGGGCTTCGTTGAGACCAAGGAGGCGCAGGGAAAGCAGCTGCCTGCAGATCACATCCCTGGATACACATACATTAGTAAGCCCAGGGTTGTGCGGGCAGGGGAGCGTGCTTCTGGGGGTGTTGCAGTTGCTGTGCATGCCTCTGTTGCAAACGCGGTGAAAGGGTATGACTTTACTGACCAGCAATACGACGAAGCGCTGTGGCTTGTGATGCCAGGGCAAGGGGGTGCACGCAAGCTCTTCATTGGGGTGGTTTACATGCCTGATATGGGCAAGTCTGCATCAGTGAAGAGTGCTGCTTACTCAGCGCTGCAGGAGGACCTGGAGTACCTGTCTAGCAGGGGATCTGTGTTGGTGATGGGTGACTTTAATGCCCGGGTTGGACGGGCATCTGGCCCAGCAGAGCGTATTGGTATGCATGGTGAGAGCACCGTCAATGACAACGGCCGCCTGCTCCTCTCATTGCTCAACACTGTCAACCTCTACTCACTTAATGCCCGCACAGCCCCACCTCCCCTCACCAGCACATCACTTGTGACAGGTCGCACGGCGGCACCAGGCGAGGCTCTTTGATTGACTACATCCTTGCCTCTGCTGACATTGCCATGCCCTGCCAAGCTGCTGCCAGGCCAGCAGCCACAGTTGGGCCGCATACTGTGGGTGCTACTGACCACCTGCCTGTGTCTGCCCGCATTGTCAGGCCTGTGGTACGCCGCCCTGCAAAACAGGTTATGCTGCGCCTCAACGCACAGCCCAAGGATTTAAGGCTGCAGAATGGGGAGCAGTCAGCGGAACTTGAGGCATATCAGGATGCTCTGTCGCAGCTTGGTGCAGCCTACACAGCCACGGTCACCACTTTGCAGCAGCAGGCTTCTGCAGGCTCAACTACAGCAACTAGTGCGGTGCAGCAAGCGCACGAGCAGATGCTAGCAGCACTTCGTCATGCTGTCAACGCCAGTTTTGGCTACAAGAGGGTTTGGGTTGGCAAGTCCTTCCCATGGTGGACTCAGGAGCTCACAGATGCTGTGGAGGACAGGAAGCAGGCTTACCTGCGCTACAAGAACTCAGGGCTTGTAGCAGATTGGGCTACTTACAAACAGCAGCAGAAGGCTACTACACAGCTGGTCAAAGCAGCAGAGAAGCAGTACAAAGAGCAGTGCCAGCATGCCATTACTTCTGCATACACAAATCGCATGAATGATGACAGCCTGCTTGGAGAGAAAGACATGTGGCAGCTTGTGCGTCGTCTGTGCCTAAGCATGTCAGCGAGGCAGTTTACAGCGTCATGCAGCATCCATCTGGGCATGTGGCATCTACCCCAGCTGAGAAAGCTGATGCTTTCAAGTGTCATTATGAGCGCGTTGGCAGCCATGCAGCATTTGCTTCCTCCAACCCCCAGTTTGACGCTGCACACATGTCTTGTGTTGCAGCCAATGTGCAACAGTATTTGCAAGACTCTGCTAACTCCCCTGCCACCCCGCTGGACCTGCCCATCACTGCCGCCGAAGTTTCCGACTGCCTGCAGAGGCTGCGCACTGGCAAGGCCGGCAACCCGGCTGAGGAGGGCATTGTCAATGAGCTACTCAAGTATGGAGGCAGCACGGCCGCAGATATGTTACTGCAGTACTGCAATCTGATGTGGCAGCTTGAGCAGGTGCACCAGGTGCCAGGTACGGTTGTGAACATGCCCAAGAAGGGTGACCTGACAGACCCCACCAACTACCGTGGTATCACCCTGCTTAGCGTGCTTTACAAATTTTACACCAGCGTTCTCAACCAGCGCCTCATCAAGTTTGCAGAAGGCAAGTCAGTGGCGGAGGGCACGACACAGCAACGGCAGCAGCAGCAACAGCAGGCGCAACAGCAGCAGCAGCAACAGCAGCAGCAGCAGCAGCAGCAGCAGGCACGTCAGCAGCAACAGCAGCAGCAGCAGCAGGCACGTCAGCAGCAACAGCAGCAGCAGCAGCAGCAGCGTGTAACTGCTGCTACAGCAGCAGGAACGCCGTTGCTGCACGAGAGCCAGAACGGCTTTCGTCCCAAGCGCAGCTGTGCTGACCACCAGAGTGTGCTCAGTGAGGTGTTGGGTGGGAGGAAAGCTGAGGGGAAGGATTCTTATGTGCTGTTTGTTGACACCTATAAGGCTTTCCCAACAGTGTGGCTTGATGGGCTCTTTCAAAAGCTGTGGGACAAGGGTGTGCGTGGAAAGATGTTCCGTGTACTCTACAACTTGTATCAGGGTGCACGCCGTGTGGTGTCTCACGAAGGTCATGTCACTGAGAGCTTCACATGTGACCTTGGTTTGCATGAGGGCGATGTTATTTCCCCACACTGTACCTGTACTTCATTGATGATCTGCTGCATGAGGTGCATGCAAAGCACCCTGGAATCACCCTTATGGGCCCTTGTGACGAACCTGCTGGTCAGGTTGTGGCAGCCATGCAGGCTGATGACTTTGTTGCTGTGTGCGGATCTCTGGCTGAGGTTCAGGCTGTGGCTGCAACAGTTTATGAATACAGTTGTAAGTGGCGGTTCAAGCTGAATAGCTTGAAGTCTGCTGTCATGCATGTCTCACCAGCTAGACAGCCCAGCCAGTTGGCTGATTCTGGCATCGTTTGGAACGGTGTGCCTGTGCCTGTTGTATCAGAGTACTGCTACCTTGGCCTGTGGTTCAACAATGCCTGCAACTGGAATACGCACTTTGAGAAGATGTTGGCAAAAGTGCATCGTGTGAAGGGTGGGCTCATGCCAGTCTGGAAGAGCCGGCTCATCAGCGTGGAAGTAAAGCGTATCATTCTGCTTACATGCGTTCGCCCGATTGTTGAATATGGCAGCGAGGTCTGGTTTCCGTCAACTGCAAGGCAACTGCAACAGATTGACAAAGTGCAGACTGACATCATCAAGTGCTCAATGCGTTGTGGCAAGGAGCGCCCTTGCACTTCACTTGTTCTGGCTGAATGGGGTGTGAAGCCATTGCACATGTGGCTTCATCAGAGGGCGATGGAGTATTACTTTAGGGTTCAGCGTATGCAGAACTGTCGGTTGCCACATCAGGTGTTTTCAGCTGAGTGGAAGCGCCCTAGTGGTGCTGTTGCGGTGACACCTTGGCATAAGTATGTGCAGAGTTTGCTTTGCAAGTATGGTGTGGATGTTGAGGCGGCGGCTGATCGAGCTAATGCGTGCAAGAATCACATCAACCGTCAGGTCAGGAAGCTGCATGCAGACACAATTGTTTGTGAATCACTGCAGCACTCTACTTTGAGCCGTTACATCACGCATGTGCACCCTACACATGCTGATGCCATGCGTTTTAAAAGGGCTAGGCCCTTTTTGTGTTCTGGTGCGCCAACGCGTGGTATTGAGTTGCTGATGCGTGTTCGAATGGGCTGTCTTTGTGTGCATGAGCGTACCAGTCGTTATGGTGGCAGCAGAGCTGATTCTAACACAGCATGTCCTGCTTGTGGTCAGGGTGTTGAGTCTTTGTCACATCTGATGTTTGATTGTCCCGCTACTTCTGCTCAGAGGGATACTATGCTTGATGAAATTCGGTCTGTTTTGCGTGATGTTGCTGGCGGCGCTGAAAAATTGCGCAATGTGTTGTCGTTGACTGATGCATCCACCAAGTTGTTGCGTTTTGTTTCTGATGATATTTGGGGTAGTAGGGGGGTGTGCCGAGTGATATCTAGGAGCATTGCTGAGTATCTTGTCCAAGCTTGGGATGTGCGTAATATTTGCAAACACAATGGAGCAGTGCTCCCTCTTTCTTCCGCTCCTGAGGGGCGCGGGGCCGATGGCGTTGATGCTATGGCTTAATGGGTAACATGATGATGATGACAAAGTGAGGACGCTCGACGATAGCTGTTGCTCCCATGCGGTACAACAATGACAACATGTACATCTGTTCAAGTGAGCGGCTCACTTGCAATCCGAGCTTCAAGCACTTCCAGCCCAGCATTCAGCATTTGGTTCCCCAGCTTCCAAGCCCAAGGGTTCATTGCCTTGAACTGCCCTGATGTTCTACACCCTATTCACAAGTCTGAAATTGCAATACAGCACAATGCAACACAGGTTCGGGCCCGAAATTTGACCCCAGCACAAGCCAGCGAGCCAATAGTCCGCTCATTGGGTTTCAAACAACCACCGTGCCCAACTACAATTCAATCCAGGCAGTCACCGTGACTCACTTTCAGCCTGGCCATAGTAAACTCCTAAACCTGCCGTGCCTCCCATCCCACAAATTGAATATGCGTGGCAGTGCATGCGCACAGCAGCCTGCTGTAACGGTCGTGACGTCATGTCAAGTGCCGCACTGAAGGATTCAGTGCTTTCTGAATGCTGGCCGCCTGCTGTGTGACACAGCTTTGGTGCCCTACACAGTGTACTCCTGGGGCCCAGCAGGGCTAGTGCCCGGCTCACGGTGTGACTTCTCAACAGGACCTCCAGAAATAGGCGCACGATATGCCAGATATTCATACAGCAGCCCTCCGGCAGCGCCACCCACAATAGGCCCCACCCAAAAGATCCTATGGTGCTGCCATGTGCGCGACACAACAGCAGTACCAAACGAGCGTGCGGGTTGACAGAACAGCCGTCAATTGAGATGGCAACAACGTGCGCAAGGAATACGACGATGCCAGGGGTGCAAGCACCGGCAGATGTGCGCTGTTGGCACCACGTGTCTGGTCAACGGCACAAAACACGACGAACACAAAGATAGCTGTCAGAATGAGCTCAGCGCCTAACCCTGTTCCCACATTTGCCCAAGAGTTCAGGCGGTTGGACGCTCCAAGTGCGGCGCCGAAACCAAAGGGGTCGACAGCACGCACAGGCGCTGATCCAACGATGGCGCCTGCCAGCTGGCAGACGACGTAGATGATTGCGCGGATGAGGGAGATGCGGCTCGTCAAGAACATGGCAATGGTGATGGCGGGATTGAGGTGGCCACCTGTGGAGTGCATTGGGAAATCATTGCCACCCAAGTCAGCGGCAGCAGCAGCAGCAGCAGAGGAAGGGGCTGATGTACAGTGACTTCGCAAGGTTGTCATGCTCCGAATGCCGCATTGCATGTGTGTGGGATACATGAAGGCGAACTTTCCGACACAATATGCATTGCTGAGGTATGTTGTCAAGCACCACTGCTGTTCTGTGCCGCACACAGCTTCAAGCTATCCAGCAAGTATGCAGCGAACAAGACGCACCCGAGAAGCTTGCTGCTGCGTAGACCAGCACAAAGATGGACAGGCCAAACGCCAGTGCAATGTTAAGCAGGCTGCTGCTGCCCAGGAAGCACGCCCCAGGCTGGACTGTATAGCAGCAAACACAGCAGCACGCCTTGCAGATGAATGCGCTGGCGCAAAGAACTTCTTCTCGCACGGTGCGTCCAACTCCATGCAAGAGCAAGGATTGGTTATGGCATAAGCAATGGCTGCCTTCCTCAATTGGCCACTGGCCAATAGGCTGTTATTGCAGCGAAGAGGCTGGCGGCACTTTTGGCCTGTGGAACTGCTGCCCTGCGCATAGGCATAGCATGCTGCAGGCTTGCAGCACTGTCAAAAATGACTACAGCGGCGCTAGCATGCTGCAGCTTCAATTGATCAGTAATACTGCTGCTGCTCACGATACCCGGTGTTGACTTTTCGCAGTTTGCAACTGGCCGCCAGTCAAGTTGAATTTTTCACACGTGCACTCTGCTTCCATTGCAAGCTATGAAAATGTTGCCACGAGGAGCCGGGGCCCCTCACCTGTCTCAAGCTCTTGGGTGACTGCGCCTGACTGTCGCGCTGTGTCAGCTGTGTGGCATCCACTGGTCACAGTGCCTGGGCGACAGCGGCAGCACCACCAAGCAGTGCACGGGAGGCAGCAGCAGCAGCAGCAGCTCATGAAATGTGTATGCATGCACCACATGATGCAAGGTAACAACAGTGCACAGTAGTACGCATCTAGTTCCTCGAATGGTGCCGACGAGTTGTGCTGTGCATGGAGCATGCAGCTCACACTTGAACGCATTACACACCAGCTGCAACAGCAGCAGCTGCCAGCAACATTACGGCTGCTTTCTGGCCTTGCAGCTGCTGCCCACACACCTGTGGCAATGAACAGGAATGCCGCTGTGCAGAAGAACTCTGCCAGGCCTGCTGACAGCAGGCTCCACATGCCACCTGACGCCCTAGCCTCATGCAGCGGGCCCATACGGCCCTCTTTCTTGGGCAGGAGGTGGTCTGGTGTTGCATTGGTGGGTAAGCGTCCTGCATATGGCAAGCATACTTGTAGATGAGCAGCCGTAGCAAGCGCTGCATTACGGACCAAGTTGCTGGCAGCAGCTGCATGTGGTCCTGCTGCTGCTGGGTGCTGGTGCAGCCCTCTCTGTGGTATCTGGCAGTTCTCATTGACGAACCTGCAGGCATCTCGAACAGCAGGTTGTCCAGTTACGCACTGCTGCTTGCACACAAGTTCACAGCAGCCTGATGTGGCAGAATGACCTCAGGCAGCAGGTCGACCTAGCAGAGGCTCGCGTATGCAGGTCAGATCTTAAGTCCAAGACGTTCATACTGTAGGCTTGGCTATTTGGAGACGCATTCCTGCGCTCACCGCCCGGCGATTACCCGCTGCGTTGGCTCGGCGTGACGCAATCATGCGTTTGATCTGTACTGCCAGCCTGGCACGCGCTACTTCCCTTCGATGGCATTGCACACGCTTTCGGTCAAATCTGCAACCATCGTGTCTATCATACACAAGTACTCAGTTCGTGCACTGGCTCGACATGTACGAAAAGTACCTCACACGGGTAATTGACTGCATTGCATACGATGTTACTTGCAGCTGTCCCCTTTGTTTTAACGTTCAGTTTTTGAGATGGGTTAGTCAGCAAAGCGATGCTGATGAAAGGCCCGCATCTTGATGTCAGGGAGGATTGCAACATGGCAGCAGACGCATAACATTATGGCAACTCTGCATCACACGTGTATGGCCTGACAGCACCATGGCATACGAATCAAGTGCACATGTGCCAGCCACAAGGAACTGCACCATTGCATCTGCAGTGGCTGCATTCAAGTGCTTTTAGCACAACCAAACATGTGTCTCCCAACCCCACATGGTTCCCAACAACATCGGACAACCTGGTTTCTGCTGCAGAGCACTGTCTGCCTAAAGCATTCCACCTGTCTTCAGCACACCGCACGTTAGCAGGCCAAATATTTGCTCAACCGTTGCAATGGACAGTCATGACCCTGTTGGGGACCACAACATATCACATCAGATTGCTGCCATGGCCACTGTGGCCAGTTGAATGTGACATCTAAACTCAAGCATCAAGTCCTGCCACCGCTGAGTATCAGCTGGAGAACCAAGAGGTGCAGCAACTTCAAGCAGTGCGATATTCTTGCTTGCCTCTGGCAAAGATAAGATGCAGCAAACCATCTCTTCGAGGGGTACAACCCCACACAACTCAACAACTGAAACCTAGGCACCATTCCCTGCTCAACAGGGCAATACAGCAGGCTTGCAACACGCACAATCCTGCATCAACAGGGTCCACCACCCATTCATATTTGCTGCGTAATAATATCGCGTATTGATACTAACGCGTGTATACAAGACCATACAGTCGTCCAAGCATACATAGTCGAGAAGTGTCAGCTCACAGCCGCTCTGGACAGGCAGGGCGTGTGTATAATACATGCAAATATGCACCCACCAAACAATCACCGTCAACATGCATTTTTCTGTACAGATAGTGTCAAACCATACCAGCGTCCAATCGCTAGGTTGCAGCAATTGAATCGCAGGCTGCATCTGCACTCTGCAGCAGAGTCAATAGCAAGAAGAGTGTGGCTACTCTGCAATACCCAAGTCCTGCACGCAACCCTAACGCTAGAAGTGATTATCTATCTCGAGGCAGGAACCATTCTGTCAGTTCTGCAAACACGCCACAATTCAGCAGCTCATTGGTGCTAACGTGCTCACAAATATGTGGCTGAGCTGGCACAACCAACAGCCTGCACACCCAAAAACAACAATGCAGCAAGGAACAGAGGCACAGATATGCAAACTCATAAGATTCATCATAACAGTGATCAGCGTACTTGCAACGCACCGTTTGCATCGCTCCAGCAGCTGTACTAGCATCATGATACCAAGCGCCAGCAAAAGGGTTCACGTAACAAACATCAGGTGCTGGCTTACAACTAAAGCACAAGCTCTTGGCACCGGTATTCAGCAGGGCTGGGAGTCACAGCAATGCTCAGCATGCCATGCCTGCAACAGGCTGGTAACCAACAGGTTCAAAAGGCGGATAACTAGACAACCCCTGTCATGCTACATTCACCCCTTCACATCACAGACAACGAATGATGATGATGATGAATGATGATGATGATCACAGACAACGGCCCGCTACCACGTACAATACACGCTGCACTGCACAGCTATGCAGTACACATGCTGTGCAGTACATATGCTACCGATCTTCGGTGTGGCACAAACTGCATCACCCAACCTACTAGGCCCGGCCTCAGGTAGCTACGGTAGCTACCTGAGCTGCAAGGCCATCATGGTGACATAGGAAAAGCAGCATGCCAGTAACAGATCTTATGCTGTGTACTCCTGGGGTCCAGCAGGGCTAGTACCAGGCTCGCGATTCTGCTTCTCAACAGGCCCACCAAACAGCGGTGCCCTGTATGCCAAGGCCTCATACAGCAGCCCTGCAGCAGCACCACCCACAATAGGCCCCACCGAAAAGATCCAGTGGTGCTGCCACGTGCGTCCACCACAGCAGCGCCAAATGAGCGCGCAGGGTTGACAGAGCATCCGTCAATTGGTACAGCCACAATGTGTGCGAGGAACACTACAATGCCAATCGCAAGCGGCGCCAATGCCGGCACGTGGGCACTGTGTGCACCCCGCGTTTGATCAACCGCGGCAAACACGATGAACACAAAGATGGCCGTCAAGATCAGCTCTGCGCCTAATTCTGTGACCACATTGGCCCAGGAGTTCAACCTGTTAGCTGCTCCAAGCGCTGCTTTGAAGCCAGCTGGGTCGACAGCTCGCACAAGCGCTGATCCTACGGTGGCGCTGCCAGCTGGCAGATGGTGTAGACAACGGTCCGGATGAGGGAGATGCGGCTCGTCAGGAACACGGCGATGGTGATGGCAGGGTTGAGGTGGCCACCTGCAAGAGGGTTGAGTGGGGTTGGGGGTGGAATATTGGAACTTCCAGTGAATGACTCATTCAAGGCTTGAAGTTTGTGTTTGACAGGATCTGTCAGCTTGCAGCAGCAGGGCCGTTGATTAACACATGGTTAACTGCTGCAGCACTGCCAACAGCAGTCGTGGCTATGCTGCAGCACATGACGCACAGCTGACATTATGGCTGCTATTGCTGCTGCTGCTGCTGCTGCGACTGCTGTTTTGAACTTCAACCAATGGCGTCACACTTTAGAACAAGCAGCATCCCTGGGTGTGTGGTAGCTGAACAGGATTTCATGCGTACCCGAGAAGCTTGCTGCTGCGTAGACCAGCACAAAGATGGACAGGCCAAATGACAGTGCGATGTTGAGCAGGTTTGTGCTGCCCAGGAAGCACGCCCCAGGCGCGACTGCGGGCAGACATACAGGAGCACACGGGGCCAGTTGAGCACGTGCATGTGCACTCAAGCAAACACTATGTGGCACGCAGCATGCTGAAAGCGATGGGAAAGCTCGCACTTATTTGAATTTGAGAAATGCAACTTATCTATGAACAGCCTGTGCATGCATGGCATTACAGCTGCTCCTGTTAAACGCTGCTTCTTCCTGTGCGAGTGCCATGCATAAACGCTGGCACCACTGCTGTTCAAGGCATCCCGCCTACTGCACAAAAATTTTCCATCAGTGCCTTGCAGTACGTTGCGTGGCGCATTGAACGCACAGCACCATGGCATGATGCCGAGCTGCCACGCACCATTTTCCAGCTCCTGGGTTGCTGCCCCGGATTGGCGTGCAGTGTCGGCAGTGTGGCAGCCACTGGTTACAGTTCCTGCAGCGTTGCACAAGCGGGCAATAGTGTAGCAGCTGTGAGCCGCAGCATTGAGATTGCTATGCAATGCTGATGCACGTGCACACACAGTATCTGCAGCAGTCACACGAGCACGTGCTGTGCACAGCCTGATCAGTGGTCCCGCATGCGCTGCAGGCAAGGGACAGCACATGTGCCTGCAGCCAAACTGGCTTGAAGCAGCCTATCAGCCACCTCTCAACACCAGCACTGCTGCGGATGCGCAGGAGTCTCACGCATCTGTGGCGATGAACAGGAATGCCGCTGTGCAGAAGAACTCTGCCAGGCCTGCTGACAGCCGGCTCCACATGCCACCTGGCGCCCTGGCCTCATGCAGCGGACCCATCCTGCCTTCTTTCTTGGGCAGGGGGTGTTCTGGCGTCGCATTGGTGGGCAAGCGTCCTGCATCATGTGACAGTGTCAGCAGTTGAACGCACAGCCTGTGAGCTGCTGCTCTTGCAGTTGCTGTTGAACCGAGATCAGCACGCCCGCAGGATCATGATTAAACTTTACTGGTTTCACCTGTCGTCATGCTGGAGCGAATCCAAAGGAGCAGCGCGCTCTATACCGTCTGACAGCTGCAGCCTGAGCTTGTCTTACAGCTGTGAACTCTGATGCTTGCAGAGTATCGCAACACGTTCAACACAGAGCAGCGCGTCGTGAAATGTTTCATAGGCCCAAAGGTCCAGCGATTATCCGTTCTGGCGGTCCTGACGCAATCATGGTGTGCCAGCACTGTACTGCCAGTCTGTCAGGGTGTGTTTTCGCCGAGTAAAATGCTGACCGCTTCAACTTGATTCATTCCATAACAAACGATGCTTGGATGAGCGCTGGTATCATAAGATGTGTGCACATGTGCACGTACGACCTGTGTTTTGTCAACCCTGAGGGAGCGAGACCTTGCCACGGACGATCAGCCTTTTAGATGCTTTCCATTGGCTTACTTCGGTCTTAAGTGCTGCTCGAAACCTGTGCTACTGGTCAACAAGACTGCATTATTGAGCATATTGCACACTACTGCAAAAGCTGTCGCGTTCTGCTGCCTGATCTCAAACTGCAATCATGCCTCGCATAGTAAAAGTCGCTGCTACGCAGCTTGAGGTCACACGTGACCCGGAGAAGAACTTGGTGTGTGCTGGTCAGCCAGCCCATAGCTATCTGCTGCTGTCACAGCCAAAGGCAGACATTCATCAACCAGCACACCTGGACTAAGTCAAGGCGCTTCATGGACGCAGGCAAAGGCAGAGAAGATCGTCAGGGAGGCAGCAACTGCTGGTGCCAATGTCATCCTGCTTCAGGTGCATGGCAGTTGGAGCAGCAACTGCTGCTGTGCTTCTGTCAGCTGCTGTGTGTACAGCCCCACATGGTACCAGCTGCAGCGTGTCAGTCAGGTTCCACATACATAACATCACCTATGTTGCTTTGCGGCTTGCAGGAACTGTTCGAGAACTGGTACTTCTGCCAGGAGCAGAAGGGGGTAGGTGGATGTGCTGTGCTGTACCTGCAGCAACGTCCTGACACATGCGCCCTGTTGCATCAACAGCCATGTCATTGCAGAGTACAGGCACTGGCAAAAGCTTCCTGTCTGTTTAGATGTGTGCCACATGCATTTCGCTGCGCTGCATCCTGTTTCGTCTGCTTGCAGGAGTACTTTGACTGGGCAAAGCCACTAGAGGAGAGCAAGCCAGTGCAGCGGTACGATATGCAGCAGCAGACAGTTGTGACCATGCGCGTGCAGTGGCTAGTCAGAATCAAACCAGTGCAGCGTCGAGTGTGTGCAGCCCTGCTAGTCACCCGCCAAAACCATACCTGCTGTACTGCCATTAGCTCTGCATCAAGAGTGCTGCTCGGATTGAGACCAGCAAGTGTGCACTGCAATTCGCAAGTCGCACTTTGCTTGCCGCATGCTGCTTTGTCTAAGCAGCCCAGCCACGCGGGTCTCCTGCCAACTGCGCTCATTCCCTATGTTCCTGCTCATGTCCTATGTTCCTGCAGGCTGTCAAAGCTGGCCAAGGAGTTGGGTGTGGTGCTGCCTGTGAGCTTCTTCGAGCGCGTGAACAATGCGCACTTCAACAGCCTGGCCATGATCGATGCCGACGGCACAGTGCTGGGGGTGTACCGCAAGTCACACATCCCAGACGGACCAGGGTGAGCAGCAGTAGCAGCGCATCAACAGCAGCAGGCATCTATCACCTGTGTTCTACAACAATTAGATGCTGCTGTGCCCAAAGCTGTGTTGCCGGTTGAAGCCGGCTGCAGGAGCAGTTGTGCGGCGTCACAGAGGGTGTGGCTGTGCTGTGGGTGTTCAACCAGTAGATGGACAGTTACCCTGCAGCAGTTCTGTCAAGATGGGTTGGCCCCTTGGCATCACACCTCACCCTGCTGTGTTTGCTGCACGGCTCTGTGTTCCTGCAGCTACCAGGAGAAGTTCTACTTCAGCCCCGGGGACACAGGCTTCAAGGTGTGGGACACACGCTTTGGGCGGCTGGGCGCAGCCATCTGCTGGGACCAGTGGTTCCCTGAGACAGCACGCGCCATGGCGCTCATGGGAGCAGAGGTGGGGTGCTGCTGCATTGCGTTTGTAGTTTGGTGCTAGCAAAGGTTGGCAGCACTTAATCGTTCTGCAGGCATGTGTCGGCAAGGTCTGCGGCATGCTTGTCTGTGAAGCAGCACGTGCTGGTTGCATGCTTGTATTGGTTGGCGTGCAGTTGTGCTGCCTTTATATCCTGAAAAGATGCAGCGCCTGTGTTTGCAGGTGCAGGGAACATGCTTTGCGCTTCAGCAGAAGCGCACCTGTGTTGCTGCTGCTCAGCTTGGTGTTTTTTCTGCTGTTGCTCCGTTACTTCGGCACAGAGCCAGGCCTGTACTGCTGACGATGACAAGCTTGTGATGTTCCTGCTGTTGTCCTGCAGGTGCTGTTCTACCCCACTGCTATTGGCAGTGAGCCAGAGGACCCCACCTACAACAGCTACCTGCACTTACAGCAGGAGCGCACCTGTGTTGCTGCTGCTGAGTTTAGTTGCTTTACTGCTGTGCCGCTGTTGCCCTGCAGGTGCTGTTCTACCCCACTGCCATTGGCAGCGAGCCAGAGGACCCTAAGTACAACAGCTACCCGTACTAACAGCAGCAGTGCACCTGTGTTGCTGCTGCTGAGTTTGGTGCTTTCACTGCTGTGCAGCTGTTGCCCTGCAGGTGCTGTTCTACCCCACTGCCATTGGCAGCGAGCCAGAGGACCCCACCTACAACAGCTACCCGCATTGGACACGCACCATGCTGGGACATGCAGCAGCCAACCTGGTGAGCGCGCCTGGCCCTATCTGGCCCAGTTTGGCCCATTCATAATGGCCTGGCTTGTGTGAAGCTACCTCTTTTGCATTATGTTGCGGAGATATCGTGCACAGGTCGCTTGACTGAGGTCATTGCAGGTTGTCCTGGGTTGCTCATGCTGGTGACTGCTGAAGTAGCAGAGGGGTTTGCTGCTGTGTGCTCACGTCGCACCTTGCCAAACTTTTTCCTTGCTGCTTTCAGCGGGTCTCTTCCCTCAATACACTGCTGCTGCTGCTGCTGCTGCTGCCTGCACTGCTGCTGCTGCAGGTGCCTGTCGTCGCGTCAAACCGCATCGGCACTGAGACGTGGGCCAAGAGCAGCATCACATTCTACGGCGGCAGCTTCATCTCAGGACAGCGCGGGGAGGTGCTGGCACAGGTGCGCACTGCGCAGCACATCTGCAAAACTGCAGGTTTTCAATGTATGGTCATTTCAGCTGCTGCTGTTGGTTCGGCTGTAAGATATGTGCGCTGCGCGCTAGCCAGCAGGTGGTTTGCGGAGGGAACATTCTACTGCAGCCAATCAATTCGGGACAGCGCGGGGAGGTGCTGGCACAGGTGCGCAGCATATCTGCAGACCTGCACGTTGTCTGTATCGACAATTTTGTACCTGCTATTGGTTCGGCTGCACTATACGCAAGTCACCGGATGGTTTGCGGGACCACAGTCTGAGGGGGCAGCCTCATCTCAGGACAGCGCGGAGAGGTGCTGGGACAGGTGCGCAGCATGTCTGCAGACATGCAGGTTTTCAATGTATTGTCATTGCAGCTGCTGTTGTTGGCTTGGCTGCTAGATACATACACTGTACACTAGCCAGCAGATGGTTCGTCGAACCACATGATGCGGGGGCTGCCTCTTCTAGGGACAGCGAGGGGCTGGCACAGGTGCGCGGCACATCTGCAAACCTGCACGTTGTCTGTATGGTCATTTTGGCTGCTGCTGTTGGTGCGGCTGCTAGATATGGTCATGTACGCGTTGCTATACTTGTGTGCGCAAAGTGCGCATGTGTGTCGGTGTGGTTCCTGTTGCCTTTCATGTTACGTTATCTAGTGTTGCTGCACCTTGACAGCATGGGGTTTGCAGCTGTGTTCGTGTGGGTCAATTCTTTACAGATGTCGACCCCTGTCATGAGATGACTCACTGTGAATCATGCGTGAGTCATCAACTTTGTGTGCATCTGTAGTCAGCACTGTGCTCCCCCTGCGTTGCTTGCGAAGTGAAGCTGTCAAACCAAATCGTTTATATTCTACTTGACAAGTCACCATGCCGCTGGAAAGGCACCTGTGCAGGTGTGCAAGGATCATGGCAGCCCGCACTGCAGCAATCTCAGCCGCACCGCGTGCTCTGCTCAGTTGCGCATTCACCCCACAACCATCATCGCACCTTGCAGCCGTGCCGGCTCTGCTGTGATTGAGCACAGCACACCACACACATGAATTCCGCTGTTTTAAGCTCAATATATGATGTGATTGAGCACAGCACACCACACACATGAATTCCGCTGTTTTAAGCTCAATATATGATGTGATTGAGCACAGCACACCACACACATGAATTCTGCTGTTTTAAGCTCAATATATGATGTGATTGAGCACAGCACACCACACACATGAATTCCGCTGTTTTAAGCTCAATATATGCGCTGCTGCAGGTTGGTGCAGAGGAGCTGAAGGACGGCAACCTGCACCCTAACCCTGGCAAGGTGGAAGGCTTTGTGGTGCATGCCTTTGACCTGGACGAGTGCAGGACCAACAGACTGGGGTGAGTGTGCCATACGTATGCATGGATGCTGTAGCGGTGTAAATGCAGGGGGTTCAGATGCGTTCCAGTGGCGACGGGTGGTTGGGAATGCACTGGAGGGGGTGGGCACAGCTGTTGCTTTGTATGGCTGGCTGGGTTGTTGTGTGGCCATAGTCTGTTGTGTTTACACAGATCCAGGTGTACTGCTGTTTCATTCCGGGTGTGTGCCGCAGCAGGTCATTGCAGATGTGGCAGCAGCAGCAGCAGCATCTTCTCATTGTCGCGAGCACAGGCTGAACATTGGATGATCTGACAACCTGCTGCTGCTGTGCTGCTGCTGCAGATGGGGTGTGTTCCGCGACAGGAGGCCGGAGCTGTACACACCACTGGTCACATTGGACGGGTCTTACAAGCACAGCAGCCTGTCAGCCTGACGCAGCTGCTGAGCAGTCCGAAAGCATGGCTATATTGGTTGGATGTGGGGCAGGGTTGCTGATGAGGATTGTTGCCAAGGTGCGGCCGTCGGGCGCAGTGATCAGATCTGGGTGTATGGGTTGCGTTTATCGTGTAACGAGGCAATGCATGGTTATGGGTAGGAAGCACGACCTTCTTCGCACTCTCCAATCAAGCACCTGCTGCAGGTGACCTGCTGTCCTCACTCAGTGGCGGGTAGGATGGGTTGAGCATGCCCCTACCTTGTGGCAACACCGTTCAAGCCCACACTGTTTTGT
This sequence comes from Tetradesmus lagerheimii, assembly GCA_902809745.2. Taxonomy (NCBI): domain Eukaryota; kingdom Viridiplantae; phylum Chlorophyta; class Chlorophyceae; order Sphaeropleales; family Scenedesmaceae; genus Tetradesmus; species Tetradesmus lagerheimii. The sequence goes on along the minus strand of CADDIJ020002277.1, from coordinate 57,204 downwards.
GGTGCGCAGCCTCATAATTACAGTTTGGACGTGCTCGTGTCAGCAATTGATTCGAAACACACGTCCGAGGCAACCGTCAACCCCAACACATATACAACGCACGAGACCAGATGGCAAGCACACTGTTCCGCACCTTGGTGGACAACATGTGCAATAGGACTTAGTTAGCAGCCAATCAGTCAAACCAGGTCCAGCCTGACCGAACGCTGATCAAGGCAAATCTTCCCCCCTAGCGTCTTCACGACCCGGACAGTCCATCAGTGTTGCCAATTAGTCACTATCAAGCACCAATCTTATCTTGCGGTGCTTGCTACGGCACGCAACCGCCCTGCGTGCACAGCGGTACACGAGCGGCATGGAAGCCCTCTGATGCCCTCGCGCTCTGGTGTTTGTGCCCTCTTTCCTCTAACTTGCACACGGAGGTCGCATCCTGCGCCACGAGACCAGCATGCAGACCACTCGCTATGCTCCACCACCTGCTGATGTTCCCGAGACAGCTTGCGGCTCTTCAGCACGGCCCATGCAGCTCCAGTGAGATGCGCCACCCCTTCAGAGCGCGCCTGCCGAGCGGTCAGGGGCGTCGGCAGGCCCGCAGCCCTTCGCGAGCAGCAGCGTTAGTAGCCTGGCAGTGGCAGCAGCTCTGCAGTACAGGCAGATGAAGCAGAGCCAGGCCTTTGCAGCCAGCAGCAGCAAGATGCCCTCAGCACAAGATGATGGGTCGCCTACAATCCTGGCAGCCCACAGCAGCGTTGGCAGCAGCAGCAGTAGCACAAGCAGCGTGTCATCCCTGTATGGCCGCCTGCGCTCCACCACACCTGGCCTCACAACAGCAGGAGCAAGTGCTGTTGCTGCCGCGCCTGCAGCAAGCAGGCCGCGCTGCGAGATCCTCTCCCAGCCTCCACTGCCGCTCTGCAGCCCGCGAGCAGCAGCAGAAGCAGCCGCAGCAAGCATCAGCAGCAGCAGGAGCCAGCCCAGCCACACCACTCCAAGCAACCTGGGCAGTACAAACCGCTCTCCAGGACCAGCAGCAACTGCCATGTCAAGATCTTCATCCATCTCATACCCTACACGCACAGCTGCCCTTGGTCCTGTGAGTAGCTTTGCAGCCAACAGCAGCAGCAGCTGCCCCAACACCAACGCAGACCCAGCAGACACAGACATGCTGTCCCTGATGCTTGCAGCAACACACATGTCTGGCGCAGCAGCAGGTGTAGATTCCGCAGGAGCTTGGGCTACCAATAACAGCATGGCCGGAATGGCACCCTCTGCAGGACAGCCAGTGATGATGATGCAGCTGCAGGGCCAGTCTGGCCTTGCGCAGCATGTGCACTCCTCTGCAAGCTTTCCTGCAAGCATCAACGGCATCCAGAGTGCCATGATGAGTCTGCCAAGCTAGCAGGAGGCGCACATGCTCAACGTGCAGAGGCAGCAGCTGCTGCTGCAGCAGCAGGTGCTTGCAGGAACAGCGATGACAGCAGGCAACCACGGTCCCAACAGCAGCAACAGCACCACCACCTTCAACCACCTCAACGTGCCCACAGCAGCAGTGCACTTCCCAGCTGACCAAGCAGCTACGCCTGCATACCTGGCGGGTGCTACAGCAGGACCTGCAGGATTGGGCGGCACCATGGGCGACTGCAGCAATGACATGCTGCTGCTTATGCAGCAGCAGCAGCAGCTTATGCAGCAGCAGCTGCTAGGGCAGGCAGCTGGTGGTTACAGCGGCACCCCAGCGTGGCCAGGTAGCCAGCAGCTGCAGGACATGATGATGCTAGATCCTTGCGGTTTCAATGCTGCGGGCTTGACTGCACTGCAGGGCATGCCTATGGGCCCCACAGACTGCCTGCTGCCTGGTGGTGCTGGCAGCCTGAACGGCTGTGATGCAGCAGGTGGCAGCGGCAGCAACAATGAAGATAGACTCGGTGCACATGCCCCACACAACCCACTCTACAAGGTGCGCAGAATGGTGTGATGTGTCAGTAGCAGAGCAACAGGCGACACATCAGCTCGGGGTGTGATGAGCCTACTGCTGTGTGCTGTCACAGCCCATGCAGCGGTGTTTGTGCATGTTGTTGATGCAGCTGCTGCTTTGCATGTGGGCTAGCATGCCTTGGGTATGCAGTACTTGTATGTGCCGCAGCTCTCTTCCTGCAAACTTCACAACACCTTGCAACTGACCCACATTCTTTGCCTGCTGCCCTGCTGTCTGCCAAACCGCTCTCCCCACATCACCCTTCTGCAGACTGAGCTGTGCCGCTCTTGGCTCGATGCCGGCACCTGCCGCTACGGCATCCGCTGCCAGTTCGCACACGGGCATCCAGAGCTGCGCCCTGTTGTGAAGCCTCCCAAGTACAAGACCCAGCCTTGCAGGACGTTCAGCGTCACTGGCAGCTGCCCCTACGGCGCGCGCTGCAACTTCATCCATGACGAAGGCAACGTGCTGTCTGGGCTCGCGGAGGCGGTGCGTAGCAGCGTGCAGGGGGTTGGTGCAGGTGTGAGGGCGGGTGGGGCAGCTGTGTCTGCGATGTTTGGCATGTCTGCAGGGCCAGCTGTGCCAACCAACAACAGTAGCTTGTCAGGCGCGAGCGGGGTTGCAGGAGGGGTGGTTAGCAGCATGCGCAGGGCAGGCAGTGCTGAAGGGGACTCAGCAGTGGCAGCTGCGCTAGCAGCAGCTGGCTTTGGGGGCGTAGCTGGGCTGGGTCGTGCAGTGAGTACCAACAGTCATGGCAGCAGCAGTGTTGTAGCTGCAAGCAGCTGCAGCGGCAGCACTGGAGGCTGCTGGCCTGCAGGCATCAATGTGGCGCGCCTGAGCAGCGCTAGTGGCGATAGCCACTCGCGCAACAGCAGCATCAGTAATGCGCCAGGGGTTGTGCAGCATGGCATGCCTGCAGTTGGTGGGGTGGGTGGTGGCTGCACTGGCTCCCTGCAGGCGCTGCTGATGCAGCTGCCACTGGTGCCGGGTGGGGATGTCTACCCTGCTGCATTCAATACAGGGATGTGAAGGTTGCTTGGGTGTCAAAGGTGGCAGGGATGTGGGCTGTTAGAAAGGGGATGGGGGTTGCTAAAGGGGATGTCGGTGGTGGCGGTGTCAGTGGTTTGTGCATCTTTATGTTGCTTGCAGCTGATGGTTGCTTGCAAGATGGGGTTTTCCTTGGGAAAGCTGGGTAAGCACGTTGATTTTAAACAGGCAGATCTGGCGGTGCTGTGTGTGTCGGCAACTGGTTGTGCCGTGGTACTGCTGGTGCGTTCAGCTGAGGGATGTTTGTACCTCAAACTGCACCGTGTGAAGATTTCTGGCAGCGTCTCTATTCTTATCTTGCAGAGCAATGCCAGTTGAGTGGCCTGTCGTACACCGCACATCTTGGCGGCAGCAGGTTCTATCTATCGTAGCCCGGGTCTGTCGAGATGCATGTTCAGGGTCGATGCAGTGTACCAAACAGTTTGTGGCGTAACAGTTCTGCTTTTTTCCGCTTGCCTGCTTTTTCTGTCTGGTGTATTATGAATGGTGATGTAGCAGCCAGTGTCGTGCGTTGCTTCGGCTGCAGCTGCTGTCACTGCAGCTGCAGTTGGATAGGCTTGCTAGGATGGTTTGGGACATACCTGCCTTGTGCTGCTGTGTACGGCCAACAGATGCAAAATAGGGTTATGCACCAGGTAGTCAGATCTCATTCGATAGTAGGCAGGCATTTGTAGTCGACAATCGTAGCCTACTCATTGCTGGAGCAAACGGAGGAAGTAACGCCCTCGAATGCTGCCGTGGCGTGTATGAGATCATCTGTGCTTGCAGCAGCCGTTCTGCAGCACACGCGCTGGCCCAGAGTGGTGTGCAGACGCCAGTCCTGAAGGGGTCAAGCTCGAGGTGTGGTAGTCTTTGGCTAGATACATTGGTGCATGCAGCAGCAAATTGTGGATGGACTACACTATCGTACAGCAATGTTTGGTGATGTTGTCTGTGGCGCCTGGACTGACGTGCGGTGCAACATTGCAACGGATATCCTGTTCCCAGCGCGGTCAAGGTGTGCGATGTGCCATGTTGATATTCTTCATTGTTTTTTGCAGATGCACACATGATAATGCAAGGGTCGGCAGCTGGTCTGCTCTGGTCCAGAACCACAACAACCAGCTGCCGACCCTTGCATTATCATGTGTGCATCTGCAAATTGCTCGGTGCAAGTGCATCTGCCTGAGCCTGGCCTGCTGCTCACACGCAACTGATGAGTCTGCTACAACTATGTATCTATCGTATTGCTTGGTTATCCAGTGGTGCTTGATATTATCAGCTGGCAGACCAGCTTGTATCCTCATGCATGGATGTTTGTCAGCTGTGGAAGCGCGTCTGTGGTTCCGCATCTAGGCCACTGCCTTTGCGACAGCCCTGCTTTGTTGTGTGTCACCAACTTCCTGCAAACATCCTGCGCAAATTGTGTTTTGCAAATCGTGGGTGCAGCAGCATTGGATCGTTGGCAGCAAGCAGTAGCGGCACTGAAGAGGCGATGACTCAAAACATGTGCAGCTGCCGGCTGCCCTGTTGTTGTGTCATGCTAATGTTGCTGTCGCTGATGACGTACAGTAGCTTTTCTGCTACCGTGATGTCTGCCTTACAGCTCTTCTCGTACGTGTGCTTCTCATGCGTGTGCTTGATACATATTGCAAACCTGCATGACTGCGTACTCTGGTATGCATGCTTCTTCAGCAATGTGGGCCTCAGGCTGATGCTAAGCAGGTTGTTGGTGCAGTTCGTTTTCATACCGCCAGTGCTGTCTTATTGTGCAGCACAATGCAGTATGCATGTAGATGCCAGACACCCCTGTGCCAGAACCTTGTCCTGCCAACTGCAACACGCATGTGTGGTGGACCACAGGGCTATGCACCTATGTGGTTTTGCTATTTGGGCTTGCAAGTGGCAGCCATCGGTCTTGCAAACGTGGCGACTGCCAGTCCTCCCCGAAAGGGATAAGTGTTTGATGTGTCGTATGGGGGATGGGTGGGGGGGGGGCGTGCTAATTGCCTACGTACAGGCATACCCCATACTCTATATAACACATGCACGCGGGGCTTTATCTTATTAGTGTGCTCTATGATCCTACAGGCTATTATCCGTACACAGACGGGAAGGGGGAAAGTAGCACGTGTTTGCGTGCGCATGACTCACTTGATGGGTATCGCAGTTGAAGTGGCTGCGAGTCACTCGGTGATATGTACGCATGTTTTACCTGCTTGACGCATGAGGTGCATGGCTTGCAGGATGCGTATGTTAGCGTCCCATTGTTTACTGAACTTGCGGGTACACTGCTTGATTGGTGCGTGTTGCAGCAGCGTGCTATGGCCTGCGCAGCTGCAACCTCCTGTGCATGTGGCGCCTGAGCAGGCTTTAGGCATGTGCGGGTTGGCTGCAGTGCAAGACTGTCAAGGAGGTGTAGCCGTTATGCGCCATACACGCAGGGCATGTATTGACTGCCACGACCCGAAACGTTTGTAGCAGCCCTGCTGCAGCGACACTGTAGTAGTATTGTGCACAAATTTGAGGCAAGTTTGAGGCTGGTGGTGTTTGTATGGCGATGTTTTGCTGTTGTTGATGACTGCATCATGCTGACGCATGACGTGCCTCCTTGATGGCGCCGCTGGCATGTGGCAACCTGATGCACGCATGATGACCACATGCGTGGACAGGCGCCCTGCTTGTTACTTGCGCTGACTGCAAGACTATTAAACCTTGCATAGATTGCATGCATGCTTTGTCAGTGCTTATAACTTGCATGCATGCGCTGGTCAGTGGGTCATTTTGCCTGAGGGTTGCCGATTTGGAGGAGCCTGGTATGCATGATTTGTACTACAGCATGCGAGTTGCATGGGAATCGACAGTTTGTCATGCAAGGGCTGGCAGAAGCTATGGATTGGTGGTGCCTGTGCTTCGGAGTACTGCAGTGTTGCACAACAGCAGCAAAGAGGATGCATGACGCGGGACGGAAGTGGTTTGGTTGTCGGCTTCATGCAACCCAGCTGTGTTGGTGTGTGCTGGTTGCATTGTCACGGCATGGCATACTAGCATGTAGGTGGCACACAGCATGTGCAATGGCAGTGCATGTTGGTGGATCTCTGCATATTGTGTACGGCGAATGGGACAGCATGTACATGTACAGCACCACCCACTTCACCATTGACTTCACATACTAACACTCATCATGCGTCAAGAGCATACGTGTAACTCACCTGCTGATTGCGCCGAGTGTTGTATCCAGTCTGCGCCATGCAGCTGTTTGTAGCCCCCACGCTTGCTGCGCAACGGGGCTTGACCCGGGTGCAGCCGGCTTGCCATGCAGCTGTCTCTGGATCGGGCTCGGCACTCAACACTTGCAATTGTTGGAGGCGTGTTGACAGTCTGTAACAAGCGGTACTCCTGCAACAAATCGGCTGCAATAGGCGCTAGAGGGTGGCAGGCATCTGCAGGCCAGCTTCATTGTCCTGAGGATTGCTTGTGAGAGGGCATCAACATGCAGCGGTTGATGCAAGAGGTCGTTCAGCAATTCAACAGCTCGGCTAATCCAATGCACATGAATTCATCGCCTTATCATTCGTGCTGCAAGATTTGATAACGCAGACATTGCTGGAAGATGCACCGTCTAACAAGAGATTTGAACTGCTTGTGACGAGCATGACACAAACCTGTCTCTGCACAGCCCAGACTTCGCATTATTTTGTCTGTTCAGGAAAATCTGAATCACTTTTTGAAGCTGCTCATATCCTATCTCGTTACCACGCAGACCTTGCTGCTTCACTGCTCGTCCGGCGTTGCACAAGCGCCTAGAGGATACAGGGCTTCCCGAAGCTGCTTGCCAGTGCCATCGGCGAAATGGAGGCACTTCGGGCCTCTGGTTCCACCTTTCAGGATGACCTGCTGGACGAGAACTGCTCCTCCTCCAGCTCCTTCTCCAACATGACTCAGGCATTCTCTCAACGCATATCAGAGCTGCAGCAGCTTGTGTGCTTCCGAGTAGAGGGTAAGTGTAGGCTGCAGGATATGCTGGCTGGTGTGCTGCTGCAGCGCCACAGTACAGCATCAACATCATCATGAACTATGGCAGCAGTGTGTGGCGCTGTGCGACTGAATTGACAACGTTCACACTCTTGCCATGCAGATAGTGTAAAACATATCTTTGTGCGGGACATACAAGGCATTGAGGTACGTTGAGCGTCTGATGAAGATGAGAGCAGCAGCAGCAGCGCTAATTTGTCGTCAACATCAGCTCCTGCTGCCTTGCATGCTTGCCAAAATGCCCTTTTTCACTTGCAAGTGTTGTAAACACACACCAACTGGCAGGTCTATGCGGCTGCCTGCACGCTGCAGTGCTACAACTTGCATTACAAGTGTGCATGTCAGTTTGCCCAGGAGTGGTCATGCTGCTGTGCTCATCTTCTGCTGGTGCTGTTGCTGCTGCTTGTGCTTGTGCTGCTCCCTGCAGGCCAGTGTCCGCGCACTAGAGCAGCTTTTTGACGAGCTGAGGCAGCGCACACAGCAGGAGATGGCCTCAGTGCCCAAGGTATGTGGGGAAATCTGCCTGCGCAGCAGGCTGCAGTTGGAACAGCTGCTGCGCACTCTGCCCATAGCAGAGGCACAGCACCTGCTGTTGACAAGCGGCAGCTTGTTCGACTGTTTTGCACTGACGCCACCTGCTGCGCACTTCCACTGATACCCCCTGAAAAGTTTGCAGCTTCTGCAGCATCGCAGCATGCACATGTACCTTGAGAAGGTTGAAGTATACGCCCAATGACCCAACAGCTGCTGCGTTGTTCAACACCTGCTTGCGCTATATGCAGGCGCGGGCACTTCTGCAGGCGGCAGAGCTGCAGCAGCAGCACCTGCAGCAGATCAGCAGCAACCTGCCGCAGCACCTACCAAGCACATGCCCAGCACCAGCCGCAGCACCAGCAGCACAGCAGCAGCAGCCCTCACTGCAGAGCACTGCAGGGAAGCAGCCAGGTGCAAGTGGGACAGCAGCAGTGGGCGTGCGTGGTGCCACCAGCACAGCAGCAGCAGACGATGCACGAGGTGAGTGCATGCCTTGAACTTGCTGTCAGCGTGGATGCGCAGCAGTAGTCGGTGCTCGAGACCTGGACTGTGTTCTTGATTCGGCAGCTGCGCCAGAAAACAACCCTGCAGACACTCTTGTGGAGGCTGTTGCCATCTCATTCCTGCAACTCTACACTTCACAGCTGCACTGCTTCTGCGACCTCTTCTTGTTCGACCGCAGGTAGCAAAGCGGCAGATAAGCAGCGCAAGGCTGGCGCAGCAGCTGCCAGGCCTGTTCCTGCTGCTGCGCCGCGCTGGTACGTCACAGCTGCTGAGCTGGCATCAGTGCCCAGCTACATCAAGGGCCGGCTCACTCTGGAAAAGGTGAGGCTGATGAGAAGCATCCTTTTTTGCTGCAGCTCCTGGTGCTGTGCTGTGTAGCACCATATGCATATGCATTGTGAACACTGAGTCCACTGTTGTGTTGTACATGTCCACAGGTGAATGCAGCAGTTGATGAGCCGGCAGGCTTTGCAGAGGCATGTGCCACGTACGTAGTACCTTATGCATATGCGCGGTGTACAATGAGGCGACTGATGTGTTGTATATGCCCGCAGGTGAACGCAGCAGTTGATGAGCTGGCAGGCTCTGCAGAGGCATGTGCAAAGGCCATGCCATGTAGCACCTAAGGCATATGAGATGTCTGCAATCACGTAGAATGCAACACTTTACAGCTGTGTACACTAAGTCTGCTGCTGTGTTGTATCTGACTGCAGGTGAATGCAGCAGTTGATGAGCTGGCAGGCTTTGCAGAGGCGTGTGCCAAGGCCATGTCGAGTGTGGCGCGCAACCAGCTGGCCAGAGTGGGCGCAGAGGAGCGCACACGGCTGCAGGAGCTGTACCACAGCATTGCGGTGAGTGTTACTGCACCTGCATCATGCAGGGTTGCACGAAACGCGTCTTTGCCAAATTTGCGAGTCTGCGGACGTTCTGAACGCCACCATGAACGCACTCCAGGCTGCATGTAGTGTAATTTACTGCACACAGGCTAGGCATCACTGTTAATGGACTTGGTACCTGCAGTGGAGTATGTGGATGCAAGCTACCCTTGGTTGGGCCAATGCTACTTCTAGCTCCTTGTTGTGTCATGCTCCCAACGAATAATGCTGTGTGGTGCCACATATGTAGGTCGCCCAGCAGGGGTGCTACTGACAGCTTGAATCTGCTGATGCGCATGACAAACAGAGCATCACCGCGTGCAATCTGATTGACCACAGAGCATCACCGCGTGCAATCTAAGTGACCACAGAGCATCACCGCGCGCAAGTCATTTGATCACATAGCAACTTTGCCTGCAGTCTGCTTGACCACAAGCAGTTGTTCTCACTTCGCCAATGCACCACTTCGCTACACACCAAGGAGGCTGTCAAGGGACGCGCTGGTTCCTTGTTGCGTCTCGCAGCTGCGGTGTCGTCTCTGTGTGTGCGCTGCGAGCTCTGTTGTGCAGCCACCTATGCTAAACCATTGCATCTACTGTCCATTGCGGCGTAGCCGCCTGAACACACCGTGTAACCCCTCTTGGTCTTTCCTTCGCATCTGCCGCGTGTTGCCAACAGACCAAGGAGGCAGCCAAGGGCCGCTTCTGGTTCCTGGAGAGTGTCTCGCATCTGTTGTTCCTCTCTCTATGTGTGCTGCGAGCTCTGTTATGCATGCAGCATTACTAAGCCTTCGCATCTGCTGGCACCACTGCGCCTGTCGCCGCAGACCAAGGAGGCTGCCAAGGGCTGCTTCTGGTTCGCTGTTGTGTCCCTCATCTGCGGCTCTGCTGTGTGTGCGTTGCGAGCTCTGTTGTGCATGCACCAACGCTAAGCCTTTACATCTGATGTCCGTTGCGGCGTAGCCGCTTGAACACACTGTTAAACCCCTCTTGTTCTTTCCTTTGCATCTCCCGCCTGTCGCCACAGACCAAAGAGGCAGCCAAGGGTCGCTTCTGGTTCCTGGAGAGCGACTTGCGTGCTGGCGCTGCTGTCAAGATGGACAAGACGGGCAAGAGCATGCTCATGCTGCTGAGGCACTTGGGACGGCTGCAGGAGGTGAGGCAGTGTGCAGAACAGCGCTGCAGTTTAGATAGTGCAAGTTGTGCCCTGTTGAGTGGTTTCTGGCCGGTGCAAGAGCATGCTCATGCTGCTGAGGCACTTGGGACGGCTGCAGGAGGTGAGGCAGTCTACATCACAGCGCTGCAGTTTGCACGCCGGCTAGTGCAGGCAGTGCCGCCAGGTGATTTTTGGCCAGTGCAGTGATAAGACGAAGGCAAGAGCATGCTCATGCTGCTGAGGCACTTGGGACAGCTGCAGGAGGTTAGGCAGTCTGCATCACAGTGCTAGCTGAGCCGTCAAGTGATTTGTGGCCAGTGCGGTGTTCACTGTACCCTAGGGCAAATGCAAGAGCATGCTCATGCTGCTGAGGCACTTGGGACGGCTGCAGGAGGTGAGGCAGTCTGCATCACAGCGCTGCAGTTTGGATAGTGCAGATTGTGCCCCGTTGGGTGATTTTTGGCCGGTGCAAGAGCATGCTCATGCTGCTGAGACACTTCGGGGACGGCTGCAGGCAGTGAGGCGGTGTGCATAACAGCGCCACAGTTTAGATAGTGCAAGTTGTGCCCCGTTGGGTGATTTTTGGCCGGTGCAAGAGCATGCTCATGCTGCTGAGACACTTGGGGACGGCTGCAGGAGGTGAGCCAGTGTGCATAACAGCGCTGCAAGTTGAACGCTAGATAGTGCCAGCTGTTCTTGTTTTATTCCTGGCCAGTGCGGTGTTATAGCGAAGGCAAGAGCATGCTCATGCTGCTGAGGCACTTGAGACGGCTGCAGGAGGTGAGGCAGTGTGCATAACAGTGCAGCAGCTTAGTAGTGCTAGCTGTGTTGGCTGTGCTAACTGTGCTGTCGTGTGATTCCTGGCCAGTGCGATGTCAAGGCAAAGGCAAGAGCATGCTCATGCTGCTGAGGCGCTTGGCACGGCTGCAGGAGGTGAGGCAGTGTGCATCACGGTGCAGCAAGCTGAACGCTAGATAGCGCAAGCAGTGCTATTGGGTGATGATAAGCCAGTGGGCTATATATTCATCACTCAATGGCTAGTGCAGTGTTATAGCGAAGGTCATAGGCATGCTCATGCTGCTGAGACACTTGGGGACGGCTGCATAATGGTGAGGCAGTGTGTACAACAGTGCAGCAGTTTAGATAGTGCAAGTTGTGCCCTGTTGAGTGGTTTCTGGCCAGTGCAAGAGCATGCTCATGCTGCTGCGATCTTGGGATGGCTGCAGGAGGTGAGACAGTCTGCATAACAGTGCAGCAGCTTACTAGTGCTAGCTGTGTTGGTGGTGCTAGCTGCGCCGTCAAGTGGTTCGTGACCAGTGCGGTGTTGGGACGAAGCCTGGTCCGTCACATGCAAACCAAGCAAACAATCTCAGCTGACGTATGCAGCCAGAAATGTATCATACATTCATAACAGTGTTTGTGTTTCATTGCAGGCCGATTGCACAGAGCAATGCTGCAATGTGCTGGTCTTCCTCTGCCATGTCTAGTGCGGATAGCGTAGCAACGTTGTGCACTGCATGTTTGCTGCAGGTGCGTGCCGTGCTGGAGTCCATGGGGTCTGTGACAGCATACGTGCTGCAGGCGCAGGCGTGATGGCGCAGCTGCAGTGCAAATGGAGCGGCAGCAGGTGTAGGCGCAGCGGCCAGTGTGCAGCACCACTTGCGCCAAATCGAGCAGTGCTTCCTGTTGACATGGCAGTGCACCAATTTGGCAGTGTACACAAAGGCAGCGCACTGGGATTTCAGCTACTTCTTGCTGTAGCAACCTGCTGTGTGCACCAACGGGTCGTGAGCAGTGTTCACTGCTGATGGCGTTGATGCTATGGCTTAATGGGTAACATGATGATGATGATGTGAGCAGTGTTCACTGGGGACCAGCATACTAGAGCTGCTGCCATCAATGATTTGGCTGCGCGCCAGCTTGCAGCGGTGCACCAGGGAAGTTTCACTTTGTGGCACAATGCTGGGACAGGTGACTCGACTCCTTGGTGCTTCAAGTTACTTGATGGGTATACATTTCCCCACAAATGTCAAAGAGCGGATTTAGACGGAGCCCATGTAATGTGCGCTGTACACTCCAAATGCCATTATACAGTGTATACAGTGATTGATGCTATGGCTTGATTGGGTAATGTGATGATGATGATGATGATGATGATGATGATGATGATGATGATGATGATGATGATGACAGTGTATACACTGTATGATACAGTGTATACATCATCATCATCATCATCATACAGTGTATACAGTGTGTAATGATTGTACGACGTAGCTCTGGCTGGTAGCCTACGCCAGAGGCGTCTGGCACGCTGCAGATTGGTAAAAACGCATGCCCACACGTCGCAAAAACAATCTGGGTGATTACATACACACCACAGGTGAAAAAGTTCAAAGGGCACTGGTTACTGGGTAGCGATCACCATCATGCACCCAGCGCATGAAAAATTTTCATTTAAACGTGTCATGCATGCACTGGGCCAGTGTTGACGCCCTGTGCTGCCCTCTGAACTTTGCCGCGCAACTTGCGCTTCAGCGTACGGCAGCAGGCACCTGGCCAAAGCTTGCCACTGGCAGTCTGAGACTGCCATGTCATGCTAGTGTAGAGTCACGGTTGGTCTCAGACTGCCAGTGGCAAGCTTTGGCCAGGTGCCTGCTGCCGTACGCTGAAGAACATTGGCAATGTATTGCCAATTCAGCCGGCTGGCGCCAGCAGCCTGAGGCTGAACCATAAGATCCTTGTGTGCCACATGACATGCTATGTGTCACGTGACACGCCGTGCCAGAAAGTATGCCTGGCAGCAGTCACATCAGTTTGGAATGCCACCCAGATGCAATGCTGTCTTGCAATCATGCCTGGCAGGAGGCCCTATGCGGCATATAGGATATGAGACGTCAATGCACATCTGCACATGCAGCACCTATAGGTAGTAGCTACTAGGTGTTGATAGCTGCCATATTATGTACAAGTGAACGCTAGTATCCTGCTCAACACAGTATTTCCGCCAAACCCCACGACCATGTTCAACATGCAACCCTTGAAACATGTGCAGCTGGCATTCACCGCATTCTCTGTTTGTGCATGAGTCGTGCTGTCATGACAGTACTGCTGTACAAAACTGAGCGCGCAGTCCTGACAACTCATCGCATAGACTAGCGCAATAACATCAACCCCTTGCAGTGTCCCTATCAGAAGCATCATGCATTGAATGCAAACATATGGGAGCAGTGTCCCTCTTTCTCCGCTGCAGTGGGGCGCAGCGCCGGTGGCGTTTATGTAATGGCAATGGGTGCCACAGTCATCATATGATGACGAGGTGAAGCATCGATTTTCCCCAAAACTGCTGATGCAATGGATTGAATGGGTGATATGCAATGGCGTGAATGGTAATATGCATAGTCATCATATGATGACGAGGTGAAGCATCGATTCTCCCCCGAGTCGTGGCTCTCTGCTGATGCAATGGCTTGAATGGGTTATAGGCAAAGGCGTGAATGGGTGATATGCATAGTCATCATATGATGATGTGATGAAGCATCGATTCTGCCTTAGACTGCTGATGCTTTGTGACATGCGAGCAACACAGCGACTTGACTCATCAAAAACAAGCACGGGCCAAAGCCTCTGACCATACCATCAAAGACAGCAAGCGCCGCAGCGCACATGCCATTTTGCCCACACTGCATCATTTGCAATGACCAGTATCTCATGCCACCCAAGCTATGGGTCCACACATCAGCGCGCGTGAGCAGGCTCAAACAACTTCCACAGTCTTGGGTGGTGCAGCCACATTCAGAGAGGCAGCAGCAGGTGGAGCAGCAATCCCTTTCACTGCAGACGCCTGCTGCTCGATAGCAGCACGGCCCAGCTTGCTAGACAGGACCGCAGTTGCAATGAACGATGCCATCAAGATAGCACATGTGAAGACCCTCTGGAAATCACCGTCACGGTGCAAGGCGCTTGCAATCATCCCCACGCCAAACAGCACAGCGAACAAGCTGTCACACACCACATCGGCGCGGAAGGTGATGCAGGAGGCGTGGTTGCCACAGCAGTTGGCCTTGGCACGGCGTGCTGGCGACAGCGTGTAGACTAGCCAGGTGATGCCCAGCGCAACACCTGCAGCAGCAGCAGTTGACACTATAAAAAATGGGCTGGGGCCATAGTAGCTGTTTCACGTGAGGGTGAGATGCAGAAGTCAGGAAAGGTGTGGCAGTTGGCACGGAACTACAAGCCCTTGCATTGGCATGACGCATGTGGTTGGTCACGCAGGCAAGTTCTACCGCGCAACCGTTGCGCTGAGGTACACACCTCTTGAATTTGGGTGTGAGGTGCAGAAGAAGAAGAAGAAGAGGGGTTACACGGTGTGCACAGGCAACTACGTTGCAACGAACACCCGAAAATCTGGAACGTCGCAGATGACTCAGCAAAACAGGCTGTCACTCAAGGAGACTCACCCCAGAAAGTCTCTCTGTGTGTGTAACTTGACATATGGCCTTGCAGGCAAAGCCGTCAGTCACAGCACACGCAGTGTTGATGCTAAACAAAGGCAACAAAGGACTAGTGTAAACAGTGTCAGTGACAGCAAGCTGCACTTTATGCAGTGTAGCGGGCGGGCTGAATCCACAGAACATCACCCACTAGCAGCAACACAGCCTGGCAGGCGGCGGTCTGAGGCGACAAACTAGGGAGAGAGAGCAGAGGACAGAGGTGCTGAAGAAGAAGAGGGGTTACACGGTGTGCACAGGCAACTACGTTGCAACGAACACCCGAAAATCTGGAACGTCGCAGATGACTCAGCAAAACAGGCTGTCACTCAAGGACAGAGGTGCTAGAAGAATTTGTTACAAGCCACCATACCCCGGTGGAGGGCCGCGAGAACACGGAGCCAGTCTGGTCACCCTCCGCGACGCGCTTTTCAGCGCCTACGTCGCACTACTACCACCGCCGCCGCCAAGTATCTTCAGGCCTCGGCATTTTTCGACTCAGCGCCGCCAGAAAGTTCGACCCGACCAGGAATCGAACCCCCGCCTCATGGATGGCAAACGAACGCCATACCACTACGCTAACCCACAGAGGAAGAAGAGGAAGAACCCACAGAGGTGCTGCGGAGGTGCAAGGCTTGCAAGCACACTGCTCATGATGCACACCGCAACTGTGTTCCCTGCTGCTTTTCGGGCTGCACTTCGCACATGCTGCACTGCATGTACTTGTTGGTTTATGGGGAGGTAGGGGCTGCAAGATGCCTCTGGAGTTTTACTTTGGTTGCATCTTGTGGCTTGCTATCGGGTTCTCATGATATGTGAGCTGAAAGAGGGGCAAGTGACTCGCTCTAGGGCGATAGCTTGCCCACCCCTGTAACAGACCTCTCTCTCAACTGTGTTCATGCAACTGCAACAGTGTCTACTTCCGGCGGGACGTTAAACACGTGGCGCAGTGGTGATGACGGACGAACAGTGGCCGAAAGGTTGCAGGTTCGATTCTGAGCCTAAGCAGTATGTCTCTGGACTCAGGGATACAGTCGGCGAAAGCCGAAGGAAGGATGCTGCTAATGTCCTCGCGACTCTCCGCAGGACTCCGTCGATTGCTGGCTATATACACACCGGCCCTGCTAGGTATGCAGTCCACCGTATGGGGTGATTCCCACATGCTGCCTAGTAAGGGGTGTAAGGGTCTGGGTGGTCTACCTTACACCGAAAATAGAGAGAATAATCAGTCTGCTTTCCGCCTCCCCAGTGGGTGAGGCGCGGTTGCCGATGCCGAAAGGTATGGCTTACAAGGAGTGATTATCTATCTATCTATCTATATATATAAGAAACAACTTTGCCGGTCCGGTTTTCGGGGAAAAACGGGCGCGGCTCGCGCCGGCAGGCCGCCAGCACGCCTTCATTGTAAACAGCTAAATTAGGGGCATCATTCGTTCAGGGGCCCGCGCCCGGATGGTGGCCCCTGCCGGGAGAACAGGCTGCGGGAGACCCTTCGAATGGCTTTTTCTCGCAAACGGCGCAACTTCACCCGTAATGTCCGCTCCGCTGGAACGATGCTCATCGCACAATCTATCGTCTCAGAGAGCGTCGGCCCCATCGGAGGGCGCCTGTGGATGTCCACAAGTGTGAGGTTGTTACAAGTTGTGTGAGAGTGCCCCAGTGCGCAGCTATCGCCACAACACGAACAAAGGGTTACATCGTTTGCTCCGCAACATCTCCAAAAGCACGTCCAAGTGCAATCGCTGCTCGCAAGTCGGCAGCATGCAGCTCACGGACCTTACGCAGGGAACACAACAACAGCAGCAACATCATCGGCATCATCAAAGGCAAACAACACACGAGGCTCGGTTCAATGCAGGTGAGGGCTGGGGCCCTCAAGCGCCCAACAACATGCAAACGATCGACAGCATCAAAGACAGGCAGAGGACGCTGCGCGCAATCATAATCAGCTAAATTAGGGGCATCATCTGTGAAGGCCTCGGGGCAGGCGGAGCCCTGGTGGGAGAAAGGGCAGCAGTACACAGTTCAGAAGCCTTGGCTCCAAGAAGCCAGTAGGGCCAAGAAGCCACTCTGATGTGCACCATGTCATGGACCTTACGCCCTCAAGCGCCCAACAACATACAAACGATCGAGAGCATCAAAAAGCTTGCTCACATGTGTGCATGGCCGTGGCATCGCCACGGGTGTCACGCTAGTTATTATTATTAGTGTCTACTTCAGCCAGATGTACAAAGGCTCACAGACTCACCAATAAGGTATATTGCCAACGCAGCAGATCCCACGCCCTGCACAGCAAATAACACAGCTGGCGCTCGTTGATAAAACACGGCATACCACTTGTGGCCCGTGTTGCAGCAGTACCACAGCCCTATCTCGCATGCACGCAGATGCTTGTGTTGTGAGTGCTGCGCCGGTCCTGTTGCAATGTAAAATGTTGGTGTGCTGCTGCCCACATCTGCCTGATTCGCTGTGAACATGACTGCAGGGATCCCATTATGCTACGCTATAGGCGGCATGCAGAATGCACAAAATAGTGCAGTGCTGATGTAATTGCTAAATTATGGCATGCATCGACTGCAGGATAACTTACCACAAAAATTTCAAACAAAGGCACGACGTCAGAGGATTGGGGATCACTGATGGCAGTGTCCAGGGCAGCTCCAAATACAGCAAGCACCACGGCTGCCCAGGCAGCGCTGGCCAACAGCGCAAGGATCTGCGCAAAGAGCAGCAGCATGGTGCGCACCAGCACAAAATGGTCAGCAAGCAGTGGTCCACAGTGCCAGGAATCTTGGCTGCCAAAGCATTCAAATCACCACTTCTGGTTGCGGCGCAGCGCTGCTGATGGCTGCCAGGAGAGGTGAACATATGAAAAGGTGCCATTCCATGCAGGGCCCGGCCGGGCCCCACGTAGTGCCATGTCAATGCAGGCCGGAGAGCACATGTGGTGTTGCCTGCCATACTTGATCCACTGCTTCGGTAGTGATGCTGTAGCAGCATAGCAGGTGCGAGGACTGGCAATAGAGCCCAGCCACAGCAGGTGGCCTGACAGCAGTATTTCATTCAACTGCCTGTGCGGCACTGACCTGTACAGAGCGCAAGCCAACCAGCCAGACCTTCACAGCTGTGTTGGCCTTCCCTGACATGATGTCGAAGCAGGCAGAAAGGGCGATCAACACCAGGAGCGAGGGACCGAAGCGGAAGTCTTCGAAGTAGCTGGTTACCAGTGGCTTTGTGAGCAGAAGGTTGATTTGAAGGATGATATCAATTTCAGCCACTTGTAATTTGTAGACACAACACTACGCGCGGTGCCCAGCGAGCGCTTTATCTTCGATGCTCACTTGGCTGCAGCAGGCCAACGGAAGGTGGCCCCCGAACCCATGGGTTCGGAAGGTCGAGCGCGGGCCCAACGGAAGGTTGAACGCAGGGCCTTGATATGTGGACAGTGACTCACGATCTATACATATCGCAATGGTGGCAGTATGGACGGTGCATACAGGGGCTCTGCCCGGCTATGTGTACTGGGCATGCCCATGCATATCATATGTAGTACATGCACCCCTCAGCTGCCTGCAATGGCCACTGCTGGGTGCTGCCTAGCAGGCTGCGGGGCAATTTCTCGACTGGTTTGATAAAGCAGCGAACCGTTCAGTACCGATCACTGCCGGCAGCCTGCGGCAGCCAGCCGTAGTTCAGCACTGTACAGCTGTGCACTGCAGTGCAGCACAGTCTGTGCCTCAGTGTTGAGCAACTGCTCTAGCCTGGAGCTAACAGGTAGAACCTCTATGAAAAGCTTTTGCTATGCGTTGAAAGGGATAGATTCTACAGTGAGTGCATTCACAGCATTGCTGGCAGCCCCAGCAATGCCATACTAGAGGAGTATGTATGAACCCTTGGTTACTGATCCCGGATCAGATGATCTGGCAATGATTGCCGTTCTTTCAGCCTCAACGTGTACGTGGTATCTGTGCGTATAAGGGATGTAGCGGTGTTCAGCCGATAGATGCGCTCAGCAAGCATCGTGCTGCACAGCTTGCACTGCACGGGCATGCAGCAATTGCTGTTGCAGTAACCGACAACTAGTACTAATCACCATCGCCTGTGCTTCCACAACATGTGCTTTTACCTCCTGCAGGCAGCAGACCTGCTGTTCAACATTTTCCGGGACAATTTGCCTGGGGCAGACAGCAGATCTGCTGTCTAGACAAGCAGCGTGAGGCCGGCACAGCAGCTGCCTGAAGCTCAGCTGAGCTCCGCCGAACACTACAATAGCACTGTGGCAGTCTGGCAAACAAGAATTTGCCGATATCCGCCAACAGCCCGGCTCAGCACTTTTATCAGTTGAACTAGTAACATGATGATGATGAACTAGTAATTCAAACTTACAAGACTCTTGCTGCAAAATTTTGCTATGTGACATGCTATGCCATGCCTGGCCCCCGCGGTACGCGTATGCAATGTCGCCCTGATGCAACGCTGCTTGCAATTCAGGAAGCATTCAAGCCTGGTTCAATGAGAAATGATGCACATCTGCATATGCTGCGCCTACAAGATTTTTTGTAGTTGCAGTGTCCTGTACAAGTGGACGCAGTATCCTGCGCAACACAGTACTTCTACAAAGTCTGTACAACTCCACAACCCCAACAATGGTCAACATCCAACCCTTCAAACCTGTGCAGCTTGGCATTCAGATCGGTCACCATGCATGAGTCATGCAGTGAGTACTTGCTGTTCACGCGCGCGTCGCGTAGCGATGATTCATTGTCTAGGCTAAGATAGTAATACCTGGCATCGTCATTGTCAGAAGCATCCGAATCACCATAAGCACTCAGCAACTAGCTGCTGATGCTTTGAGTGTACAAGCACCACATTCACTTGTCGCATCGGCAAACCTCAAAGCGCCTGCAAAGCCTCTGGCCATCAGGACAGCACGCGCTGCAACGCATATGCCAGTGTGCCTCACGCTGCATCATTCGCAATGACAATAATCCCCGAGTCATGCCAGCCAAACTAGGAGTCCACGCATCAACAGTAATCATCGTGCAGGCAGATGCCTTCAACAGGCTTAAACAATCTCCACAGCCTTGGGTGGTGCAGCCATATTCACACGGGCAGCAGCAGGTGGAGCAGCAATCCCTGTAACTGTCACCGCCAGCTGACCCCTGGCATCACGACCCAGCTTGCTAGACAGAACCGCAGTTGCAATAAACAATGCCATCATGATAGCAGACATAATGACACTTGCGATACCACCCTGCCGCCTTGGCAAGACGCTTGTAATCAAATTCACGCCATACAACACAGCGAACAAGGTGTCGAAGCCCACATCGGGACGGAAGGTGATGCAGGAGGCGTGATTGCCACAGCAGTTGGCCTTGGCACGCCGCGCTGGGGAGAGCGTGTAGACTAGCCAGGTGATGCACAGCGCAACAGCTACAGCAGCAGCAGCAGTTGAGAAAATGCAGAATGGGGGCAGAGCCATGGCAGCTGTCAGCGCATGACAGTGATGCCAAATTGAGGAAATGCCACGGTGGCATTTGGCATGCAACTGCAGGCCTATGTATGTATATGATACACATGACAAGTGAGGTTGGACGCCGGCACAGTCCACGGCACATGAAGGAGCAAATGTATATGAAATTTGTGGGACTGCGGTGCCGCTGAGGTGCAAGTGTGCACACTGCAATCTTGCAGCATTCATGCAGCTGCGGCAGTGTCTGGTTCAGCCTGACTCACCAATGAGGTTGATTGCCAGACATGCAGCTGCCACGCCCTGCACAGCAAGGAACCACAAATGCAGCCGGCACTTGCACCTCACAGAGTCATACCAGTTGCTGCATGCAGCACCGCATGCATGCTAGTGCTGTGCGTGCTGCCCGAATCCCGTTTGTTGGCTTGCCACAGCACACATGTGTCGTGTTCGTTGCGAGCATGGCTGCAGGGATTCCATTATGCTAGGCTGCAGGTAGCATGCAGAATGCACAAAGTAATGCAATGCTGACGGTGAAGGTAGATGATGCACGGACTGCAGCAAAACTCACCACCCCTGCTTCGATCACAGGCTTGAGGTAAGAGACCTCAGGCTCACTCTGAACCGCATTCAGAGCAGCTCCGAAATAGGTCAGCGCTACGGCTGTCAAGGCAGCGCCGACCAACAGCGCAAGAATCTGCGCGGACAGCGGCAGCAGCATGGTGCGCACCAGCGGCAGCACCGGCACAGAGTGGTCAGCATGCACTGGTCCAAAGCAAGTGTACACTGATGGCTGCCAGGTCAGGTGTACAGAAGATAAGTAGGTGGGCCCCGCCGCGGGTAGGTGGGCCCCGCGCTTAGTGCCTTGTCATGGCAGGCCTGACATCAATGCTGATGTCTCCTGCCTTATGAGACCGTCAGGAACTAGTACTTCTGCCCGTTAGTGATGCTGTAGCTGCGTATGCATGTGCACGCACTGCAGTGAAAGCAAAGTCACAGCAGGTAGCCCGACAGCAGCATCCCACTCAGCACTGACCTGTACAGAACGCAAGCCAACCAGCCAACCCTTCACAGATGAGTTGTTATTGCCTGACATATTGTCGGTCCAGGCAGAAAGGGCGATCAACTGCGGGAGCGAGGGACCGACACGGAAGTATGGTGCACTGGCACAACACGAATCGCGGGTACACTAGTTTGACAAGAAATTACCAGTTTTAGTTCAGATCATATTCTTTGGCTGAGTGAACGTTACACGCTGTCCAAAGAGCGCTTTATGTGCGATGCTCAATTGACTGCAGCTCAGGTGACCTTCGTGACCTACACGGAAGCCAATGGGCCCTAAGGAAGGTTGACCGCAGGCCCCTGCTCTTTGAACAGCGCACTTGAATGTCATTGGCAATCATGATATTTTTGCATCAATAAGTAATGGCGGAATTGACGGTACACTTTCTGCAGCCTAGCCATGAGCTGTTGGCATGCACTGCCTGGCACTGCCAGGTGCTGCCTGGCAGGCTGCGGGCAGTCCCACGACAGGCTTTAAAGGCAGGGAGCCCTATCATTGCTCATCTTGCAGCAGTCTTCAATTCAAAACATACACCGTATTATGCCAGTACATGGTGCACGGCACAGTGCCAATTCGCACTTGCAAGTGGCACCAGTGCTGCCGCAGCATGGCATGATGCCAGCATGATGCCAGCTGGCGGCCGATGCCAGCCAATAAGATGCTGCCCCCTTGTACCAACAACAACAAACTAGCGGCCAATGCCCTGAACGGAGTGGGATGTGCTTATGAAGCAGGTACCCTGTCAAGCATAGTGCACACTGCGCAGTGCATGCATGATTGGCCGACCAGCTGGCATCATGCTGGCATCATGCCATGCGGCAGGTCAGTGAACTGCCGGGTGACGGATTCTTGCTGCAAGTACTGCTGGATCCTTTTGCAGCATATGAAACACGTTGGTGATCAGCTCGGCTCATACGAGCCATCATAGGCATGCATATGCACGGCGCCATCCGCAGGATGCCCTGCAGCTAGTTGAGCCAGCTGTACATGCAAAAGCCGTGCTTGCACATGGCATGTGCACACTCACCCCACTCAGTGATGCCTTGAACATCTCCATAGTTCATCCCAACTGTCTGCTGGTGCAAAGTCTGCAGTCCTTGCGTAACAGACGTGCCGTAGCATTCAAACCATGAACATGGAAATGACAGTCACAACAGGCGTGCACAAGCAGTGCTCCCTCTTCCCAGCTCTAGCATGGTGCGATATAGACATTGTTTGAATAAGCCAATGACATCAGCTGCTCGCTAGATACGCCGTAGGCGTTGAGCTAATGGCGTTCCGGTCACTGGCAATGCTATTTTTCGTGACACTTGCGTCCTATTGCACAGCTTCTGCCATCACGGGCACCGTGGTATCGGTACACGACGGAGACACTTTGAGGGTGAGAGGATCGGCAGTGTGGCTTGGCACCTGCCACCACAACGGTGCAGAACAGGAGCAGCAGCAGCAGCAGCAGCAGCAGCAGCAGATGGGGCAAGCAAAAGCAGCACTTGGCAAATAGAATCGACAGCAAAGCACAAAGACACATCGGGCTGTAGTCCCTCTGCGTACAGCCAGGCACAAAATGTTTGCGCAACGTGACTGATCGCAAGCATGCTGTTCACACCTGGCCCAAATAACTCGCTGCCCCAAAACCACCAGCTGCAACAGCCTCTTGCCATTCACAGATGTGTGTTACTGTCTCGTCTCTCAGGTTACTGACACGGCATCCGGCAGCACAGCACGCATACGCGTCTTTGGCGTGGATGCGCCTGAAATTGCACAGACCTGCACAGCAGCAGGTGGTGCTTCATACGCTTGTGGTGAGCACCAGCCATTAGGGTTTGTATGTCATATCACAACAATATGGTGAAGCATAAGGTGTCGTTGCAGTAATGACAGCTGCCACCACATAGAGCCAGCCATGCAGCCATCAGTGCTGGGTGCAGTGGCAGAACCGCACTGTCATCGTCATTGCGCGCCTTGCTTGCGCGCTGCATCTGTTGCAGTGTTTCTGCTATGCCTGACCAGTGCTACACCTGGCCTTGATGCATGCTTCTCGGCCTGCTGCTGACTCACCCGCACTAACACCAGGCTTTATGTGTTATTGTGTTATGTTATTCCTTGCAGGACAAGTTGCGCGGCAAGCCTTGCTGGATGCTGTTGCAGGGCAGCCTGTCAAGTGTGAGGTGCAAACAGTCGACAAGTATGATCGCAAACTTGCCATCTGCTTCGCAAACAGTGGCAGCGGAACAGATCTGGGGCGTTTTCTGGTATCCAAAGGAGTGGCCGTTGCGTATAGGTGAGGCTGCTGTGTGTTTCTTCTTGTGTAGCCAAAGTAGTGAAGGCCTTGCATGTAACATCATCATGTTGTTGTGCGGGTCTTAGGCTTAGATTGAGAGTTGACTGCAGCATATGCTATGCTTAATATTAATGATAGCAGTGAGACAGGCACGGTGCGTCTGCAGGTCAAAGCTGAAGGCCACCACACTCCATGCATGCTGTCTGTGCATTCGCTGATGTCTCAACCTTGCAGGCACTACAGCAACCGCTATGTGTCAGATGAAGATGCAGCAAAGAAAGCAAAGCTGGGGCTGTGGGCAGGTGAGGTGTTTGGGGAATCAAAAGGGCAGTTCCAACTTCACTTTCTGGTGCGGATAGTGCCAACTTCATTGCGTGGTGCAAGCAAGAAACAGAAACAAGGGCCAGCAGCAAGCGGCACCCAGGGTATGTGCACTTCCCATGTTTCCCACCAACACCACTTGCAGTGTCTTCACAGTGCTGACTGCGTGTACTGCTGGCTGGCACATTCGTTGCATGTGCGCAAGGTATCAAACCCACCTTCAATGTGCTTACATATCGAACTGCGCGATCACGCAAAACAAACCACATGCATGTGAACCCAAGTTCCTTGAATCGGCGCTTACGCTGTGTGTGCAGGCAGCTTCGTCCTCCCGTGGGACTTCCGCAGGCAGCAGCTGAGTGGCGGCAGTGACAGCCAACCACCTGACAATGCAGACTGCCTCGTGAAGGGGAACATTGCTAGCGATGGTGATAAGGTGCGGCTGTTTTCAACTCCCACGCCTGCATGTTGTTGTCACAACGATGGCGTTTGTGAGCAGATGAGCCATCCTGATGCTGTCAGCAACACTTGGACATGTCAGTGCACACCTGCAGCACCCTTGCTGCAGCGTTATATATGGACCGTGTTGTGTCACACACCACTGGATCAGCTCAAGCTCTCCAAATCTACCCTTTGCATCAAAACATTCATCATACCTTATCAGTGGATGTCTTGTGTTCCGTTGTTTGTTGTTGGCGTTCACAGGTCTATCACTTGCCAGGCAGCGCTCACTACAGCAGCACCCAAATCAGCGAGTCCTCTGGTGAACGCTGGTTTTGCAACGCGTATGATGCAGAGGTAGCAGGATGGAGGCCAGCCGGCTGCACCATCAAAGGCGATATAGACGCAGCAAGCGGCAATAAGCTGTTTTACACAAGCCAGCACAGCCAATACAAGTCCGTGAAAGTGGATGTGGCCGCTGGGGAGCGCTGGTTCTGCAGCAGCAGCGAGGCAAATGCAGCGGGGTGGGCAGCAGCTCCGACTAGCAATAATAATGCATCTCCTGGTGGTAGGAATAGCATGATAGGCCTCTGATGGTTTGGGGTGCTCCTGCTTGCAATCATGGCTACGGCATGATCAGCAGCGTGGTGCGCACTGCGGCTGCTGGCTTGCAGCTGGCGTTGCGCAGCAGCAGCCTGCAGCCACCACAAGCAGGAGTACCCCGTATCAGTCACGAAGTTTGGTGATTTGGGCTGCGCTGACGAGCTGCTCAGCGCTACCGCCCGTTGCGGCGCAACTGTGGCACACATAAGTTCCAGTGTCAGTTTGGTGTGTGGACGTGCACAGTACCAGCTGAGCGAACGTTTGCTATCATGGCTCACAATGGGTGTGTCATGGCTGGAACCTCCGGCCACTCCGAACTCATCATGAGCTATGACAGCAAACTCAGCTCAACTGCATGGTGCACGTCCAGCACATGCGGGCCGCTCCTGGTCGGAGCATTGCATTGAGGTAGGATGTTGCGGTATGATGTTGCCTTGATCTGAAAGCATGATCTGAAAGCCTGAAGCTTCGTTCACATCATGATGATGCCGGGCCTTCGATTTGTCTGTGGCATCTGCCTGGCGGCGCCAGCCATTGTTGGCCAACAAGATACGCGAGGAGCCCAATTGGGAATGAACGCATCCTGCGCTGATACATGTTTATGGCATACACGGCCCGTGTTGTGTTTACTGCATTGCGGCTCGACTTGTCGCGTTCACCTCTTCTTTGCTGGTTGTAGCGAGCACCCTTGCTGCATCTGGTGACTCACCATCATCATCATCATGTTACCCATTAAGCCATAGCATCAACGCCATCGGCCCCGCGCCCCTCAGGAGCGGAAGAAGTGGTGACTCACAAGTAGTGAGTGAGCTTTTGAGGGCTTTGTGTACCATACACATGTACATTTGAGTGTATAGAAGAGTTTGAATCGCCGTTTGTGGCGCCTGTGTGATGTTCTGCTGGCTTAACCAGCCAGGTTTGCTTGGTTGCTGGCCCACTGTGTGGGAGCGCTCCTCTGTGAAAAGGCCTTACACTAGTTTCTTGCTCCCCTGGGGCTGTCTCGACTCTTCTGGTTGATGTCTCACCAGCAGCAGCTACCTGGCAGCCTAGAAACAACGCTTGGCGTTGTACAGCATGACCATCAGCAGCTCATATGCCTTGACATGCATGTGTCGACCTTGCTGAGCAGCAGCATGCAGCTCATTTTCCATGCTTGAAGTTGCTTGGCTTGAAGGAACTGGCACTCAGCATCGGATGCTGCAGACCAGCAGTGTCCAGCATGCACTCTTTGAGCTGACAGCATACTGTTCGATTGGACTCGGCATGTCATAATGAACAACCAAAAGATGACTGCAACGATTTCCTTGCATGGTGCAACAGCTTGCCAGGCTCACAGTGCCGATAGTAGCAGCACCAGCGTCTCTAGCACGGCTGTTCACCTCCTGCAATGCTTCGGCATTCGATGGAACGTAACACATGGAAAGCGGACTAGTGCATCTCCATACAAGCACAGCCAAGGATTACCAATCATTTGCCCGGGATGACTCGCGTGCTGCTGCCCGGCCGATTTTAAATGGGTGGAAGATCTGCCGGCGCGGGTGACGCGTAATCCCGACCACTCATTGCCCCTTCAGTGGCCGGAGTATATAAGCCCAGTCTCACTCCTGAAAATTTCAGCTCAGCTCGTCCGGCTTCACCAGAAGCATCGTGGTGTGCCCTGTAAATATTGGAAAAAATGGCGCCAACCACACTTGTGGCACTGGTCGCTCTCGTTTGCTTGGCAGGAGCTATAGAGGCACGAGAACTGCTTCAAAGCACTTGCACCCAGATACCGAAGTGTAAGCTGGGGAGCTGCTCCTCTCAGATCGTGGGCAGTGGCACCTCCCCGGTGGCTGTCTGCAGCTCGTGCCAGTCTACGTATGTCCTACAAAACCAGGGCCGTGCTTGCGGTGAGTAGCGGTCTGCAGCGCGGCAACAGCCTAGCAGCAAATAGCCATGACACCAGCTTGGTGCAGTGGAACTTGGTTTTGTAACTCATCACAGCTTGCTTTTCCCTGTGTAACGCGCAATTGCGACTCGCACATTGATATAATTGAACTCATGTATTCGATCATGCGACTTGGCTGACTCGAGGCGCCTTTTGCCCTGCTACCTGCTGTTTGCTGCTGCATTGTGCCCTCCTGGCAAGTTCGATGACGGCACGTCCTGTGTAAGCTGCGGCTTTGCAAACTATTGCCCAGGTGAGTAATATCCACCAGCATGCAGCTGTGGTCGCAGGTCTGAGTGCAAAGCATGCACGGAGTGCCAGCAAGGCTGCTGCTGTGGGTGTGTGTTCACTGTGGTGCACACTGCTGCGTGCTGTCTGCAGCTGACAAATTGCTGCTCAAAACATTTCCTGGTGGAACATTCTGTGCTGTATGCTGAGTATGCTGCGTATCTGCTGCGTGTTGCTTGCAGGAGTGGGCCCCAAGTACGCCTCACGCGCCAGCGAGACGGCGGAAGCCCGCGGAGCACAGTTTGCATGTGACCGCTCCTCCTCCCCTTTTAACGATGGCCTCACCACCCCCACCAACCATGCCACCAGCTGGCAATCATGCGGTGAGTGTTGAAGGACAAGCTACAGCAGCATTCATGAATGATCAAACATCTAACGGCCGCAGTCTAGGCCACGTGTGTGGTTGTCAAGCTGTTGCATGCATGCCAGCATCTTCATGTTCTGTTGTGTTCTGTTGAGTGTTTGTCGGGTGCTGTACAGCCAATGGGTGATGCATGGAAGGTGTAACACAATCTTGCAACTTGCACTGTCACTGCCCTGCGTTCTGCTCATTCACCCACAGGTGCCTGAGCTTTACTCACTATGTCTCTCAGCATCCTGCTGCAAACTGCTGCTGCTGCTGCTATTGTTTGTGTTTTAAACCTTTTTGCGCTAAATTTTCTGCCTGCAGACAAACAAACCTGCTGCTGCTGCTGTCTTCCGACATCTACTAAAGCCAAAGTACCTGTGTGTGTTTTATCAGCTTGCTGGTGCTGCTGCTGCTGTCACCCTGGTTTCCACATGGCGTCCCTCAACCCCGGTCAAGCCATCAACGCCAGCATCTGCTGCTTCCATTGTCTGTGTGCTAGAATCTCTGAGCTGAACCTCCTGTCCTTCTTGACAAATGCACCTGCTGCAGCTGCTGTCCAGAACAGGTGGGGCCTACCTTTGTTGAATCCAAAGTACCTGTGCATTTGACAACAATGCTGCTGCAGCTATCAAGCTGTCCGCAGTGGTGCGCCCCGGTTTCCGCATGGCGTCCCTCAACCCTGGCCAAGCCGTCAATGCCAGCACGCAGACAGGCGTGGTGTGTCCCGCCAACAAGTACAGCGTGGGCGGGACACATCTGAGCGCCTGCACGAACTGTCCCAGCGGCATGGTGACTGTTGGCAAGCTGCCGGCCAACCACAACAGCGTCAACGATTGCCGTGAGTGTTATATGGCGATGTGTTCAGCTGCAGTGATTGCCTGCTTGCTGACGTGGTTTGCCAACCACAACAGCGTCAACAATTGCCATGAGTGGTGCATGCTCAAAACAACGTGCTTGAGATGCATTGACTGCCTGCTTGCTCACGTGCTTTGCCAGCAACCACAACAGCGTCAACGATTGCCGTGAGTGCTGCAGGCTGAAAACAAAGTGCTTGAGATGTGACTGCCTGCTTGCACGCATGCGTTGCCAGCAAGCACAGCACCCTGGCTGTCAGGTGCTGCATGCTCAAAATGCAGTGCTTGCGTGCTTGCATGCCATGCACGGTGCATTGCCAGCACTAATGAAATCTGTCAGTGCTCAGTAGTGTCAGCACCAGTCTCACCAGCCCAGATAGCTGTGCTGTACAACAGTCGAAGTCAAGGGTATCGGTCTGTGGCACTGTTGGAAAGCAGTGTGCCGCAGTGCCACCGTGTGAAGCCACTCTGTTGCCCTTGCATGCTTACGACCACTGCCAGGCCGACTATCACCTGACCAAATGCTGCCGCCTTCTGCTGCTGCTGCTGCTGCCGCCGACCATGCTCTCAAACACTGCTGCTGCTGCAGTTGTTCCACCTGGCAAGTTTTACGACGCTGGCGCAGTCAAGTCCTGCCCCATGGGCACCTATCGTGAGGGGACACTGGCCTACTCTCAAGCCACCAGCTGTGCTGCATGTGGGGAAGGCATCAGCACACTTGCTGCAGGCTCCACCCGCCGCCAGGACTGCACAGGTGAGCGTGGCTTCTTTCGCAGAAACACATGTCCGGCCTTTGGATGCTTTGTTGGATTTGTTGGTAGACATGCACAAAGGATCTTGTCCCCTGCTGCGGTGCAGCAAAAAGCTAGCATATGATTTGTGCCGCACAGCATAGCCGATGCCGCCCTCTTCGTCACACAATGTGTTGATGGTGTTCCTCCTTGCCGCCGCTGCTGCTTCTGCAGTGATCCTGCCTGGCTACTTTGCACAGTGGAACGAAGCCGGCTACGCATACCACGCAGAGGAGTGCGATTTCGGCACCTACTGGCCTGGAGGTACAATCACCGGTGCCACCTCTTCCACATCCTGCGGCGGTTACACCATTCCAACAGTTGCCTCGAAAGCCAAGTCAGCATGTGCCGCACCCCCCGGCTACTACCTGCCTACCGGCACTTCACAGATGCTCCGGTGCCCTTCAAGCATCGCTGCAGCAGACTATGGGATTGACACAGCTTTTGGCGTGTTTGGAACATACTGTTCTGGCTGGGCGACAATGCCAAATCGAGTGAAGGATTGTCAGATCTGCGGTGCCAATGTTTTGGCAGAGCCAACAAAGCAGAACCAGCATCCAACTGACAGCCTGGTTGAGCTGGTGGCATCATCGCCTGACGCGTGCTGTGAGTTCTGCGACTACTCGATAGCTCTGCGCTTCAGCAGCTGTGGTTGTGTCATGAGGTTAGGCAGTTCGGTCTACAGCAGCAAGCACACGACTGTTACAGAACCTCGCTTGAAGGTTTTGAAACAAGCTGCTCCTGCTGGCAGCAATTGCGTGCTACATACACTAGCAATCTGCTGCTGTGACTGACGCTGCCGCTGCTGCTGCTGCTGCTGCTGTCAATCTGCAGACATCAACGCTGGCCAGAGCCTCACCAGAGCCTCACCCACAGCAGACTACTCCCTGGCTCCTTTTTCCACCAGCATGCTACGTGCAGCCGACTGCCCAGCCAACACCTACGGCGCTTCGGCTCACACCAATGGCCTCACCCCGACCTTCTGCAAGCCCTGCGGCCGCAACATGATCACAGAGCCAGCCCTCACTTCAGCGCAACGCAACAGCGCAGCAGTCTGCATCAACCCCGAAGGGTTCGGTGTTACTGGGCAGATCGCGCTGCAGTGTGCTCCGGGATCGTGGAGCGCCAGGGGTTCTATGTTGGCGTGCCAGCCTTGTGCTGCAGGCCGTAACACGACGGCGACGCTGACGGGGCAAGCTACTGTGACGGACTGCTTTGTTGTTGACGGCTTCGGGGTGTTTGACCAAGCTGGTCAAATTTCAGCTGCCCAGTGGTATGATGCTGGCGTGGCTGGCATCAGCACTGCAGAGAAGGCAAGGCTTGAGGTGGCAGAGTGTCCAGTGGGGCGGTACAGCGACAGCCAAAATCGCCGCATCGATACGGCTGCGAGGTGTGTGACGTGCCCTGCTGGAAGTGTGACCGAGGAGACTGGCAGTACTGATGTTACACAATGCACAGGTGAGGTGAGGAGGAACGAGGTTAGAAGGTGGTTGCATGGTTCGATGCTGGTGTGCTGCTGGAGTGCATCCCCCTACATCATCACATCCATGTGCAGCGGTTCCTGTCATGGCATCATGCATGCGATTCATGCATTAAAGCTCGCTGGGACATCTGGGCACTGACAGCATTGCCTTTTGATGAAAGATAGCACAGCGGATGATGCGTGCTGCAGCACGATACCTGCTGTTGGTGCTTGTGGTTCTCTGGTAGGATAACTTCAACATATTGGGAGTGTGCCTGCCACCAATTGCTGCATCGCTGACACGTTCTGCTGCTGCTGCTGCCTGTCCGCAGTTTGCACCAGGGGTAATGGCCGCGCCAGTACAACCTCTTCTGGCGAGACCTTCAACCACGGCACTTCAACAAACCCGTTGGGTGGTGAAACCCGCAGCAACTGGGAGTGCATTGACTGCCCCACAAAGACCTTTACCTACACTGGCAAGGATGCTTTTGTGAGCAGCAGTACAACCGTAAAGCCAAGCAGTACAGCTGCGGATCAGTGCGTGCCAATCAACGTTCAACTGGTGAGCAGGGGCCCAAAATTTCTGTTACTGACATTGTTACTAGCAGTGTCTATGCTTAAACAGTGTACCATGTTACCAACAGCGACCCAGTGCCAGCTGGGTACAGATGGTGCTGTAACAGCTGTGATCATCATTCTGCTGCTTGCTGCGTGCTCGCCAGTTGGAGGCTCTTGTGTGCAGCACGGGTGTGGTGCACGCTAGTCACTAGGTACCGGGTACCTGCTGCTAGCATGTCACATCCTGCGCTACTCATGTTCTGCAACAGTGCACAAGGTGTATAAACCCCAACTGACAGCTTCACCACATGCTGCCCGTCGCTTGTTGTTTGCCGTCTGCTTTTCAACGTCTGCCATTGACAACACGCATCTGTGGGCACTTCTCTTTTCAGTGGCTACATCGCACCCAACTCATCCAACGGTGTCACGAGCAACGCTGCATCAACCTTGGACGCTTGCGTCACCGCCTGCGCTCAAGATCCCGCCTGTCACTTTTCCGAGTTCCGTTACAATGACCAGTCCAGCGACTACAGCCCCGGCTGCTTCCTGTTTGCCCCAGCTACAACCTCGGGTGCTGGCAGCAGCAGCGACCCAGCAGTGTATTACAAGTTGCCATCAACAATGGACGTATCTGCGGCCAGCGTGCAGGCTGCTAGCGTGCGCATTGCAGGTCTGTCTACGCCACGTGCTGCATCAGTTGTATCTTCCGAGTCCAGCAGCAGCAGCAGCAGCAGTGGTGGTATTGTTAAGGCTCAGAGCGTGGCGTCAGGATTGTATGTCAAGTACAGCTATGCAGCAACAGTCGAACTGCCCTGTCAAAGGACAGTGCAAACCTGCAGACTGCTTCGAGCCCGTCAGCTGCTGCAGCAGCGTGCGACATGTCAGCTGCATGCTGGGGTTTTGTGGAGGTTTCTGCTGGCAGCTATGCCCTGAAAGCAGGCAATGATCTGGTGGGGGCGCGCACTGTGGTCAATGCGATGAAGGCTAATGAGGCCACAGGCACTGCCAGCAACCGCATTGTGCAGCCTTGATCTTGCATTGCAGACAACCACCATGAACATATGTTTGGCGCACTGTACATGATGGCAGCAGCATTGTACGATGTGAGTGCTGTGTCAGGTGTGGAGTAGGTGTAGATTGTACAGGACAGCTAGTGTGCGGGATGACTGGTGCTTGCTCTGCTGCTGAACCTTATTACGTGTGTTGTGGGGGTGGCTGGTGCTTGCTCTGCTGCCGAACCCTGTTGCGTGTGTTGCGGGGTGACTGGTGCTTGCTCTGCTGCTGAACCATATTACGTGTGTTGTGTTTGATGCAATGAAGGCTGACGATGCCTGAGAAACTGCCAGCTGCCGCAGTGTACAGCTGTACATGGCAAGATGGTTTGTATGGTTGACATAAACTGAAGTCGAGTTGTATGCTGTACAGAGTTGCAGTATGTAGATGCATGCTGCTGTGCGTTCTGCTTGAAAGGAAGTGTGGAATCACATGCAGATTAGGCTCAAACCGACTGCGACAGATTGGAACTGCAAAGAAGAAAGGATGCAGCCAGTGTTGTTATCTTTGGATTCAGACTAATGCTTCACAGAATTGGTGGGAACCATGCATGCGTTGAGTCTGTCTGCCTGGATGTGCCCTAGTGTTCTGTGTGTTTCTCTGTTGCATGGTGTGCCGCACACCAGTGGTGACATGAGCACAGGCAGTTGTGGTGTAGGCATGCAAGTTATTGCTGCAGCAGCAGGTAGTGTTGACAGCTGCGGCAGCGTGGGTTTCTGCGATCATCAATTGTGCCAGCGTGGCACCTTGTTGATAAATGCTTTGCTCGGCATCTCTTTGGCAGCACTGTTTATTGTTAAAATCATTGTTGTCAGCAGCAGGTAGCGTGGGGTTGCTTGTGGAATCGTGTATTGTGCCAGCCTGCAGCCTGCAGGCAGGTGCCAGCTGGCACCGTTTTACTAGAAGCTCTGCTCGGCATCTCTTTGGCAGCACTTGAATGTTGCTATCTCTTCGCCAGCACCTGATCTCTGTTCAGAACTGCACATTGTGTTGCAGTGTTGTTGCAGCAGCAGGTAGCGTGAAGTTCGCAGGATTGTTGATTGTGCCAGCTTGGCACCTTGCTGACATGTGCTGTGCTGGGCATCTCTCTGTGGCAGCATCTGATTGCTGTTTATTGTTGTGCTTTGATATCAAGATATTGGTCCTTGGACGACCAATGAGACCCAGACAATGCCACGGCTGTCATGTCAAACAGGTCGCACAGTCGGATCGTCTTATCAGATAACGGTGGTGCTTGCAGCTGTGCTTGCAACTGTGCTTGATCGATGTTACGTAACAATTACACTTGGCAGTGAGCCCTGCTATCTAGTTTTACCCAGATCTGGGGTACGCGCTGCACGTGGTATGTGCCAAAGACTTTGAGCTTGGTGCTGTGTCACACAGGCCCCACAGTGCGCATCCAGACAGGCTGCAGCTGCACATCGAGTCTTGGCCCGATATCTGTGGCCCACTGTTGGCAACATTGAACGTTATTGGGTGATTCTGTAACTTTACTGTAACATGTTACCATCATGAGGCGAGACCGTACGCATTTTGTGGCAATACTGTTGAAACAAAGTGTCAACGACACGCTGCCGAGCTGCATGATAGTTGCTAAATCTGCATCGGTCCTGTGAACTGGTGAATGCAAGCCCTTGCAGACTGCAAGTCCATGCAGCGCCCACACAAGATGCTATCCACAGGAATGTGATCAAGATCGTATGATACATCTTCAGCATGCACACCCAACGGCTCAGTTGAGCGACTCAAGCACTAACAGCCAGCAACAACAGACATCCTAGTGCAGTCAGTGAGAGCACTAGTACTGTCGAGATATGCCGCTATGGTTGGATTGCTACAGTACACTGCTGTTCAGCACTTGTGCTATCAAAGCATACAGTGCAATGCAAGCAGCGAGCCAGCGTCTGACTAGAGCAGCTACGCAACGTAATACACAGGCCAATATCCCCTTCTAACACCATTAAGAACAGCCAGGGTACTTCCAGCTGCTGCACCCGTCCAATGCCAAGTGGCAGCAGCTCTGATTGCTGCTGCTGGTAATGTACACTCAGCCAGCACCCACCCCTTTGCATCAACAACCCATCAATCGTGTCAACTGTCACTGCACATGCACCACTACACTGCAACGAGACCCGTCACAGCACGTCACAGCACGTCAAGCGGCTGAGCTAGCTCAGTTTGCCAGCATGGCAGCACACAAAATCTGCTGCAGCGGAAGCTTGTGCCAACCCTCCAGACGCGCCCACTGTAACAAGTACGATGACACTGCTGCCGAGCACAGCTGCAGGCCCCTGGTCTGTCAGTGGCAGTCATCAATCCCAAGCGAATCACCATCGCGATGCAGGTCAATGGCACACTCAGCAGTCACGCAGTGGCACCAGCTGCAGCCAGCAGTAGCAAACCTATCACCGCTATGGCCCCACTGTTGCTGCTGCTGCTGCCACCACTGATGGTGGCAGTCCAGCAGTGATGATGTGCCCAGCCTTTCACAACTCTTGCACAGCAATGCACTGCACTCGACGCAGCACACATGCTATTGCCTGCAACTGTGCAGCGTCATTGCAAGTGGACTACTGCAACTGTGCTGATGCAATGCGGCCACATACAGTGCTGCATCCAATGCGCCAGCTGCTGCTGCTTCGGCGGCTGCTGCAGCAGCATGGCCACCAACACCACCACCAGCTGCAGCTGCTGCTGCTTCAGGACGAGTCGCAGCAGGTGTTCTCCTTCTGCGCTGCTTCTTGTCCAGGTTGCTCCAGTGCTGCATCCAGTGCCCCAGCTGCTGCTGCTTCAGGATGAGTCGCAGCAGGTCTTCTTTCTGCGCTTGCTCTTGTCCAGGTTGCTTGTCAGCTTCAGTGGGGAGCTGGTGCTGGCCTGCTGCTGGTCTGCCTGCTCGTGCTGCAACCGCTGCATCACGTCCTTGGCTATGGATGTGAACACCTGCAGCAAGACATAGCCATGACAGCGTTGAATGCATGAGCAGCGTTGCATGCAGGGGTCGGGTGTCTCTGCTTGCTTCTCTGCTAGAGTGCTGCAGCAAGACACACCCGGTGCAGGGGCATGCACACCACACATGCATGTGAAATCCCAGCATCTTCTCAGATGTATGTCAGCGCACTCCGCCTCTGTGATGTTGTCAGTTGCGCTGGTCTCAACCGCTAAGATGTGCACAATGGCACTGATATGATACCTTTCAGACGGCATCACACGCACTGCACTGCACCCACCTCCTCCACGTTGACGTTGTCCTTTGCGCTGGTCTCAAAGGCTAACATGTGCAAAGCCACACTGTCATAACATCGTTCAAATTGCATGACATGCATCGCACTGGCATGGCAATGACATGACACGTATGGCGCGCATTCCACTGCACCCACCTCCTCCACGTTGATGTTGTCCTTTGCGCTGGTCTCAAAGAAGCGCATGCCATACTCCTCAGCCAGCGCCTGGCCCTTAGCGTATGGCACAGCACGCTTCTCATCAGCCATGTCGCTCTTGTTGCCAACAAGAATCTGCAGCAGCAGCACAAGGTGGGATCAGGTATCAGCAAGCAGTTGCAAGCGTCTGCGGTGCTACATCTGGCCACACCACACCTACAGTTCCATCTACGTTGAAAGAGACGGTATGAACCTGCACACGCTGTTGCTACAGCTGTTGCTTCGCGTCTCACTGCTGCCTAACCTACAGATGATGATGCTGTCACTGCGCCCCTGCAACACAGCTGGCATGTGCCCTGTCTACTGCAGCACAAGCACTGTCGCCCAAGCAGCGACAGGCCAAGCATCAAGCTGCACCTTGTTGACATTGTCGCTTGCGTGCTGCTCAATGTTGCGCATCCAATTGCGGATGTTGTTGAATGACGCCTCATCAGTGACATCATACACAAGCAGGATACCCATCGCGCCGCGATAGTAGGCTACATGACATGTACAGCAGCACCAGCAGCAGCAGCAGCAGCAGCAAAAACACAGACATCAGCAGAAGCAAGAACCCATATGCCATAACGTTCTGTGCCATTTGCCGTTGCTTTTTGCGTTTGACGTTTGAATGACAGCTGCCCAAAACAGCAGTATACGTGGGTGCTGTAGTGAGCACCTGCTCCACACTTGCAGTGTTGCGATGCTGCTCTGTGCTGCATGCAGAAACATGGTGCGGTCAAATATTCCAGCACCCCACTGGCCCGGCTGATGCTGGTAGTGCTGCTGCTGTTCCTGCTTGAGCCACTCACCGCTGGTGATTGTTCTGAAGCGCTCTTGCCCTGCTGTGTCCCATATCTGCAGCTTCACCCATTTGTTGTCCAAGAAGATCTTCTTGATCTTGAAGTCGATCCTATTGACAGTTGACAAAGCAGCCACGGCAACAGAAACAGTCCAGCAAAACACATGGTCGTCAACCAGGGTCATGCACTATGCATGCATGCAGTGCCACCTTCCCAGCTGCTGTCCTGCAAGCACAACTGCTTCAACAAGACAGTTTGCAGAAGCTTGCTGCGTCTAGCCTGCAGCCGCGTTGCTCACCCAATGGTTGTGATGAAGCTGGGGGTGAATGAGTCTTCTGAGAACCGCAGCAGCAGGCAGCTCTTGCCCACACCTGCTCGCGGCAGGAGCAGCAGCGCCCTTTGTTCAGCACCCAAGCCCTAGGCAGCCAGCTGAGTGCAGGCACGTTCAGCATCAGCTGACATGCCACTTACCGCTATCTCCGATCAGCAGCAGCTTTATTAGGTAGTCGTAGTCCTGCCTGCCAGCTCGTTGCTGCTGTGCCATAGCCCTACTGTACTGCTGCTGCAAGCAGCTAGCAGCTATACACTAGTATACGGGTCCAGCTCGAAGCCCGTAATCAGCTGTTGCTGTGGTTGTCTTCCCTTGCGGAACAGGTGAGCCACGAGCTGTGCGTTTGCGTTCAAGAACGAGAGCGACAGGTGCAGCAGGTCACGAGGAGCAGCTTGCTGGTTTTTACACACGTACGGAGTAAGCTTTCGTGTTCTGAGCGACTCAGGATGTGCAAGACCCTGGTGCAGGATGAAGCTGCTGCAAGACTCTGCCTGTGATCAGCCGGTTCGCTGGCGCCTCAAACTTGCTACAGAACACTGAAAGAAAGTGCGAATGCTTTGGTCTGACATTCTGCAGCTGGGAAGGTGTTTGTCACTAGCTTGAGTCCCAGGGAGTGGGTTGAGGGTTTGTTCTGCACTGGTGTCTACAACCACTGAACCCATGGCCTCTGACACGGTAAGGTCAGCCCACACATGCTTTATGCTGTGCACGATCCTTTCTCGCAACTCAAGCTGCGCTGCAGCCCTGCGATCAACTCAGGCGACACTGCTGGTCAACATAGGTCAACAGCCCTGAGGGCACCATCCAGACTGGGCCATACTGGGCCATACTCTGCACATGTTACATACTGCATCAGTACCATGCACACAATTATAGCCAATCTAGAACCGTTGACTCTGCTCCAACTACAGCTTGTGCTTTGGCCTACGGCACACATGCATGGGCAAGCTATGATGCTCAGGCACTACTGCGACAGGTCACCAGCCCCTGCGACAGTGACAACGCCCGAACCCTCTTGCCCCTCACCATCTGCTGCAACAGCAGCAGCAGCCAAGCTCTTCTCCAGCAGAGCCATGGCCTGCTGCGTCTGCTGAATGACACGCCTGAAGCGCGCCTTTGTCTGCGGCCGCATTGGAAGTGCCACTGCTGAACCCTCCTGCCCAGCAGTTGCTATACCTGGCGCCGGCTTGTTGTATGTCCATCAGTGGGATGGTGTCCCAGCTGCTGTGCTGCACTTGCTGGCTGCTGCTGCTGGTGCTAGACATCAGCGATGCTGCTGCCAACCGGAAGTCATCAAGCGCATGGTGCTGCTGCTGCTGCTGCTTCTTACCAGGCACCACTGGAGCCTCACTGCTGTTGCTTGGTGCCTTGTTGCCGCTGGTGGCAGCTCTGCTCAGAGGTAGCACTGCTGGCGTGCTTACCTCTGGCAGCGGAGCAGCTGCCAATTTGCCAGCTGTGCTACTACTAGTCTGCTGTTTTGTGGGCTTCGTTGAAGCCATTGCTGCTGCTGCTGCTGCTGCCACTGCTGGCACTGCTGCTACTGGTGCTGCTTCAGGGTGCGGCGGTGCCCTACCAGCAGGCGCACCAGCCGCAGCTGCTGGCACACCAGCTGCGGCAGGTTGCGCAGCCGCTGTTGACACCTGTTGCTGCGCCGCAGGCTGTCGATTATCGTGCTGCTGCTGCTGCTGCTCAATAGCTTTAGATGTACCTATTGCTGTGCTTTGAGCTGAGGCTGCTGATGCAGCTGCTTCCTCCTCACCAGCAACATCTGCAATTCTGCTCGTCACAGTTGCATGGTTCACCTGTGCAGTGTTGAGGTGTTGTGTGCCCTGCTCAGCGCCAGCAGCCTCTGCACTGTCCACATATGGGGCTGCCACAACTGCACCTGCAGCTGACAGCACCGCAACTTGCTCTGTTACCTGCAGCTGCTGTTGCTGCTGCGCTTGATGATCCGTTCCTACTGTCAAACCTGCTTCTTCCCCTGACAGCCCATCAGAGAACCGCACTGACGCCCTAGCCTGCTGCTGCGGCACTGCTGCTGCTGCTGCTCCGCCTCCAGCCCCTTGCATACCTTCCACACTGCCACCCTCAGAGCCTGTCCACCTGACACGTGCTGGCGTGTCTGCAGCTGCTGCTCCACCACCCTGATGCTGCTGCTGCTGCTGCGGGGTGCGGCTCTTCATGGCTGAGGCTAGCCTGCTAATTATCGGCCGTGGTTCGGCAGCAGCTACGCTCTCAGAGTGATGATCACCAGTGCTAGCAGCACCTGCTGATCCACCCCCACCCCCAGAGCTACAGCTGCTCAAGCTGCTGCTGCCCCCTGAAGCATCATTCCATGCAGCCGCATGCTTGGCCCCAGCTGCCAGTTGCCTACCCAATGGCGAGCCAGGCTGACTGTCCATCAGCCGGCTGTGTGGTGGCACACTCGCTGCGCCAGTGCTGTCAGCAAGTGATGGGCTGTAGCTGTTCACGTTGCTGAAGACGCTGCTGACGTTGCGGCTGTAGCTCTGCTGCTGAGCTAGCGGCTGGCCTGCTGGGCTGCCTGCAATGGCTGCCAGCAGTACCTGTACTGCTACAGCATCGCTAGCATCCAGCTCCACACCCAACTGCAGCATACCAATAACAGTGCAGCAGAGGCGCCAGATTCGTCACAGTGGGGCCACCAGCTAAGCTAGGCACGCAACCAGCCGAACATGCACCGCACAGTGCAGCAAACATGCACGATGCACCCAGCAGCCCTTGCAGATCTCTAGAGAAGCTGGCCAGATAACTCTGACAAGCCTGCTCGCTATGCACCCTACGCCACTGCCGCATGCTCACCGTGAAAGCGTTGCCAGCCAGGTGCAGCTCCTGCAGGCCAGGCAGCTCCTGAAACTCCCACACAGGCACCCACCCCAGCTTGTTATGCGTCAATTTCACACTGCGCAGCCGTGCCATGCTGCCCATGCCAGCTGGCAGGCGCGACAGCAGGTTGTGGGAGCAGTCTAGCACCCGCAGGCTGGCGCAGCCGGCGATGCCAGGGGGCAGCTGCCAGAGGCGGTTGCTGGTGAGGCCGAGCACCCGCAGGTTTGTCAGGGTGGTGAGGCTGTCTGGCAACTGCAGTCGCAGCATGGCAGGTCATCACGGGTCAGTTGTGTGAGCCAGGCAGTGCATGTTCCTGTAACCTAGAACCCACAGCAACACCGTGCAACCGAGCTGCCGCCGGAAAAGGCCAGAGTGTTGTATGAACCATGTTTCTTGGCCAGGAACCATGGTTGATGGCGATGCTGATTGAGCACAGATGCTCAATCGGATTGAATTGTTGGACGAGTGCATACCATGCCATTTGTCATCTGCAGTGCTGCTGGCCGCACCTGCATGAGCTGGTTGCTGTGCATGAGCAGCGCCTGCAGCTGCTGCATCTGCCCCAGGCCTTCTGGCAGGTATGTTATGCTGTTGCTGGAGGCCACGAGCACAGCCAGTGCCGGCAGTGACAGCACCACAGGCGGCAGGTGGCGCAGCAGGTTGTGGTCCAGCACCAGCTGCGTCAACATCACCAGGCTCGACAGCTCCTGCACAGCACAAAAGTCAAGACATGGGTGACCGTGTCTGCAATCCTTCCAAGTTGCACTGCATCATATTTAGAATGCATGCCTTTGGTCCAGCATACAGCAAGTCGAGCACAAGTTGCGGCCCTTCCCGACACCAGCAGCACGTGGTCACTGCACTTCAACAGGAACCCAAAGTAATAAGCCACCCTCAGTGAGGGCCTCACCTGCGGCAGGTCCCTGAGCCTGTCGTTGGTCAGGTTCAGCGTCAGCAGGGAGCTGCGCCCCCCAACCTCCCACACCTCCTTCGGCAGCGCTTCAAACCCGCAGCCCTCAAGATCCAAACTGCCAGCTGCACCCTCAGGCCTCAGAAACGCCAGCAGTGCGAGCTCCCCTTTGGTATCCATGAGGCGCAGGTAGGGCTGCCGCAGTGGGTTGAACTTCAGGCTCAGCTGCTGCAGCTGACGCAGCTCTCCTAAGCCCACTGGCAGGTCCTGCAGGAGCAAACATGCAGAGCAGAGCAGTGTATGCCACACATGGTGACCATGCGATAGTGTGCTACTACCAGTGTATTGCACAGTAGTGTGCAGCCACACAATACAGCTGCGTGATGCAGCTAGCAGAAGTCATCAGCAGGGTGGCAACCGGGGCCACATTTCCCACGTGTCACAGCCACCAAGATTATATCTCCCATCGCTCTGTGACAGTGGCATGATATTACATTACAATGATAAGCCGCATTCAGCCCACCTTGATAGCGTTCTTGTGCAGGTCAAGGCTAGTAAGGCCCGTGAGCCGCAGTAGCGCCTGAGGCACCTCCTCAAGACCAGCCTCTGACAAGTCAAGTGCCTGCAACCATAGTGGAACGGGAGTGCTTTCTCATGATAGAACTCTCAGGCCCTGTCTGACCCCGTTCTTGTTCTTCTCTAGTACTTGCACGCAGGAGCCTAGGCTCAAGCAGGCCATGGCCCTGCTTTTGATGCGTAGGAATTGTAACTTGAAACTTGCCTGCAGCCGCGTGTCATGCAGCTTCACCAGCAGCAGCGGGTCCTTGGCATACAGGCTGTTGAGAGGCGCCACCAGCGGGCAGCCATCTGCCTGCAGACCCTCCAGTTGGTGCAGCTCGCCAATAAAATACGGCACACTGCTGATGCCTGAAGTGCATTCAGATGTGTGTACACAAGTAGGCTAGCCGGCAGGGACAATCTGTAAAAGCAGGTATCCATGAGCATTATGCCGGGAACAGCAGCTTTCTGCTGAGCTGTGCACTGCGCGAGGTGCTGTTGCATGCAGGTGGCGGCAACACAGCCTGTAAGAATCAGGCTGATCATACATGTACCCACTCACCAGTCTGGTCCACATTCAACTCTCGCAGACTTGTCAGGCTGCACAGCACCTCAGGGAAGCAGCCCAGGGGGTTGTAAGCCAGGTTGAGCACTGCCAGCCCAGTAAGGCCCGACATACTTGCTGGCAGCGCCTTGAGGCGGTTGAAGCTCACATCCAGGAACCTGTGGCGACAATGCATTGGGTCGCCCAGGATGTCAGAAGCAACTGCCTCAACAAGCAAGCATTACGCACGTGCCGTGCGGCAGATTAAGGTTCAGCAGCACTTTGTGCAGGTGAAGGGCATGATACCCTTGGTCGTTGTTGTAAGCAGCAGTCATTCGTACAACCATGAATCGAGATTGTTGCCGTACCTCAGGCCCACCAGGCCCTGCAGCTCATCCCCAAGTGCCGTCAGCTGGCAGGCAGCCAGGCTGAGCTTGGCCAGATTGCTGCAGCGCTGCAGCACCTGCAGGCAGCATGCGCATATGGCTGGGTCAGTAACCCTGCACCAGACAACACCGCGGCATTGGTGCAACATGTGTTTTTCTGCGGTTAAATCCCTCTACACTTCATCACTTGAATGCTACCTAGCAGGAACTTTCACGCTTTGCAACAAAGAAGCTGCCCCAGGTGCAGCTTGTTGCAAGCTAAACACAAGTCTGCTTTGATGGCTGCGTTGGCCGTCATCCAACGTACCTTTGGCACTTCTTCAAAGCCGTTCTCAGACAGAAACAGATCCTGCAGCCCCACCACCTGCCCCAGGCTCTCCGGCAGCTGCTTCAGGTAGTTATTTGCA
The DNA here is from genome assembly GCA_902809745.2 of Tetradesmus lagerheimii. NCBI lineage: Eukaryota > Viridiplantae > Chlorophyta > Chlorophyceae > Sphaeropleales > Scenedesmaceae > Tetradesmus > Tetradesmus lagerheimii. Next base: position 14,953 of record CADDIJ020002277.1, on the reverse strand, counting down.
AGATACAGCTGCTGCAGCCCAGGCATCTGTTCTCCGAGCTCAGCCGGCAGCTGTGCCAGCTTGTTGAATGACAAGTCAAGCACGCTCAGAGATGCCATGGCGAGGCCAGCAGGTAGCGATTTGAGGCCGTTGTAGGACATGTTGAGCACCACGAGGCGCGGCATGGCCTGCAGCATCAGCTGCGGCAGCTCCCTGAGCTTGTTGCGGCTGCAGTCCACCACCTGCAGGTCCCCGGACAGCAACACGTGGTTCACAAGCTGCGCAGCTTCTACAATCACGTCCTGTGCAGCATACCTGTAACATTTGAATGCCAGCTGAAAGCACGACGATGCTGCAATGCTGCTGGTGTGAGCGACAGCATGTGTTATGTCGGTTGCATGCAAACAGCCCCAGCTTGCAGGAACATGCTTACCTGCACTCCTTCAAGTGCAGGCTGCTTGTCATCCAGTGCAGCAGGCAGCACTGCCATGCGGCTGCCCCTGCAGCTCAGGATGCCTAGGCGCTGCGCTACCTTCAGCCGCAGCGCCACTCCAGCAGCATCCTGCAAGGCACACATGCAGCGCTTTGAAAGTTTGATTTGGGGCACAACATCGTGTCTAGCTAACTATAGCTCAACTACTGTATGCATGACGCCCTTGTCATGTGCCTTGCAGTGACGGAAAGATTGTGCTGCATCCACAACCTGCAGGCAGCAGGTCTGCTGTGAAGGTTGCATGCATGGATTTCTCCGGCAAGCTCTGCAAAAGATCACCTACAAGCTGCGTGATACACAGCTTGCAGCATCTGCTAGAAGAGTTGCCGCAGCATGGCACGCAAGGATTCCTCCTGCAAGCTCTGCAGGAGGAGCTCACCTCTAAGCTGCCCAGCTGCAGGCCGTGCCGCTCCTGCAGCTCTGCCAAGCGCGCTGTGAAGGCAGCCATGTGGCGCTCCACCAGCTGGTGCTGCTCACCCACCACCTGCAGGTAGCTCATCACAGCCCTGCAGGTGCACCAGGCAATCACACAAATGCTGTGAGAATGTGCAGTATGTAGTGGTGCAAGCATATGTCTGGCTGGTTCGGTTGTGCTGCATAGTGCACTCAGTGCGTCAGGGCCTGACATTCTTGTGCATGCTGCCATGGTTTGCATCGCAGTACATACACACCAGCATGGAGCCTCATGTCAGCTTCCCTGCTGCGTATGTGCAGGCATCGTTATGCACATTGATGCTTACTTGAAGCCGCACTGCAGCACATGTGCAGGTATGTTGAGGTCCGGGTTGTCGCTGATGTTTAGCTGCTTCAGCCCTAGCCAGCCTACGTCGCTGGGGATTGCACGCAGCCGGTTGCCAGCAAGGTTCAGCACCTGCAATAGCAGTGCCAAGCAGCAGTGTAGCTTAAGAATGAATCCTACCACTGCCATGCTATAGTTCAAATGCAGAGGAGTCGCCAACACTGCTGCTGGTTGTGTGAGCATCTGGCTGAGCTTGCGCAGCTGCCCAAGTGTATGCACCCTTAGTACAAAAATGCCACTGCTGCGCTGCCGTCCTTCACTGTAGCTGCACTGCATAGCCCCGCGCCTATGACTACTCATTGCATGGGCTGTTGCTGCTGATCCTGCTGCCCGCCTCAGCTGCCAACCAAACTGCGCAAAACACCCACATGCAGGCCCTCCATGTTGCCAATGCTGTTTGGGATGAAGTCAATCTGGTTGTAGCTGGCATTCACATCCCGCAGCACAGTAAGGCCAAACAGCGCATCTGGCAGGGCCTGCAGGCAGTTGTGACTGACCGCCAGCACCTCCAGGCACCTGCGGCCATGGGCGATTGAAATACAGCCGCAGGAGTTAGCCCAGGTTGATCCATATCAAACAAGTTGTATAGGCCTGAGTAACAAGTGCATGCTTGTGGTTCGTCTGGCGCTGCTGGTGCTGCTGAGGCTGCGCAATAGTCTATAGCTCGGCGCCCACTGCTCAACAGCGTATGCTGCATGTATCTGCCAGCTGCCTGCAGACTGTAGGAAGGCAATCCTTGCTGTTGCCCACGCACTTGAGAACTGCAATCTCCTCTGGCAGCGCCTTTATTGCATTGTGTGACAAGTCCAGCGTCGTCAGCTGGGTGATCTCTTGAAACAGCCCCTTTGGTATGATCTGCAGGCGCATCGGTGGTACCAAACGTGCAGCTTCAATCTGCCATCCTGCCAGCTGCAAGGCTCTGGCATACACATTGCAGGGCTGTTGCAGATACCTCTCTCCCCCCCTGCTTGTCAGCATCAGCATCAGCTGTGGCATAGCGTAAACAACTGGCGGGCCTTGCTCTGGTAGCTTGGCATACAAATGCTCACCTCAATCTGGTTCTGCGCAAGGTCCAGCACCTCCAGGCCATCCAAGGCCATAACCTGCAGATGATGACCAGCACTTTGCTTCAATTCTCTTGACTGTAGCTGTTTGTGCTGCTGTTATGCGTGTGACTGAGCTAAGGATGCAGGCCAACTTGCCAAACAGCAGGCTGCGTGGTCAGAGAGCGGTTGCGTCTGCTGCACTGCATGCACCATGTGCTATGCAGCTGATCACACGTAGCTTAGGCATGAGATCAGATTTATACCTTGGCAGGCACGGTTGTAAGCCCAACATTACGTTTGATGAACTCCACCCTGGGCTTGTCCTCCTGCTGCCCATCTGCTGCAGAGGTCATCTTGCAGCGAGCTCGATCTTCAGCTGGGGCCCAACCAGGCGATTGCCTTGGGTTACGTCTGTCTTATGCCAGTTGCAATACGCAAGCCATGGCACGTAAAGTCCCGGAACACACGTTGACCATCAGCAGCAGAGCACTTGAACTCTAGCCGGTGCGTGCGAACGATCGGAGTCAGCCGCAATTGATGGCATCATATATGTTCACTTCGTTGCTTATTCAACACCAGAGGCCTGCTCGTGCACCAGCGTGCTGGCAGTGCTCGGTACGTACTGCAGTGCAGCAGCTTGTAGGCAACACAGCAGGGAAACAATAAGCTGTTGCAGAACTTATAAAACGAAACTGGCACATGGCTATTCGCCAGATCGGGCCAATGTAACAGTGGTGGCAGCCCAACCCTGGACTTAGACAGGCTTGAGTTGCCCACATCACTGCCCCTTCTTCAGTGCAGCATCAATCGCCGCCAGCCGCTCCGTTATGTGTGGGTGGCTGTGGTGATACGCACTATACAGCGGATCCACGTTCAAGCTGGCCTTGTTGGTCTCCTCCAACTTGAGCAGTGCCTCCCTGAGCTCCTTGCCTTTGCCCTGCTGCACTGCGAATCCATCTGCCTGGTACTCAAAGCGCCGGCTGACTACGTTGGTGCAGAAGCCAATAACCTGCGCGGGTGCAGCACCAAAGACATATATGATCAGTGCACGGATTGCATGAAGCATGCAACGCATGCATGTGGTGCGCTTGCTGATGCCGGCTGCGTTTTACATTCGCCACCAGCTGCTTGCAGGACACAAGTGGCATGCAGCAACTACACACGCACCTCACCCATTCTATCTTCTACGCCAATCTCAAGCAGCAGCAGTATTGCTAGAGGCCGTACCTCATCGACAGGAGACACCAGGTACTGGAACAGCACGAACGCGATGAACGCAGGCCGGCTCTTGTCAAACCCAAAGCTCTCAAACAAGCCTGGTGCGGTGCGCACGCCAGCGAACAGCAGGAAGTTTGCCAGCGTGATGAACTGCCCCATGACAAAGTTGATGGGGGTGTGGCGCAACTTCCAGTGTCCCAGCTCTACATGCAAGCCAGGAGGCAGGCAGCAGGCAGGCCAGCCAGTCAGGAGGTGATGAGAGGGAAGGGCAGCATGGTATCTTGAGTTCCCTTGAAGCATGCGTCCACCGTACACGTATCAAACATAATTGCGGTTGCATCAACTGTACACCAAATTGCTGCTGGTATTGTGGTGAGCCGCCCAAGGACAACTGCTGCAATGGCTGCATCTGCTGCTCCTGCCCCTGCTGCGGCTGCTGATGAAGCGGCTGCTGCTGTCCTTGCAGTGACTGCTGCTGCGGCATCCAGCTGCAACTACTGCGCTCACCGTGTGCTAGCACTGCCACAACCTGCTCCTCGCTGCACTCCTTGATCAGCGTGTCAAACAGCACGATGCGCTTGTTGTTGAAAAAGCCATACCTGCAAAGGCGGTGCACGAACATTCGCACGGCACAATGAATAGCTTGCCAACAAGCATTGCAAAGTACATGAAAAAACACCGCGTCAAGCGCCAAGGACACGCGCACCCAATTTGTTCCTTATCATACAACGTACGCCAGCAGACCTGACGGCTGTCACAAGCTGTTGGTGTCTCACATGTACGCGTTGGAGTGAGAGCTGCGCTTGGAGCCGTCCATCTTGTACAGCTTCTTCAGTGGGAACTTCAGGCTGCCTGCCAGTGCCTCAATCTTCTCACGCAGGCTGCCTTCGGGCAGCAGCTCATACTTGTTGAACAGAGGTGCGATCACCACCGGGTAAATGGTCATGACAAACAGCGACACCACCTGCGATAGCAGAAACACATTTTTAGCAGGTTGAATGTGGTGTTGCTGGGTGGTATCTGTGGGGCTGTGTTTTTGTTTGACCTGCAAGCGACATGCTGCAAAGCTCTGTGTGCGTACATTGCAGGAGTTGATCCTGACAAACACAGCAGCTGCTGGTGCTGTGCCCTGCCTGATAGAACGCAGGCGCAGCCAGCCGCCTGTATGTGCACGCACCAGCACAAATGCCCAGAGCTGGAGTGGCACCCAGGGGCCAGCACGCTGCAGGATGTATGTGAATGCTCCCACCAGGGGCGGCACAAACACAGCACCCAGCAGCAGGCTCTTCACCATGTCAGTGAAGAACAGGCCTGCAGCAAAGAAGAACAGCATGCAGTTGCTTACTTCAGTCAAAGGCATCACATGGCCCAGCACTGCTGTGAGACCAATGCTTCTATATCAACAGACCATGCTGCAGCTGCCCTGGGTGGCGATGCAGCTGCCAGACTCCTAGCACAAGACTGGCAGGTTGCTGCTACTGGTTGTCCCAAAAGCGCGGCACGTGGCTGACGCGACCTACCAAGAGTCTGCTTGTTGAAGCCATGGCGCTCCTCAATAACAAAGGTGCTGTACAGGCTCCAGGGCAGCCCCATCGCAAGGCCAATCAGGCTGGTGGCCAGCATAAACACCACAGTGTGCACGATCTCACTCGCCGCCATCATCTCTGCAAGGTGCTGCGGCAGCCAGTTGGGAAGGCTGTACCACAGCCAAGGCGTGATGCGCAGCTATGAGAAGAAGAAGCAACAGCAGACAGCAGCAGTTGTGTGGCGTGGATAAGGGATGCAAGCATGTGAGGATGCCATCCTCTGCCACATTCTGTATGCTGCTGCGGGGCTTTCAATTTCGAAGGTTGCTGGAAATAGCACCACTAGTGAGCAGCGATTTCTACATCTCATGCAGGACATACACAGCTGCAATTTGCAAGGATCCTACCCAAGAAAGATTGGACCAGTCAACAAATGCCAGGCATACCTGCAGCCACAGCACAGTCTCTCCTAGATTGTAGAGCCCATGCCAGAAGCCGAACCACCACTTGTCCACCGAGTATGCTTGCGCCTGATCATAAAGATCGCGCGTGAACAGGCCTGCAGGATCAGCAAAGCAGCACAGCAGTGCGGCTCCAGACTTATCTGGCTGTCTGCAGGGCGATTACTGCTTGTCACCGAACGGCAGTGCGCAAGCACAGCAACCCATTGCTATTGCAGAAACACTGCATGCCTGTATGTCAGCATCATTCCAACTGCTCATGCAGGTGTGGCACAAGTCACTACTGAGGGACTCCAGCCATGCATCTCTGTTGTGCAACTCAGGACCTGTGTCAATCACCTTTCAGGGATGCTGGCGGATCAGGCAACTTGATGGATTTCAGCTGTCTGATGTCCAGGTACGTGTGCAGAATGTTCACCACAACAATGAACGCTAAGACGATCTGCAGCCATGGAAGCTCAGGTATGCTGCTGCTGCTCCCCAGGAAGGGAGATGGGTCCACTGCCATGCTATGCAGCTGATGAGACAGCTGTCAGGAAGGGGTTTAAGATGGGTGCAGATCGGGGTGCGTTTGGTATACGTGATGATCTTCTGCAGGCTGGTGTGCAACCGTCTGCTGCCAAGTTGCAGGAGTAGCCTCGAGAAGAGCGGCGATCTGCGATCTGCATGGTAGTTGTATCGACAGCAGCGGTTTCATTAATAGTATGCGTGGGAGCATGACCGAGGCGTGGACAAAATAACAACCCCAGCCTTGCATTTGACCTGTCTGCACCGAAATCGTGATGTGAGTCATAGACATGTGCAGTTTGTTTCGTCAACCGAGCAACTGGAAATAAAGCAAACTTTTGAGCGTGATGGAGACCACTCATCGTTGCTGATGCTGAACATACGCCATCAGATGTGCTCTGGTGGCAAGCTCCCTCTCCAACACACAAATGTTGTTTGATTGAACTTGGATTGCTGGTATGAAACACGCCGAGGTCGAAAGCAGCTGAGCTGCTGCACTGAGTGTTGAGCAGCGCATGCAACCACCCTCACAGCAGTAGCACAACAGTGCCTAGATGCCCCCAACCTCGCCAAGAGCAGAAGCCATAGCTAAGCTGCGACATAAGGTGGAAAGCCGGCTACACCAGACGCATGAGGACCGCATACAGCAGCTTACAGCACGGCTGCAGTCCTCCCTGCAGTCGCCCTTTGACAAGGCGGGGTCAGCACAGGCGCTTAGCAGCAGCCAGCATGCTACGCGGGGCGACAGCGGCGCTGGACAGGTCAAGCTAGCAGAGGTGTTTGATGAGCTGCTGGCATCTGATCAGGCGTACAGGATGGCACAGCTCAAGGAGGAGGTCACGTTCAGGGAGCGTGATGTGAGGCTAACATTGGGTGTTGCAAGGCCACAACAGTAGCAAGAAAGAGCAACAGCACAGAGAACACTAGCAGTTGTGCAGCCTGCTTGATGAATTTGGTTCAGGTTGGGCAGATGAAGAGTTTGCAATTGGTGTGGGGCCTGCAGTGTATTGCCTCTGGCCATCTTAGACAACAGCACAGCAGATAGTGGCAGCATGTTGCTTACCTGCAAACGCTGGCAGCTCTTGCCAGCACACAGCATGTCTTATGGACAAACTGGGCTTGCTGCTGACTAGGCAGACTCGAACGCGGTGTGCGCACAACTTAGCAATCAAAACCAGGTGTCCACAAACTGATGCAGGTCTACCACCTCACAGAGGCACTGGAGCAAAGCCAACTTGAGGCCAGCTTGGCCAAGCAGCAGCAGCAAACCACAGATGCGCAACTTGCAAAAGCCAGCACCAGCGCAGCTCTGCTAGAAACAGAGCTCCGCAAGCTGCAGCACGAACACGAGGCGCTGGCACAGCAGGTGACAAGCCTCACAACAGGCAAGGCGTCAGCAGAGCGCGCTGCAGCAATGGGCGAGACGCGCGCTGCAACTGCAGAAGCACTTCTGTCCAGCAAGACGCAGGAGCTGGAGCAGCTGCAGGTGCATTACAAGCGGCTGCTGTCAGAGCAGCAAGCTGAGCTGGAGCGAGTGCGTCAGCAGCTGCACATCCAGTCAACAGAGCAGTCAAAGGCTGCGTCTGCTGCAGCAACTCGGGAGCAGGGCCTCTTGCAGGAAGTGCAGGCGGCTAACAGCAGCATGGTTGAGCTGAAGACGTCACTGGCTGCAGAGCGCAGCAGTGGGGAGATGCTGCAGGCAAAAGTGACAGAGTTGACGGCAGAGCTGGAGGCAGCCCGGCAGGGCAAGCAGCAGCTGGCAGCAAGCCTGAAGCAGGTGTGTGGGTTTGACCATATTCGCAGCGGCTGCTGGCATGCACGGGGCCAGGCCAGCAGCTGTCGCTGTATTTGACTGTAGGCTGTGCTTCAACCGCAGTACATGCAAGTTTTTACACAGCATGACAGCCCCGAGCATGCTGTACCTTCGCACTGGCCTCTGTGCTTTGCTGTCGGAATGATACCGTGAAAGAGCAGCAGCAGGTGGTGTTGCAAGCAGTGCACAGTTTTGATGTATGCTGCTGCTGTTGCAGGTTGAGGGGCTGCTGTCAGACTCTGAGGCGGAGAGGCGCACTGTTCGGGCCAAGTACATGAACCTGGGTAAGCATGACAGCAGCATCCTGCATGCTGGCACACAGTCATAGTATGCAATCATGCAGCAGTGCTGCAGCGTCTTTCTGCACGCTGCAGGCCAGCTGAGAAACATTGCATCTAGATTGTACCCAACAATGCTGTGTTCCTAGCTTGCAATATGCGGCTCAGGCACTGCATGCTGCTCCTTACGCGGAGCTGGGGCGCAGGTGTGCAGTTGTGACAGTTGTGGTTAGGCTACACTGGATGCATCTCTAATGCACCTGTTGCTGCTGCTGCATGCATCCTCTTTGTGCAGGCGATAAGCTGGAGGGCATGCTGGCAGATGAAGCAGCGCAGCAGAAGGCAGCTGCTGCTGAAGCTGCGTCGCTGCAGCAGCAGGTGGCACAGGCGCAGCAAGCAGCTGCCAGTGCACAGCAGCAGCTGGAGCAAACAGCAGCACAGCTGGCAGAGGCGCAGCAGGCACTTGTCGACGCTGATAGGCTGCATAGCAGGGCTGCAAAGAAGCTCGATAAAAAGATGATGCAGCTGGCACAGGAGTACGACATGTCACGGCAGGAGCTGCTGATTAAATCTGCAGAGATTTTAGATTTGCAGGGGCAACTGAAGGAGGCAGCAGGGCAGCATGAGGTGCAGCTTGCGGCAGCACAAGACCAGGTGGGTGCATGCGGTTGGCATTCTAGTTGCTTATGAAGTGGCGGCAAGAGCTGCTATGCTGGGAACTCATACAGCAATGTTTCATGGGTTGTAGCACCGAGCCACTACTAGAGCTGCACAGCTCACTTGTTGGCTTTGTAACGTGCCAGATGAGGGATCAATGCAACTGTGACCTCATGTTACTGTCTGCTGCTATCGTGCGTGCAGGCAGATTTACTGCACGGGCAGATAGCACAGCTGCAGCAGCAGCTGCAGCTTGCTGCTGAGCGTGAGCAGCAGGTGCAGCAGGAGGCAGTGGCAGCAGCAAAGGACCGCTTGGACATTGAGCTGAGGCAGCAGCAGCTCAAGTACGAGCGGCAGATACAAGTGAGTGTGTCGTAGCATGTGAGCCCCGGGGCATCCACAGGAATGTCCAAGCAGCCCTGGTGCAGTGGATTTGGTTTGGCAGCTGAGATGTCAGCAACTTACCCACACATCATCAAGCTCATTCATGCTAGGCATCGAGTCCACACATACTGCTGTACGCACTGCAGTCGTCTTTGCATGGAAAGGCAACGCTGCCTGCTCATGGCTGCATGTTGAACTGCAGGAGCTGGAGCTGCACAACCGTTACATTGCTGCGCTGGATGCTCTCAGCAGCCCCCATCAAGCAGCAGCAGCGCGTCACACTCTCGACCATGCTGCAGCGGCTGCACATGAGGCTGCCTGTGGCATCTCAAGTGGAGGTGCTGGCATGTCGAGTGGTGGCGCCAGCATGGATCTGCCGCCGGCATCTGCTAGCCGGCTTGATGTTTTTGATGCCAGGCTGCGCAGGACGCTGGCAGAGCATGTCAACAGGAATGAGGCTGCAGAGGTGGGTGCTTGAGCTCTGCTTGTAACGCGCGCGGATAAGCTGAGCTTGTGCGACTATGTGTTATGCTAGGCAAACACAGACAATGCTGCCCGCCATGTGCAGACAGTTGAACTGCCCTGGTCAATGCCTACAGGCATTGCCACCATGGCATGCTGGTTGTTCAGCATGAACTGTCAGCATACGTGCTTAGCTGCCCTCCATCTCCACACCTTCAACTCCTGCTTGTGTTGCTCACTTCGATTGTAATTGCTGGTTTACTTGCCTGTGTTACCAGATCATGGAGTCCAAGCTGCTGGCTGTCAAGCGTGAGTTGTCAGCAGACTACAAGCGCCGCTTGGATGCACTGGAGGCAGAGTGGGCGGCACGCTCGCAGGCACGCACACAGGAGCTGGAATCATCACAAGCACTCAAACTGCAACAGGTATGGCAATACCTGATGGATACAAATGGACAAGGCATGGATGGCATCGTGCATTGGCGTTCTGTGGCAAGCGTGACGGCCAGTGTGCTCTGCATCAATGCTGATACCAAGCGACGCACTGAAGTCTTGCAGCTTTGAATCTGGTGGTATGTCCTTGCCGTGTCAGCTGGCAACGCTGCTTGTGCAAATGCAGGTTGAGCTGACTGCGCGGTTGGACAAGGAGCGGCTAGAGGCCAGGCTGGCTGAAGCTGCTGCTGCAAAGCAGCGCATTGAAGAGCAGCTAGGCCAAGTGCAACAGGTGCGAGCAAAAGATTAGAGGCAGTTGATGGCTGCCATTGCATGCATCCAGCTGCCCAGCGCTTCCAGCGGAAAGGCAGCCTGTGCACAGCTGATTCACAAGCACGCTTTGCTGCCATGCATGAACACCTAGTAAATTGTCCAGTACAATCCTGTAAGTAGTGCTGTGCCGTGCCAACGCCACCGCAGGAGCTGTCGCGTGTGTCACGTGAAGCATCGCAGCATCGGCTGGCATCAGAGGAAGCTCGCGGGGCAAAGACAGCGCTGCAGAGCCAGCTGGATGAGGCGAATGCCAGCGTGCGGCAACTGCAGGCGCTTGTGGGACAGTACAGCGGCGGCAGCAAAGGGGTGAGCTGCAGCCACAACCATGCATGCATGACTTTGCTTGCTAGCTGCAGTTTGCGAGACATGCACATACTGAAGTGCTGCCTGCTGGGGAGGTCCGCTGGAGGTTAGCCGTGGTAATGTCTTCTGATGCCCTACCGTGAGGAAGTGCAGGAATCTTCTGTGTACTCTGCGCACAGCAGCGTGGGAGGGTGGCTGATGCCATGCGGTCCGCATGTCTGCTTGCTGCTAGAACTTTTCAGAACATGCGTGGCGAGGCTGGTGCGGCTGCACTGCCCAATGCTGTATGTTGTCTGCTGCTTGGCGTATGCTGCACAGGAGCGCGAGGTGGTGGCTGATCTTATGTCGCGCCTTGAGCAGCGCACTGCTGAGCGCAACGAGGCGATGCAAGCCGCTGCTGCAGCCGAAGCAAGGGTCAAGGTGAGAACGCCGCCTTGCTGGCTGCGCCTGTTGCATTGAGTGGTATGCGCACTGTGCTCAAAGCACACCTTTATGCCAGGTGGAGTTAGCGTTCCCAGCAGTGCAGGGTATGTGCACTGCTGGTGATTGACAGGGCTGCACTGCACCCCATTGTTCTTGCAACGTACAGGCGCTTGAGTCGGAGAAGGTGCCCTGGCAGCAGCTCACGCAGCAGCAGCAGCGCCAGCTGCAGCAGGCTGCCGACGCTGCTGAGGCTGCACGCGCTGCAGCAGAAGCACGGCTGAAGCAGGTTATGGCAGAGGCCACAGAGGCATCAGGTCAGTTGTGTCCATTTTTCGTGGCTGTGGGCTTCATGTGCTGCTGGTGTGATGTGGGTTGTTACAAACGTGTCGATTGCAGCAGCACTGCATCTGCAGCTGAGTGCACTGGATGGTTATGCACTTGTACATGTCAGCGCGTGCACATCACACGCCTTACACATGCATCACCGCGTAATGCAGTAGCTGACGTGCATGAGACTGGAAACCAAAGAGCTTGTTGTCCCGTGCTGTGCTGCGCAGATGCAGCAACCGCTGCCCAGGCGTCTCACTCAAGGCAGGTGAAGCGCATGCAGGAGGAGAAGGCAAAGCTAGAGGAGAGCATTGAGGAGGTAAGCAATAAACTGTATGAATTCCGGTCGCAATCTGGCTGTGCTTCAAAAGCAGGCAAGTGCTCCTGGTATGTTTAATCTGTCAATGACTTGCTGCGTGGTGTTGCTGGCCAGGCAGTGGCTGTACTGCATTCACGAAACTAAGCGCTACCACCTGTCCTGTTGCTGCACTTTTGCCTTGCAGCTGAGATCAGCGCGTGATGCGCTGGACAATCAGCTGTTACTCTCCCAGGCAGAGGCACGCAGCTTGGCACGGCAGCTGCGTGAGACCAGCCAGCAGCTGTCACTGCTGAAGGAGGACCATGCGGCCACAGAAGCTGTGCTGGCAAGGCTGAAGGATGAGAGGCAGCAGCTGCTGGCGGTGAGCTTTGCAGAACAGAGCAAGGCTGGATGCGTACGGCGTCACTAGATGAGATGCGTTGATGCAGCAGAGTCGATGCTCTTGCTGTTGCTCAAGGTGGTGCTTAGCGCCTGCAGGTTGCTACGGTTCAGTCTGCAGCCCCCTTTGTCACCTGTTCTATTGTCAGCAACATGGGTTTGCTTTCACTGCCAGCTGCTACTTGCATAAAGCCGCTGCATGTGGCACCAAAACATGTACATGATTTTGGTTCGCACAAACACGCACTGTTGGCTGATGTTACTACTGCTGCTGCTGCTGGTAGGCCAATGCCGAGCTTGATGCTGCACGTGCGCAGCTGTCCAGCCAGGCTGCTGTCTCTGGCGAGGAGCAGCGGCGGCTGAGCCTGATGGTGCAGGGCCTGGAGATGCACAAGGCAGGGCTGCAGCGGCGCCTCAGCGTGTAAGTGTAAAGGGTCGCATTCTATGATATTGCAAACATTATGTGGCAGATGCAGCACTCTCATGGCTAATCGGCTAAGCGTGTGAGGGTTAATTGGCTGAAGGGGTGCGCAAGACCCTGTGGACAGATGCATGCTGTGTGATGCACAAGGCGGGGCTGCAGCGACGCCTCAGCGTGTGAGTGCCACTGCAGTGGCAGTGCAACAAGTGTGCTGCTTTTTCTATTATGCAAACAGCTGTGGGTTGCTGCATGCTGCAAAACAGAGCTGTAGTGATGCTGCTGACAACCGCTCCCCAACCTAAGTAGAGGACATCCCAATCGCCCCTGCCTGGAAGTGGCGACTGTGTGCCAGTACTGCTGCAATCCTGCCTGTTCATCCGCTCGTCTGTTTGCATGCAGTGTTGAAGCGGAGAAGCAGGTGGCAATGCGCACCAGCGAGCTTCGCGCCTCCAGCCCCTCCTTTGTATCACCTTGTGCCAGCTTGCGCGTCAGCATGACAGCAGCAGGCGGTGACGAAGCCTGCATGGGATCACCATACGCCACTTCAGCAGCAGCAGGAGCAGCAAGTGGGGGAGGTGCAGGATCGCTACCTTCTAGTCCACTGGCAAGTGGCGGTGGTGCTGGCGGTAGCAGCAGCTTTGCATTCAGGCGCAGCAGCGTCTACAGGGCTACGGCAGATGGCGTGGATGGCTTCAGTAGCCCTTCACAAGGTGGTGCTTACATGCAGGTATGTGCGGACGCTTGCTGCTGCTGTTACACGGAGTAGAGGCGTGCGGTTGCGGCTGCCCCATGGTGCATGCTGCTCATAGGCCAGGGGACCTGCTAGCAAATAACAAACAGCAACATCTGCCGAGCTGCAAGCATGCAATGCTGCCTAGGCGACCCTACTCACACAACATGGTGCGATCCGCTATCAGTCAATGTGACTCAGCATGACTCTTCATCACCGTCACCCTGGTGTATGCTTCTGCATGCCTGCAGGACCTTGATGGCCTGCTGTCGCAGTTTGATGACGAGCGGCATGCCATGATGGAGCGCTATGAGGCGCTAGATGCAGAGGCAGTGGCGCTGCGTCAGCAGCTGTCAGCTGCCACGCTGCGCTGCAGCGAGCTGAGCATGCAGAATGAGCAGCTGCTGCGTAGCCTGGAGCGTCACAAGGGCGCGCTGGCATTGGTGGGTGATCTTTTATAGCATGCACAGCATGCACATGGGGGTTCTGTATACGAGTGTGTGTAGGCCATGTTTCAACAATCGTCTGCATGTGCGGTCAGCTGAGCATGTGCTGCAGGAGGTGAGGGGGGGGGGTGGCTGCAGGCAGCTCCTGCGCAGCTTGCGGTGTCGCAAGGGGCTGCTGGCAACGGTGGGTGCGTGTACTACATCTTCGCAAGATACAGCTGCTGGTGTGTCTGGCCTGCTCATGTGAATGCAGAGTCGCTTTGTAAGAAAGCTGCTGCATACCTGGACTGGATATATCTAGCATCGCATTGCATGCTGATGCTGTGTTTCTGTGCCTGTTAACATCAATGCTGTCGGCTTGCATAGGTGACGACGGTGTGCTGCCGCTGGCATTGATGTGTCTGCTGCTGCAGGAGAGCAAGGCTGCCTCTGAGCTTGCTGACAAGGCGCTGGGAGATGTGCAGCGCAGCAGCAATGACATGGCTCAGCTCAACAGCTGGCTGCAGGTGGGTGCTGTACATCATACGCAGACCTGCTTACAGACAACCCCAGTGTTGCCAAGCTGAGACAGATGCCCCTGCTGGAGCCAACCTGTTGGGAGATTTGCCAGCTTTCTTGAACATAGCATGTATGCAACAACATCCTGTGCCACATAACATGTGTGCGAATGTTTTGCAACTGCAGTCTGAGCTGGATGCTGCTCGCAAGTCCCACAAGGAGGCACTGGAGGCTGCCAGCGCAGCAGAGAAGAAGGCCCTGCTGCTGGAGGTGGGGCCGCCTGCTGGCATCATTGCAGTGCAGCAAATCTCCATGATGACACCCTACGCTCTATGCCCTACTGCTGCTGCTGCTACCAGTATGGGGACAGTTGATGATTTCCTGCATCTATTATGTAGCAGCTGTGACGCATGGTAGTTCAAATTCTATGTGTGTATGCACCTGCCTGAGGCCATGCGCAACTGTTGTTTACCCACGTATGCCTGCCTGTCATGTGCAGGTGAAGGTGTCAGAGCTGCAGCACTCTGCTGCTGCAGCAGCCAAGGAAGCCGCATCCTCAGCTGCCCTCAGCCTGCACAAGCTGCAGGCAGCAGCCACCAGCAGCATGGCAGGCCTGCGCAGCCAGATGGCACAGCTGCAAGCGGAGGTGAAGGGGCAGCTGGCGCAGCTGGCACAGCAGGAGGAAGCTGCACTGCAGCAGGCGGCTGCAAGGTGGGTCTGG